>SJYX01012249.1:52665-133757 GCA_006410675.1 Oreotragus oreotragus | reverse complement strand
AAACACTATATATATATATATATATATATATATATATATATATAATACATATATATTCCATGATTCTGATTGGAATCACATTAAACTGAAAAAGTAACTTAGGCACCTCTGTCCTTGACCCTGACTGCCCCACATGACATGCTTCCTCATCTAACATGCCTCCTATTTTTGTCTCTCGCCTAAGGTGTTCTGTTTTGTTTCATTGCCATTTTTAATATTGGAGTTGGTTCATGATTAGTTATTTAATATTTGCTGATATTGCAAAGGAAATCCTTTGGCCATTAAGTTTTTAAGGGTTGTTGCTTATTTAAAGTAACACCTAATTTGTGCTCACTGGTCATTGAACTTGAATCTCCCTAGTTCTTATTGGTTTTCATGTTTAGGGATTATTTTAAGAGTTTCTACGAAGGCACTTATATCATTTGCAAATAAGAATTTTTTTCTTCCTAAGAGGTGTGCCTCTGAGTTATATTTCCTTCTTATCTCAGTGGTTAATGGTGTAATGTAACTCTTCACACACCTTCTCTTTTTTTCCTTTAATGAGCATGCCTCTTGTGTTTCACCATTAGTTGGTATTAAAGGCCAATTTGAGCTGAGGATGCTTCAAGTAAGTATCTTTTCTAGAGCTAGATTATTAAGCATTCTTAACAGCAGTAGATATTGAATTTTATCAAATGCCTTCCTGCATTTTGTGAGTTGATCATATTTTTCCCCTTTGAACTACTGATGCGATGGGATGATATTCATAGATTTCTTTATATTGAGCCACACTTTCCATTCCTGGAATACAACTCTGTGATCATGGTATGTTATCCTTATAATCATATTCTGGTGGATTCTACTTGCCAGCATTCTATTGAGAATTTTCATAGCAACATTCATAAGTTGGTCAGTTTTATTTTAGCTCTGTTTGCCAGTCTCTGTTATCAGGAATTTGCCAGCTGAGTGAAATGAACTAGGAGAATTTTCATATTTCTTATGCTCCGGCACAGTTTCTACATAGGGGGATTATCTGGCATATTATTGAACATTTGGGGGAGGAATCTTGCCCATAAAACCTTCTGAGCCAAGCATATTTCTTAGCATACCTCCTCCTTCACCAGCACACACAGTTTTCCCCATCTCTCGCAGGAGGAATCTTTGAGTATGCAGATGGCCCCAACGCCCAGGTCATGAATGCCGAGGAGCATGCCTTTCGATTTTCTGCCAACATCATCAACAGGAACAGGACTCTGCTGCCCAACACAACCTTGACCTATGACATCCAGAGGATCCACTTCCACGACAGCTTCGAGGCCACCAAGAAGGGTGAGTGTGCTGCCCCACCGTCCTCTTTCTGGCCTTGAGGGGCATAGGCCTGTGTTTGTTGTCCAAGGTCCTTAAAACATACCAAACCTCAGGCTGGGTTTGGGGATTAGAGCCTTTTCTGCCTGGTTTTTGGACCAGCCTCAGGCCCAGTTAGGCTTAAGTTGAGTCACTTCCCAGGAGCAGTGGTTTGTCCATCAGGAGTTCCCAGGCCACAGGCAAAGGCCATGAAGGGCCGTGGGAAGGGGTGGGGTATGAGGGATGGAGTCCAAGATGGGTGAGGAGGCAACCCAGGTCTTCACAGCCTCTGAACCAAAGCCAGCATTTTCACATTTACTTTTTCTTTCATTGAAATCCTGCCCAGTAAATCGGTATTTTAAATATGTATATAAATCAGATTATGTAGAGATTCAAACATGCAACATTTACTTGCCATAAAAGGACTTGCTAAAAACAAAAACAGCTGTGTCTGTGGCTGCAACAATTTGACCCCAGTGATGGATGACACTTGAAGTCTGACACTGACCTCAGCTTAAGTATGTTTTCCTTTTTTTTTTTTTTTTTTGCTGCATAATAACAATAAAACCATAATTCACAAAAATAATTGTATTAAATCCAATCAAACAGTTTTCACATACCTGAGTTTTAAAAAGTCAAAACTAAAATATTGGGCTATATTCTTTCACGTTAGTGACATGCTTACAGTAAACTCTAATGCCTGCACAGAAAGGACTGGAGAACTTTATTCCAAGATCCTCAAGGAAAAATCATGGTAATTTGTCAATACATGAATGAGCTACCAGTTTCCAATGTGGCATATAGCACATCTGAGTATACAAGTATGCTCTTTTGTTACTGCCTTTTAAAAATACCATATACATATATTTAAGTGGAATTTAACTTAAAGGCCTAAATAACTCTGGGAATAACTTCCATAGCACCCTAGAGGTCCATGGAACTCCATTTAAAAAAACCCTCAGACCTAAGGAATCTTGGTTCCCAGAGAAACCTAGGTCATTCCTCCCATAATATTCTTTTGTAGATCCTCGCTTTTCCTCTTCAAGGCCTTTACCACAATTTTTAATCAAATCATTGCAGGTATTTAATGTCTTTCCCCTCCTTGCCAACACCACTGAAAAGAAGGTTCTCTCTTGTTAACTGATATAGCCTGGCACCTAAAAGGCTGGCCTATAGTAAGTGCTCAGTGAAATGGCCACTGAATGAATCTGTGAGTGCGTAGTATGAGGACAGGGCATGGGAGGCTGAGCACCACTGCCCAGGATCACTGCCCAGGCTGAGCTGATTGTGACATCCATGCATCTTGGGAAGACAGCCCATCCGCAAGATCCCCTTGGTCTTTCTAAGGGCTTCCCAGTAGCTAATCAAGGTCTCCCGGGCTCTCAAGTGCAGACTTGCCAAGGTGCGTCCTGCTCCCAGCCCTTTTGCAAAGCCCCCTTGTAAAGTAAACCTCTCCATACAGAAAGGCAGAGTAGCATGGGCTTGGAGCCAGACAGCCCAGAGTTGCACCCTGTCCACTCTGATATTAGTTGTGTGACCTTGCACAAAATACACAGTGACTCAGTTTTTCTCATCTACAAAATGGGCACACCTCTGTGATTAGAGCAGTGCCTGGTTCATACAAAGTACCATCAGACTTTGCTCCTTTTACGTTGGCTGCCTTGCTGTCCACCCACTGAACCATCAGGTCAGGGCCTTCACACCTTCAGGCATTTTCCCATTGGCAGTCCCTGTCTCACCCACCCTGCTCCTTCTTGCCTTGTGCACTGAAGATCGAGGGGTCTCTGACATTGAACACAGCTGTCACTGAGATTTTTGAGGCCACTGCCTCAGGGCCAACCTGCACCAAAACTAGAGGCACTCACCCTGCTAGCCTTGAAGAGTGGTCCTTCCCCATCACTCCATCACTCGCCTTCTCTGGTGCTGGCATGCTCTCCTCCCTACCTCCATCCTCCTAGCCATCTCCCAGTAAGCACTGCAGCCAACACCATGCAGTCAGGTCTCCATCTTCCTGCTGAGAGTCCATGCTGGCACCCTCTGCCTGGCCTTGTCCAGCTGGAAAATGGTTGACCTCAATCAAAACTGCTCAGTAAAAAGATCAAAACACAAAATCGATGCCTGGAGACAGAACACAGAGGCCTGTATGCACACAACCACCCCAGAGGACCAGGCTGCGCCTTCTGTCCATTTTCCCTAAAATTCACTAAAAGACTATGATAACTCTCTAGTGGTGTGCAAGCCATTCAGTGCAGAGACCTTGCCCAGCAGTGAGCCAGGAGCAGAGTTTCAGAGCCTGCCGAGAAGCTTCCTCCAGTGGGAACTCACAGTCCCACACTATGTGGAATTGCCTGGCAGCGGGTGAGCAGACCCGAGATGGAGACACTCAGCTATGAAAGTCAAATCAGATTGGTCCAAGGGACCAAAGCCACAGCCCCTCCCCATCCTACAGGAGGTCACAGGACTTGTTTGCGGGCCTGTCTAGTCTACCACCAACGTGGCCCACCAGCCACATCTGCGTCGCTTGCCCCTCAGTCTCTGGGTTCTAGTCGTCCCTGCTGTCCTCAGGACACCATGCTTGCTCCCTGAGACCTCAGGGCTTTTGCACATGCTGTCCCCTCTGCTTATAACTCCCTTTCCCCATCCCACCTCTTTGTCTAAATAACTCCTCCCTCTCCTGTTAGCCTCCTGGTCCTCAGGGAGCCCTCCCCAATCCCGCGGACAAGGTCAGATTTCCCTGCTTCCATCTCTTAACACCCTGGACCTTTCCATCACGTCTCTGACCCCTGGCTGTGTGGATATGGGTGTGCGGCTATATTATGTGATTGCGTCATTGCTTCCGCTCAGTGGCACATCAGTTTGCCTCCTCAATGACGTAGACACAGAATCATGGTTCTGGGGCCAGACACTGGTTTTGCTTGTGTTTGAACTTTCCCTGAGTAGAATACCAACATACACTTTTCTGAGTCTCGCTTCCCTCACCCTTCAGTAGATCTTGAGATTCATCTCTGTTGTCAGATGTAACAGTGGTCTCTTGTTCCTCATTGTCGCGTAGTATTCCATTATATGAAGAGGCCACGATTTTTAAAAAGCAAATTTATTGTTGAACATTTGAGTTGTTTCCATGTGAGGCCACAGAGTGGTCCTGCTATGAACATTCTTATTGATATCTCTTGGTGCACAAACGTGCACATTTTTCATTGGATGAATACCTTGTTGTTCAGTCGCTCAGTCATGTCTGACTCTTTGAGACCCCATGGAATGCAGCATGCCAGGCTTCCCTGTCCTTCACTATCCCTCAGAGTTTGTTCAAACTCATGTCCTTTGATTTGGTGATGCCATCCAACTATCTCGTCCTCTGTTGTCCCCTTCTCCTCCTGCCTTCAATCTTTCCCAGCATCAGGGTCTTTTCCAATGGGTCAGCTCTTCGTATCAGGTGGCCAAAGTCTTGGAGCTTCAGCTTCAGTATCAGTCCTTCCAATGAATATTCAGGGCTGATTTCCTAGGATGCATACCTAGGAGTGGAAATGTGAGGTCATCCAGTGTGCGTATGTTCAGCCTAACAGTTTTCCAAAACTAATTGCTGTACCAATTAGCACCCCATGCCCCTGCAGTAAAGCAGGACAGTTCTGGTTGCTCTGTGTCTTTGCTAACTTGTGGTGCAGTGTGCTTTATTTTTGGTGGTTTACGTGGTGGCTGTCTCACTGTGCTTTTATTTTGTATTTCCCTGATGACCAGAGTTATTGAGCATCTTTTCATATGCTAATAGATCATTTGGAGCTTCTCTTTCTTGGAGTGTCTTTTGGAGGCTTTCACCCACTTTTGAAAATTGAATTGCTTGTCATTTTCTCATTGATTTGTAGGAGTCTTTATGCATTCTGGACACGTGTCCTTTGTTGCATATACGTATTGCATATATCTATTGCCAATGAGCTTGCCTCCTCACTCTCTTAGTAGTATCTTTTGAGGAGCAAAGTTTTTCATTCAAAGGAGTCCAATTTATCAATGTTTCCATTATGGCTAGTGCCTTTTGTTGTTTTTTTTCTATCCTAAGGTCATGAAGATATTCTCCTATGTTCTCTTCTAGAAGTTCGATTGTTTTATCTTTCAGAGTTAGCTTTATGATCTGTCTCAAATTGATTTTCTGGGTAGGGTGGGAGGTATGAGTTGAGGTATATTTCTTCTACATAATGCTGGTGGGAGTGAAAACTGGTTCAACTTCTCAGGAGAACTGTGTGGAAATATTTACTAAAGTGAAATATATGTGTGTAAGGATATTCCTAGCCAGTTTCTTGATAATAGCCAAAGCTGGAAATAAACGAAAGGTCCATCAACAGCAGAATGGACAGATAGGGGAGGGTACAGCTATACAACGGAACTGAATCGGCAATAAAAACAGAAGCAACTCTTGCTATGCGTACCATCATGGATGAGGCTCACAGACGTTGTTGAGTGAATGAACAGTGATTACTTTTGGAGGAGGGAGTCCAGTGGATATAAACTGGAAAGGGGAAGAGAGAACCTTCTTAGGTGTTGCAAATGTTCTGTATTCTGATCTAAGTAGCAGTTACATGAGTACAATTATATGTAAAAATTCATAGACATCTATACTTAAAATTAATGCACTCCACTGAATTATATCTCAATAGAAGAAATTAAGTGGCTCCTGTCTACCACCACTCTCCCTTAATGTCCTTCTGATAACACACCTAAGATAGACCCCCTGCTGTGGTCAGAATCATCGCTGTCTGACCCTGAAGGCACTTCTGCTGTTGGATCATACTCCCCATTGGGTACCCTCTATCCCTCAGGGAACCCCGTGTTCTGTGATCTTTATTTTTCCTTTTGATCTTTGGTTTTTAAAAATGTATTTCTTGGGAGCATCATTAGGACTCTTCCAGGGGGGTGAACTTGGGCCTCATTCTAATTAACCCAATGATAATTCATTTTTTCTAGGCAGAGGTTCTCATCACAGCTGGATCCAGCCACCTCAGGCCCTGTGGGTTGAGGGGATGCAGAGGCAGAGAGCCTGGCACCGCCTGCCCGGCCAGCTCTGGTTGAATCAGTCCTTCCCTCCACATGAGGCCCAGAAGGTCTTTTCCCATTAACAGGGACATTCACTTATTGTCTTTATTTTTAAATGTTTGGTGGAAAATTAAAAGAATAGTGACTGCCAGGCAGTGCCTGAGCCAACAACTCAGAGAGCGTCTGTGTTTTCTTCCAAGCCTGACCGGAGTGAGCCTGGAATCGACCCAGCCCTCCCCAGGCTCTTCTGCCTTCATTTATTCTCTGGGCGGCTCAGTTCCTTTTAAGACACAAATTGATTGGGATAATTTTTGCTATAACTACAATTGCCATGGAAAGGGGGCGGGGGGGGTGCATTCAGGCTGTGGACTCCTGCAATGACTGTGAACCACTGAGTTACTATAAAATGACCAGAAAATGGATTCAAAATTGAAGTCACAAATAATGTAATTACTGCTGTGTGTGTTCAGGGCTGCCAGGGCAAGAGCTGGCTGCTGCCCTGGAAACATCTGGAGATCAAGCTGCGGCTGCTATAACCCTACTCTCGTCCCTTTGGGGCAGCAGTATTCTTCCAGGCCGGAAGCCCCTCAGAGGGTGGAAGGAACATGAAGGGAAAAGGGATGTGGAGAGAGGCCACAGAGAAGAAACAGGTGAAAGGCAGGGCTTACACCTCCTGTAACCCAGCAGTGGGATCTGGTCATTGCATCTCCGGCAGAATGGAACCCAGTGTGGTCACTGTCATCATATCACACTGTCATCAGCGCTACAACACCTCAACCCCAGTGCCCACCACCACAGTCACTATTACCACTGTCAGTCGTGGCATCGCCTCCACTCCTGAAGCATCAGCATTGCCAGCAGCAGCAGCAGCAGCAGCACTGCAGTGACAGCAGCATCTTCATCATCACCAGTCTCATCCACGCCAACATCACCACCACCATTCCCCTATCATTGCCTCCATTACAGTCATAGCATCAACATGATCATGACCAATCTTATCCATGCCATCAAAGCTGTTTCCACCTCCATCCACATCCTTGCCAACATCAGCCACCATCACCACCATCACTCTCGTGTCATCAGCATCCTCATCATCGCCTCTCATCACCACCAACATCGTCACCACCATCACTGTTATCACCATCAACATGGTTATCATCTCCTCTCTCATCAGCACTACCATCTTCATTCCCACCATCATCATCACCATTACTTGCATGACATTGACGTATTTATCATCGTCAATCCCCTCATCACCATCCCCTCATTGTTACAGCATCATCACCGCTCCACCCCACCAGTGCCATCACCATGATCATCAACAATCTCACAACATGGTCTGAAGACACCATCATGACTATCATAACTGTCACGACAGTTCCTTTACCATCTCACAGTCAATATCAAAATCATTTCCTTCAAGATCCCTCTTACAGTCCTCTGCCCAGTTGGCTCTGTGCTAGCCTCCAGGCCTACCTGTACCATCCTCTGGAGGTTCAGCCATGCTGGCATGGTCATACTCCTAGGCCTTGTCCAGGGTTAGCCAGTAGACAGCTCCTTGTAAGGGGTGTGGACAGAGCTTGGACATAAGAAGTAGGGTGTCCATATGACGAGTTCAAGGCCCTTTATGGTTCAGTATGAAACCAGTGGTCAAAGAGGAGGGGGTGGGTAGCCGGGGAGCTGGTGCCACCCCTCCCCACATCACTGAGTAGGAGAAGTCTCCATTCTCACCTTACTTTCCAGGTTGTTTTGAGCATATTTGCCAAGGTAGAAGGAAAGGGCATGTTTTATAAAACAGTTTGTTAGCTTGACTTAAAGCGTTTAAATATTTAGCCACTTGATATGTGGGCCTCTATTTGATCTTTGGCCCTGGGCTTTGCAAACCTTAGGGGTAGGTCAGAGCCCAGAAGGTCTTTCCCAGAGGCCCTTGAGGCAGCCAGGACACGTGTGACTTCACTCTTCATCCACGCCTTGCCTCCTCCAACAGGCGTCACGTGCTCACGTACGTGCACATTGTGTCAGTCCCATGGCCACAGGCTGCTGGCCACAATGCTGCGCTGAGGGTTGCAAGTGACAGAAAGCCAAATCCTAACTGGCTTAAGCAAAAAGAGAACGTACTGGTTCAGGTACCGGAAGTCCAGGGTGCCACTTGATCACGGGGCCCATATTTCTTTCTGTCTCTTAGCTCTGCTCTCCTCCACAATCACTGACAAGCACCAGGGTTTTTCTGTGAGCACTAGAGGGTACACTACCTCCAGATCTTACCTCCCCCCAGGTCCAGTTATAGCAGCAAGTTTACCCTTTTCAGTGAGAGGTCTCATGCCATCCCATTGGCTCCAACTAGTCACATGACCAGCTTCCATCTGTCTCTTAGCTCTGCTCTCCTCCACAATCACAGACAAGCACCAGGGTTTTTCTGTGAGCACTAGAGGGTACACTACCTCCAGATCTTACCTCCCCCCAGGTCCAGTTATAGCAGCAAGTTTACCCTTTTCAGTGAGAGGTCTCATGCCATCCCATTGGCTCCAACTAGTCACATGACCAGCTTCCCAGCCAATGACTGGCCTGGATGTGGTGAGGGAACAGTCCAGATAGAGCCTGTAGCCCTGCCGGTCGGAGGCTGGAAGTGGGAAGGGCAGCGGAGCCCAGAGGAAAACCACAGTTGCCAGAGAAAGGGCAGTGGCTCCTGGGGAGCCCTCCCCACGGCCGCCCCTGAGGTCCCACGTTATGGCTCCTTTAGGCATGTCCCTGCATGAGCCTGTGCCCTGCTTTGAGCCCCAGCTGCCCTGGTTCCTACTCATTTCATGCTTCTGCTGTGCCCAGTGTTTCTTGCCCTTCCCAGAAGCATCTGCCTTCTGACCTGCCTAAGCCCTTGGGCCTCCGCCAGGACGAGCAGCTGTTTGAAGGCAGGGATTCAGCCTCCATTCACTCAGCAGTTGTCAGTTAAGCACCAGATACTGTTAAGCACTGTTGATACACAATCATCATTTCTGCTTCATGAGTGCTGTGCTGTCTTTTTTTTAACTGAAGTGTTACAGTGTGGTTTACAATGTTGCGTTAGTTTCAGGTGCACAGCAAAGTGATTGAACTACACACACACACACATATACACACACATATATAATATTGAGTATAGTTCCCTGTGCTGTATAGTAGGACCTTGTTGACTATCTATTTCACATACGGCAGAGTAAATCTGTTAATTCCAAACTCCTAGTTTATCCCTATGCCTCTTTCCCCCTTGGTAATCATAAATTTGTTTTCTGTGTCTGTGAGTCTATTTCTGTTTTGTAAATAAGTTCATTTGTATCATTCTTTTTCAGATTTCACATATAAGTGGTATCATGACATTTGTCTTTCTCTGTCCAGCTTACTTCAGTTAGTATGATAATCTCTGGGTCCATCTGCATTGCTGCAAATGGTATCATTTCATTTTTTATGGCTGAGTAATATTTCAGTGTGTGCGTGAGTGTGCACGCACATGCGTGTGCCTCTGTATGCCACGTGCTCTTCACCCATTCATCTGTCGAAAGACATTTAGGTTGTCTCCATGTCTTGGCTATTGTGAACAGTGCTGTGATGAACAATGGGGTACATATATTTTTTTTGAATTAGAGCTTTCTCCAGATACATGCCCGGGAGTGGGATTGCAGGGTCATTTGGTGACTCTACTTCTAGCCTTTTAAGGAACCTCCATATTGTTTTCCATAGTGGCTACACCAACTGACATTCCCCTCAACAGTGTATACTCATTATCTCATTCAACTTTCCTATGATTCTCTAAGGCCGGGACTATTACAACCCCAGTTTTGAGATGCAGAAACTGAGGTTCAGAGAGCTCATCAGCGGTGCAGCCTGATGAGACAGCATGACCCCTGTACTGTCCTTCCCTCCCTCCTCCCGTTGCAGCCTGCGACCAGCTGGCGCTGGGGGTGGTGGCCATCTTCGGGCCGTCCCAGGGCTCCTGCACCAATGCCGTCCAATCCATCTGCAACGCGCTGGAGGTGCCCCACATCCAGCTGCGCTGGAAGCACCACCCACTGGACAACAAAGACACCTTCTACGTGAACCTGTACCCGGACTACGCGTCTCTCAGCCACGCCATCCTCGACCTGGTGCAGTACCTCAAGTGGCGGTCGGCCACTGTGGTCTATGATGACAGCACCGGTAAGTAGCCACGCCTGGCCGCACCAAGAGCAGGAGGTGAGGGGCAGAGCCCTAGGATCGGGTTCTTTGCTGCTGGCTCAGCTCAGCCGCCCTGTCCACATTATACCCAAACCTCATCCAGTCACACTGATGCTCGCCCTGCACTCACTCACAACCCCTAGTGCACCAGCCACACCCACCCAAGCTGCTCCACACCTGCCCCGAACTGCCCCCGCCCCAACCCGGGCAGCATGCTCCAATCTGCACTCACACCTGCATGGCCATGCCCACACCTGCCCACACCCTCATGTTCACACATTCTCACCAGAAGCACACACATCCAGCTCTGTGAGCACAGACTCTGGATTCAAACCAAACAGTGCATGATGTGGGCTGACCCTGCACTTAATAGCTGAGCAGCACAGAGCTATTTCCTCTCTGCCTCCTTCTTTCCAAAGACTCAAGTCCCAAGACGTTTCTTAGCCCTTCCTCTTAGAGAGTGACCTTGGCAAGTCACTTAACCCATCTGGCCCTGCTCTGCCACGTGACAAGCCAAGAACTATAGCAGCCAGTTTGGAGAGAGCCTTCCAGCTCTCAGTTCCCTGTGATTGGATGTCAGCTCTTGATTACATCCTAATGGGGAGTCAGGGTAGTGGGGAGAGACTCCCTCAGAAGAGACTCTCAGAAGTTGTTTCATTAACTCGGGATTCAAGAAGCCAGACGGTAGATCCTGGGTGGCAGAGATCCTCCCAACCCCTGCTCATTGGCCCCAGCCATTGAGAGGCACTGCTGCCCAGCTCCAAGTCTCGGCATGCGTTGCCACAGCCCTGTATTTTTGTCTGTCTTCACGCACCGCTATGAATGATTGTCTGTCTCGGAGCCTGTTTCTGCCTCCAGACCATGAACCTTCTGGGCCTCCGGCGTTCAGCACAGCACCTGGTACAATGAATACTGTTTAAATATTTGTTGAGTTGAATTGAGTTGAAAATAAAATGGAAATAAACTGTAATTAAATACGGCAGGAAACGGCATGTTGGGCACTGGTAAGGAAGCAGAAATAAAGATGAAGTTATGCCATCTTCTTTTGAGAAGTTGGTCATATTGAAGGGGAGTGAGTGCCCACCCAGAGCTCACTGCTCTTTTCCTGGCCATCAGGGCTAAGAACCAAGTGACATGTTCATACAGTCAGAGCTAGAGGCACGTGGGGAGGGGAGGCTCCATGACCTTGGCTAGTGTGGGCTGACACCAGAGGAACAGCGACGTGAGCCTGGCTTTGAGGATGGGTGGACAGGAAGAGGGGTCGCGAAGGCATCATACGAGGGAGGAACCGCAGGGGAAGCCAGCATGGTAGGTGGGAGGAAAAGACCAGATGCACAGTGCGTATCAGGCTGTGGGCAAGGTCTCTGCAGTCTAGCTTCAGAGTTCAGGCTTTATCTTGTAAGCGGCTGAGGACCAGTGAGTGTTGTTGAACAAAGACATAGAATAATAAAAGCAGAGTTTTAGAGGGTGGCACTGACAGCTGGGCAATTTGGCCACCTGATGCGAAGAACTGACTCATTGGAAAAGACCTTGATGTTGGGAAAGATTGAAGGCAGGAGGAGAAGGGGACGACAGAGGGTAAGGTGGTTGGATGGCATCACCGACTCAATGGACAGTAGTTTGAGCAAGCTCCAGGAGTTTATGATAGACGGGGAAGCCTGGCATGCTGCAGTCCATGGGGTCGCAAAGGGTTGGACACGACTGAGCGACTGAACTGAACTGACAGCAATGTGCAGAGAGTTAGAGGGAGAACGTGGAGCAAGAAGACTGGGGCAGAGGTGGCCATATTGGTCCAGGCAGGCACAAAAGGGTTGCTTGGAAGAGAACTTGGGGCCAGCATGGGAGAGAAGAATTAGATGTGAACGGATCATATTGAAATTATGTAGGAGTGTCATGGGCACAGAGTGGCCGCAGTAGACACTGACATAAACTGCTGCCCAGCAGGACTGGGGCCTCCATATGCTGGATGCAGGCAGAGAGAGAGGCTTTGCAGAGGAAGATGCTGTGGCGTCAAGGTGGTCCAAGCAGATGCTGAGATCTGGAACCTCCTCTCCCCATGGATGTCTAGCTCTGACTGTATGTACACAGAACCTGATTCTTGGTTCTGACGACCAGGGCCTTCTGGGTAGGCACTCACTCCCCTACAATATGATTAACTTCTTAAAAGAAGATGGGATAGCATCTTCATTTCTTCCCCTTTCCCAATGCCCAACACATTTTTTCCTTCAGTATTTATCATTTAATTCAATTTTGATATTTAATTCAATTCAACAAACATTTTAAAACGTAGGGTAGTCAGTAATGGCGCTGGTTTAGTTAAGAAGACACTTAGTACTAGGTATTCAGTGTTGGATTCAGTCAAACAATAATATGACTTTGATGAAGAATAGTATTAGTAGGAAGTACGCTCCCAGAATCAGGATATTTCAAGGGGACAGCTTGTGGGTCAGCAAGCCCATGAAGTGGGAAGCACTTCATAGCAGGCTTTGACTGT
The DNA here is from genome assembly GCA_006410675.1 of Oreotragus oreotragus. Classification (NCBI taxonomy): domain Eukaryota; kingdom Metazoa; phylum Chordata; class Mammalia; order Artiodactyla; family Bovidae; genus Oreotragus; species Oreotragus oreotragus. Next base: position 120,733 of record SJYX01012249.1, on the reverse strand, counting down.
GTTTGCTTTGGGGGTTGTTTCCATTAGGATATTTTGGCTGTAAGTACCAGACAACCCAACTCAAACTGACTGCAGCAATAGCCACTTAGTTATCTCACTGACAAGAAGTCTGGAGATGGGCCTTTCCAGGACAAGTTTAGCAGTTCATCCGAGTCAGGATGCTGGATCAGTATCACTGCAGTTCCCTTAACTTTCCCCCTCATGGCCACAATAAAGATGCTCCAGCTCCAAATATCAGATCCTCACATGATGATACCCCAGGAAGTGGGAAGGAAACAGGTAGAAGACAAAGGGATTTTTCTTAGTGTGATTTGTTCCTGTTCAGGGAGGAAAATCTGTCTCAGAACCTTCCAGCATACCACCCTATCCAGTTCGTTGAGTCTGTACCCACTACCCTAAACATCCCATTCAGATAGGAATGGGACTCCTACTGATTGATTTCACCTACCATGAGTCATTTCTTAGGGCTGGCACACAGCCACCAAAATCAACGGCTCTCTTAATGTGCTAGAAGAGGGGATATCAGTTATCTATTTCGATAATAATTCTGTATAACAAACCACCCCAAAACAGTGTGGCTTGAAATAATAAGCATTTGTTTAGCTCACAAGTCTGCAGAGTCAGTGACTGAATGAGATTGGCCAGGCAGTTATTCTGGTCTCACTCACCTGCCCAGGGGTCGGCTGAGTGTTGGCTGAAATAGACTGGCCTTGGCTGAGATGAGAGGGTAGCTGGGCTCTCATCCTCCAGCAGGCTACCCCATGCATGTGATCATGATGATGGCAGAGATGAAAAGAACAAAACCAGTGTGCAATTCCATTTCAAGTATCTGATTTCGTCATGCCTGCTGATACCCCATTGGCCAAAACAGTTCACACAGTTGAGCCCAGTGTCGTGGGTAGAGCAAGTCACCTGCCCACAGTTAGGGGGCACTGCAAAGTTACACAGCAAAGGATGGGGATGTAGGGAGGGGTGAAAATTGGAGTCATCACTGCCATCTACTACAGGTAGAACTGCTTTAAAATGTACCTGGGATCTAAGGAATAGATATGACTAAGTGATGACACAGAGAGGTCAATGGCATGAAAAGATGGGTTGTTACTTACAGTTCCCTAAAAGCTGAAGGGGGCACATCATGGCACCTAGGGCCACATGCAAGGCTGGTCAGGAGGTAGGAGCAAGGGGAAGACACAGGCCTTTATTACTTTAGAGCCTCTGTGACTTATTCCCTGGTGGCTCAAGTGATAAAGAATTCTCCTGCCAATGCAGGAGATGTGGGCCAGATCCCTGGTCCAGGAAGATCCCATGGAAAAGGAAATGGCAGCCCACTCCAGTATTCTTGCATGGAAAATCCTGTGGACAGAGGAGCCTGGTGGGCTACAGTCCATGGGGTCGCAAAAACATCAGACATGACTGAGTGACTGGACAACTGTAAGATTTGCCCCTATTACTACCAGGTGGAATTTGTTAGGTGCCACCATCCCATATGGGGTAGGAAGCAAAACACAGATTTGGGAGTTTGTGACTGAAGAGATTTAATATGGTTTTGGTGCGCCAGGAAAACACAGGAACTAGGGATACAAACAACTTCGGTCATTAGTTTGGCCCATGATTCCAGGATGCCAAGTCATCAGTTACAGAATATCAAGAGTGATTATTCCATTGACCAACGGTGGTTGCCCCTCGAGTTTTGCCACGCAAACCTAATCTGCACACAAGCCAAATTTATATCAAGAATGAAAGGAAGGGGCTTAGAAAAAGCTGGGGTTAAAAAAAAAAAAGGGCCCAGCCTAAGAGCCCAAAAGATTGGGTCTTGAATTTTTATCCCATTGCTAACCTTCTGCAGAATCTTGGGAGGATCACTTAACCTTTACGGGCCTCAGTTTCTTTATCTGAATATTGGAACCAAAGCACCTTCTCTGTATGTCTTCTAGGTCAGGGAGATGGTTAAATAGGGTAATGAATGCAGAAGTGCTTTGTAAGTGAATAGCGTGACTTCAACATCCATGATTCACTGCAGATATTTTGAGAGATTGATTAGGGAAGCAGCTAGGAAGGAGTGCTCAACTCAGGCAAACGAAGGACCTAGTCCTCTGCTGGGATGGGCCAGGACGAGCCTCTGGTCTCCTTCGGGAATGCGCTGATGGGAAGGAGTTCTGACACTTGCTGTGAGAGAATGTGGGTCACTGTGTATTACACGGGGCAATGAACTTGGCTGACAAGAAAGCTCTGATGGCTCTTCTCCAGCGTCCACACTGTCCCTGTCCTCATGTCCTGGGTCCCCAAAGCCCATGTGCCTACTGATGCTGTGCCTGGGTCTGAAAACTGAGCCAATAGGAGCAAAGTGTGTGCTCAGAGCCTCACAGGGTAACAGGTGTGAGCAGGCAGCAGCATTCAGCCAAACCGAGGACTTCTGGGATTCATTGAGGAGGGAGGGTAAGAGTGGGGGGTGTGTGTTTGGGGGGAGCTTGCAGCCCTTCCCTCTTCTGCTAAGATTACCTGATATCCCCTTTCTATCCCCATCAAGTCTGGCATTAGGAGGTACTGGGGTCCCTGTTTGGTCCAGATCCCTCCAGGACTCCAGAGCCCTCTCCCAGCCACACACCTGGATCTGAGACTATCCAGGAGGCCAGGGGTTCCTGATGCCCACAATCATGGCAAAGCTTGTTTGGAAGCTCTTTGGGAAGTTTAGGTCCCAGAGAAATATCTCTGTCCTCCCCAGCAGAGAAAACTCCCTGGTAGTTCAGGTGGTAAAGAATCTGCCTGCAAAGCAGGAAACCCAGGTTCGATCCCTGGGTTGGGAAGATCCCCTGAAGAAGGGAATGGCTACCCACTCCAGTATTCTTGCCTGGAGAAGTTCACAGACAGAGGAGCCTGGCAGGCTACAGTCCATAGGGTCGCACAGAGTAGGACACAACCGAAGCAACTTAGCACACACACACATCTATAGGGCTTAATTTCTTTCTATGTGTCCTGACTTCTGCCCTGTTGGAATCCTTCTCAGGTTCTAAGTGGTGACCCCCAGACTCACTCCCTCCCACCCCAATTTGAAGTTAAATTTAAAGAGAGTTATCTCTTACCAGTTGCCCTGGCACAACTCCTGGGAGTCATCTGATAAGACCAACTGGCATCTCACATCCGTCTCGTACCTATACCTCAAGCACTGTGTGTGCTGATTGACTGGGGTGGGGGTGGGGAGGACAGATTCTGTGTCCCTAGAGTGGGAACAGATCCCTTTTGAGTCATGTGGACTGAGCATGGGGGAGGAGTTGTTCCCCGAAGGAAAACCAGAGTGCTGTTAGCGGGGAAATGGAGCATGGCTGAGTGGACAGTGCAGCCAGGATGCAGACACCAAGCCCTGCGTTTGGGCAGTGAGCCCAGCAGGTGGGAGGGGCCGGCCTGCCTGGGACCCTGCCGGTGCTGCCGCAGCCCTCCCTGAGGTGGGTGGGGCTGTAGAGACCAGCAAGCAGGCTTGTTTCCAGGCTAAGCACAGAGGAGTCAGCAAGAAGGGACCTCGAAACAGGGACAGAAATGAACTTAATTAGGCCTAAGCAAGCCATTTGTCTCTAGGAAGTGACATGCAGTTTTCCCTGGAAGTCCCCAGATTAACTGGTTTTGCAAAATGCCAAAGTGGAGGATGGATTCTTCAGTGTAGAGAGAAGAAAAACAGTAGCCAGTCCAATTATGGAAATTGGTGTTGAGTACTACCAAAGGGCCAAGCCTGTGCTGTGGGGGTGTGGAGACCTAGCCCCCCTGATGTGGAAGAGCTTGTGACAGGACAAGGAAAGTGAGATGAGGCCCGAGGAGGCGAGCACTGAGGGAAGAGGCCACTGAGTTGGTTGGGGTGGGCAGGATGGGAGTTGGGTAGAGAGATCTTCTCCGGTCAGAGCAGTAGGGGTAGGCTTCATGGAGGAGGCGGGTGCATTGAGCCTGGAAGAATGGGAAAAGTTTACAGAGGGAGCCTGCTCTTGGGGCTGGGGGTGGGGGCGGTGACTCAGCACAGATACCCCCTGTCCTTACCTGGTCCAACAGTGGGTACAGCTGAGCCTGAGCTGCCACTTGCGCCGCATTCTGGCAGCAGGTTGCTGAGGCTGTTTCGGAAGATTATGTCCCGTGCTTTGCAGTGTTTAAGGGGCAGGGGAAGGAGGAGGGGGTTGCCTCTAATTCAGCTCATAAGCCTCTACACCCACTGGATGAGAGAGGAGCAGGTGGGTGGAGTCAGTGGGGATTTGCTAGCTGTCTGTGCCTGCTTTTGAATCTACAGGTGTGTACATGTTATCGGTGTGTGCACACACCTTTATCTACATATGTAGGCATGTCTATCAACCCAAGCATATGTCCTGTCTGTAACATGCCTGTGTGTGTGTAAGCGTGTGTTTGTGTGTGCACACATGTGTGTGTGCATATGCGGGCCTGCACAGCTGGGTGCACGGGTCTGTGCCCCAGTGTGCCAGGGCCTGTGTCTGCACACGTGTGGCTGTGTCCCTGCATACATCTCCGTGGGCCACACGTCGGTGTCTATGTGTGGTTGTAGACCTGTGACCGCCCAAGTCTGTGGTGTCTTCAGCTGTGTGTCCATGCGCTCACGTGTGTCTTTTGTGCCCCGGGCCCTCTCAGGACTCATCCGACTGCAGGAGCTCATCATGGCCCCATCGAGGTACAACATCCGCCTCAAGATCCGCCAACTCCCCCTTGACTCTGACGACTCGCGCCCGCTGCTCAAGGAGATGAAGCGAGGCCGGGAATTCCGCATTATCTTCGACTGCAGCCACACCATGGCTGCCCAGATCCTCAAGCAGGTGCGTGGGTGCCAGCCAGCGGGAGGGAAGTCTGGGATCTGCTTGCCATTTCTCCCAGCCACCCCCGTTTCCCAATCACAGGCCTGAAGTCAGCCAGATCTGAGTTTGATCCCTAGTCTGCCTCTTTCTGGCTGCATGACCTTGGGTGGTCATTTTACCCCTATGAGCCTCAGTTTCGCCAGCAGCAAAATGGGCACAATGGTCTTGACACTCTGACTTGGTGTGAGGATGGGATGAGACAATGGATCAGCTGCCCAGCCAGGCCTGGAGCACAGGGGTGCTGAGTTTCCACATCACTTTGATGCAAGTGGGAGGCAGGGGCTACTGAGGAAGCATAGAACACTCGAGGAAGCACAGAGACCTGGGGGTATCAAGAACAGCCTCCAGGCTGCCTCTTCCAGCCACTGATTCCTGCAGCCTGTGGCACTCAGTGTCACTATCCAGTCACTGGGAGGTTTATCGAGGCTCCACATCCCATCTGCTCAGCTCTGCAGTGACGGTGGGGGAGGAGAGTAGCTTGCAGTCCTGGCCGCGCCTCCATTCCCGGATGAGCCCAGCGTGGCGTGCTGGGAACCAGACTGAGCTCTGCCAGCCACCCAAGAAATCAACAATGAAATCGCTCACAGCCCCCTTTGGGGGTGTCACGGCTGAAACCAAATCCACTCTGATTTGAGCCAATGCTTTGTGTAAAAGACAGTTATGTGGTCTCAGAAAGCGTCCCTGGTGATTGGAGGAGGCATTCTGTGGGACCTTAACACACGACCCCGGGAGAGGCAGGTGGCAGGGAGGGGACCCAGGGATGCCGAGGGAGAGGTGCCAAGCTGGGGCCAGGAATGTGTTCAAGGCCTGACGCCCCCAGCCCAGTCCTGCAAGGGGTGCCAAGAGGAATAGCGGCCTGTGTTTTCCCCGAGGAAGCCTCCCACCAGGCACCGTCACAGAGCAGCTAAAAACTCGGCTGAGGGCGTGAATCCTGTTCCTGCCCTGGGGCGTGGTGTACCTGAGAGCAAGTGGCCCCGGGGTCATCCCCTGCTCTATAGATGGAGTGAACGATCCCTCCTTCAGCTGGTTCTGGAGGATTCGGTGAGACGAGTGAAGGAAGGAGTTCCTCCTTGTGCCCAGGGCACAGTCAGCACTGGATGTGGCACAGCTTTAAACTCAAAGTGGGAGAAACAAAGCTCCCGGAAGTCCCTTAGCCCTCGTTCTCTGGCCCACGGCGCCCAGCGCCTCTCTCCTTTTTCAGGCACGTGGAACCAAGCAATAAAGACCACCACTGCTCATGTTCACTGAGGACTGACTCTGTGCAGTGTACACACACCCCTGGGAAGTGGGGCGCTTATCCTGCTTGATTTACCAGCAGGGAAACTGAGGCTCCAGGGGAAAGTCCCGGGCCTGGGGTCACCCAGCCAGAAAGTCAGAATTCACTCCCTAGTCTGCTGACGTGGAAACCCCTAGAACTGAAAGTGGAGATTCTGTGCTCAGCCTGACACTGAACTAAACCAAGGTGGGCATGACTGCAGACCAAGGACTGCTCCAGCCTTTCACCTGCGGATGTGGGCTGTGAATCCCCTCCAAGACCGGGAAGAGATGAGAGGCATTTTCAAAATATACTTGACCTTGTGACATTTCCCCCTGAGCACTGTGTGGGCCTGCATTCTGAAGAACTCTGTAGAAAATGCATTATTGTCATTAGCATTATAGATTATAGGCTTCTAATAAAATACATAATATAAAATGTAGACTTCACGATGGTGGGTGATAATAATTCACGCAGCCACGTGGCCCGTTGTGTGGTCAGCCAGCACCCGGGAAGCAGGGATGTCTCATTGCTTCCCACTGGGGATCCTCAGACCAAGGATAGACCCTGCTCTTTAGGTCTGGCTGGGTTGGTGGGGTCCGGGCTCCCACTGACGTCTCTTCAGAGCCAGGACAGTGGATTCAGCTGAGCGGAGTCAGGGCACTAGAGAGCCCAGTGTTCAGTGGATTCCATCGCATTTCTCCAAGTGCACAGACCTGGAGAGGCTTCCTAAAAACTCAGACACCTGGCCCGCACCTGGCCCTGCAGAATTTGGCATCTTTAGAGAGTGCGGCCCAAGATTCTGCACTTGAACGTGTCCCCTGTGATTTCGCTGCACACTCCAGTGTGAAGTCCCCTGCTGTCTGCCAGCCAGCCACTGTCATGGTCAAAAGGTCTCCCAGGACATCCCACTCTGAGCATCCAGCCTCCCCCAGCCCCCCGCCAGCCAGCCTGTGACGCCCCCGTCCTCACCCTGGCCCCACGCCAGGGTGGAGAGGAGGAGGGCTTCCTGGGTGTTCCCTGCAGGGCGCTGACGCTTTGCTCTCCCTCAGGCCATGGCCATGGGCATGATGACCGAGTACTACCACTTCATCTTCACCACACTGGTAACGTACCTTCGGGTCCCGGCATGGGCCAGGGTGGGGCTCCCTCCGAACAAGGTCCGCCTGGCGGGGCGGGGGGACAGTTGCTAACTGCAGGGCGCTGACGCTTTGCTCTCCCTCAGGCCATGGCCATGGGCATGATGACCGAGTACTACCACTTCATCTTCACCACACTGGTAACGTACCTTCGGGTCCCGGCATGGGCCAGGGTGGGGCTCCCTCCGAACAAGGTCCGCCTGGCGGGGCGGGGGGACAGTTGCTACAGGAGATACAGACAGGACTTGCTTCCTAAGGCCGTAGGCGTAACCCCAGACAAGGGCGCGATCTGTCTTTGTGGCCCACCCACTTTGAGAAGGTGGGGACTTTAGAACCTGCCGGTGTGAACACATGCCCCTCTGCCTGCTGGCAGAGAGACCTTGCAGAAGTCAGTTTTTCCTCTGCAAAATGGGCACAGTCGTGGCCCCTGCCTCCTCGGACTGCTGTGGGAACTGAGTGGGTTCACGCACTGATGCACTGAGGGCAGCGCCTGGCTCATGTGAAGCTGTTATTAGGACAGTGACCCTTGGCCCCTGGCCCACGCATCTCCACGCAGGTCTCAGGCCTCACGCAACAGTAGGGGCTGCCACTTTCCATTCCTGCGGCATCCACGCTTAAGTCTGCCTACTCACCGTCAGCCGGGCCAGCCCACCGGCAGGCTCCAGATGGGTCTTGTCCAAACCGTGAGAACATTTAGGACCATTTAAACCCATTAGGATAATTAGTTGTGGTCTGAGATCAGCAGAATAAAGAGATCCCTGTGCCAAAGGGGTACCAACTCCCAGCCACCCTGTCCTGGAGCCAGATGCCCTCAGATGTCACTGGGCCCCAGGTGGACTCTTCTGCCCAGCCCAGGTCTGGGGCAAGTGACAGCATCTTTAACCATCCTGATGATGCAACTATCTTCTGAAATCTACATCAGACTTGCTGCTGCAGCTCTGCAGGTCTCTAGCTGTGTTCCTTCTTTCATCCAGCACCTGGCTAGCATTCCTTACCCAGGGCCTGTGCTCGGCTAGGTGTCTCAGGATGCCTGATGCTGAGGCCTGCCCTCAAGGAACTCCCATCCTGTCCAGTCTGCATCTGTACGTCTAGCTCATTCAGCAGACGTGTGCTGTCACGTGCCTGGACAGACTGCTGTGGGGCACAGTGGAAGGAGGTGTCACATGCCACAGGGCTGGTGGAAGGTGGGGAATTTCAGACCGCCTTTATAGGAAAGAAGATGCTTGAACTGGGCCTTGAAGGGTCAGAGGGAATTCACCAAGGAGAGAGAGGAATGATATCCCACGGAGAGGGAACAGCATAAGCAAAGGTCAAAGACAGGTCAGCTCTTGGAGCTTCATTCTGGTTGAGTCAAAGTGCCAGTTGCTCAGTCATGTCTGACTCTTTGCAATCTCATGGGCTGCAACCTGCCAGGTTCCTCTGTCCATGGTATATTCCAGGCAAGAATACTGGAGTGGGTAGCCGTTCCCTTCTCTAGGGGATCTCTCTGACTCGGGGATCGAACCAGGGAGTGTCTCCTGCATTGCAGGCAGATTCTTTACCATCTGAGCCACGCTCCTTTATGTACTGGCTGATTGTCAGAGCCAATTGTGTTCATCTCTTCCCAACTCCATATTCAGTGACATCACTCAGGTAGCTTGAAATTAGCCATGGCAGGAGTATTCATACTATAGAAGCTGGCAGATGCTACAAATAAAAGACACTTTCCTACCATCCCCTGAGAGCTGGTTATTAAGCATTTCCCAGCACAACACTGCCTCTCTGCACCCCCAGCCACTATACCTGGTACTCATGTCTGAGTCACCTTGCTCCCTCTCCTGATCCAGAGCTCAGATCTGGGGACCTGCCAGGAGCCATGGTGGGAGAAAGAGATTCTGGAAGCTGGTGAGTGAGACCAGGCATCTTCTTTCCCAATTCCCTTTTGGAATTCTATTCACCAAAGCTGGCTTCTCTCCTGGGAAAGTCATTGGAGGCTGGGGATGAAGCCGTCAGATCCCCAACATTCCATCTGAAGCTAGAAGCAGGGAAGAGGAGCAAGTCTGGGGAGGTGTGCACATTCCAGGGATCCCAGGCTCTCTCTCCAGGTGTGGCAGCCCTGGCACTCCCCCACCGGGCTCCTTGGGTGCTGAGACCTCTGCACCCTTAGCGGTCCCCACTAGCCCTGTTCTAGCTCAACACACTCTTCCCACACTTCCATGTTGCTGGCTCACCTCCCTGAGTCCTTGCCACTCTGAGTTGCTATAACTGAGCCTTGGAGTCCCTGTAGGAAAATACAAGGGAGGAGCAGGCAGACCTCCCAAGGTGGCCGTGGCCCCCCCTACAGACCATGCCCTTCCCTACTTCGCATTACTGTCCAGCGCAGTGATGGGAGAGCAGGCCTCAGAGGCACAGATAAGGATGAGAGTTGCTGTTCCACCACCTCTTGGCTGTGCCCATGGGAAGATTGCTTAACTTCCCTGGACCTCAGTTCCCTTGCCTTTAAAATGGGAGTAATTCTGATGCCTTTAGGCCTCAGGGGTTTCTTTGGTGGCTCAGACAGTAAAGAATCCACCTGTAATGTGAGAGACCAATGTTCAGTCCCTGGGTTGGGAAGATCCCCCGTATTATTCTTGCTGCCTGGAGAATCCCCATGGATAGAAGAGTCTAGCAGGCTACAGTCCATGGGGATGCAAAGTTGGACATGACTGAGCAACTAAGCACCGCACACAGTTAGGCCTGAGATCCCATGTTTAGCCTCTTTTGGTCTCAAAAGAGCAGCAAAACTCACTCAAGTAACCTCAAGTCACTAGGAACTCAGGAATGAACTATGAGGCTTAAGAGCGGACATGGAGGGTGGTTCTGTATCCAGAGAACTCTGAACATCATGGGGTTTATGGTCCAACTCTCTGCCCTGAGACTCAACCGAGCGTCTCCATTCCCCTCTCTCTGCCTGTTGCTCCCTCCCTCCTCTCTCAGCCTCAGCTCCTTCCTTGTGATCTCTGTTCCCTGGAAACTTCAGCTCATCTCAGCTGCCCTGGGATCGTCACATCCCAACAGACCATCCATTCGGTCTCTGCTACTTTTCAGCATCTCTTTCTCTGAGTGTTATAGTCTCCTGCATTGCAGGCAGATTCTTTACCATCTGAGCCACGCTCCTTTATGTACTGGCTGATTGTCAGAGCCAATTGTGTTCATCTCTTCCCAACTCCATATTCAGTGACATCACTCAGGTAGCTTGAAATTAGCCATGGCAGGAGTATTCATACTATAGAAGCTGGCAGATGCTACAAATAAAAGACACTTTCCTACCATCCCCTGAGAGCTGGTTATTAAGCATTTCCCAGCACAACACTGCCTCTCTGCACCCCCAGCCACTATACCTGGTACTCATGTCTGAGTCACCTTGCTCCCTCTCCTGATCCAGAGCTCAGATCTGGGGACCTGCCAGGAGCCATGGTGGGAGAAAGGCATTCTGGAAGCTGGTGAGTGAGACCAGGCATCTTCTTTCCCAATTCCCTTTTGGAATTCTATTCACCAAAGCTGGCTTCTCTCCTGGGAAAGTCATTGGAGGCTGGGGATGAAGCCGTCAGATCCCCAACATTCCATCTGAAGCTAGAAGCAGGGAAGAGGAGCAAGTCTGGGGAGGTGTGCACATTCCAGGGATCCCAGGCTCTCTCTCCAGGTGTGGCAGCCCTGGCACTCCCCCACCGGGCTCCTTGGGTGCTGAGACCTCTGCACCCTTAGCGGTCCCCACTAGCCCTGTGCTAGCTCAACACACTCTTCCCACACTTCCATGTTGCTGGCTCACCTCCCTGAGTCCTTGCCACTCTGAGTTGCTATAACTGAGCCTTGGAGTCNCTGGCACTCCCCCACCGGGCTCCTTGGGTGCTGAGACCTCTGCACCCTTAGCGGTCCCCACTAGCCCTGTGCTAGCTCAACACACTCTTCCCACACTTCCATGCTGCTGGCTCACCTCCCTGAGTCCTTGCCGCTCTGAGTTGCTATAACGGAGGCTTGGAGTCCCTGTAGGAAAATACAAGGGAGGAGCAGGCAGACCTCCCAAGGTGGCTGTGGCCCCCCCTACAGACCATGCCCTTCCCTACTTCGCATTACTGTCCAGCGCAGTGATGGGAGAGCAGGCCTCAGAGGCACAGATAAGGATGAGAGTTGCTGTTCCACCACCTCTTGGCTGTGCCCATGGGAAGATTGCTTAACTTCCCTGGACCTCAGTTCCCTTGCCTTTAAAATGGGAGTAATTCTGGTGCCTTTAGGCCTCAGGGGTTTCTTTGGTGGCTCAGACAGTAAAGAATCCACCTGTAATGTGAGAGACCAATGTTCAGTCCCTGGGTTGGGAAGATCCCCCGTATTATTCTTGCTGCCTGGAGAAGCCCCATGGATAGAAGAGTCTAGCAGGCTACAGTCCATGGGGACGCAAAGTTGGACATGACTGAGCAACTAAGCACCGCACACAGTTAGGCCTGAGATCCCACGTTTAGCCTCTTTTGGTCTCAAATGAGCAGCAAAACTCACTCAAGTAACCTCAAGTCACTAGGAACTCAGGAATGAACTATGAGGCTTAAGAGCGGACATGGAGGGTGGTTCTGGATCCAGAGAACTCTGAACATCATGGGGTTTATGGTCCAGCTCTCTGCCCTGAGACTCAACCGAGCTTCTCCATTCCCCTCTCTGTCTGTTGCTCCCTCCCTCCTCTCTCAGACTCAGCTCCTTTCTTGTGATCTCTGTTCCCTGGAAACTTCAGCTCATCTCAGCTGCCCTGGGGTCGTCACATCCCAACAGACCATCCATTCGGTCTCTGCTACTTTTCAGCATCTCTTTCTCTGAGTGTTATCTGCCTTCCCCAGGTCAAATTTCGGACTGGCCAGGTACAAGTCAGGGCACTATATAGGCATTTGGGGCTGGACAGTTCCTTCTGAAATATCCTGCCCAGTATACAGGGTTTAGCATCCCTTCTCCACTTATTGATTTCCAGGCTTGATGACAAATAAATGCCATCCCCACATTTCCTAAAGCCCCCAGGATAGGGTCTGAGTCATCAGCCAGATTGTAGCAAACCCCCTGGGAGGTGACGCCCTTGGCTGGTCAGCTGAGGTCTGACGGTGGGAGGCAGAATGCAGTGGATTCACAGAATCTAAGACTTGGCCACCAAGCAGAAGGACTGGGGCACTGAGCAGTCCCTTTCAAAGTAGCAGGAACAAAATCCACAGATCTCATTCCCCAGTGCTGAGTATTGCCCCCTTATGCACTGTGTCCACACAGGACCTGTGTTTAAGCCCTCTCTGGGCCTTGCTCCCAATCCTGGCTCCAGAGAGTCTATTAAAGGCAACTCCACCTGGCTCATGCCCTCATTCCAAGACCAGAGGGGTGTCCCCTTAGGGAGCTGAAGCTTTGAACTCTCAGCCCCATGGTCTGACCTGACCTTCTAGGCAAGGCTCTGGGGAAGGTACAACCCTGGTGACAGGGGTGGCTCCCCGCATTAATGGCACTGCCAGCACGGGGTCAAGGTTGGAGGTCCTGGAGGGAAGGGCAGGGCCAACGTATCCTTGCACCCTGGGGCAGTATCCTATTCACAGAGCGTGTCTGCTTTCCCTAAATTTTTATGTTTTTGTTTGTTTGTTTTGGGGGGTTGAGGGGTGGTCTTTTGCCTCGAAGCATGTGAGATCTCAGTTCTCAACTAGGGATCGAACCCACACACCCTGTAGTGGAAGCGTGGAGTATCAGCCACTTGACCGCCGGGGAAGTCCCTGCTCTCCCTGCTTTTACTTACCCTCCGTTCAGTCACTCATCACTCACTATCCAGCAGCCACGTACATACACTCTCAAGGTCCCAGGTACCGAGCTAGACACGTAGGTGAGGGGTGGGGGCTTGTCTAGAGATGGATCCAACACAAGTTCCCCAGCTGGTAGGCTTTCTTTGTGCCTATTAGACTCAGTGTCTCCAGTGACCAAACAGAGCCTGGAAAACAGTAGGTGCTCACTGATGCCTGAATGAATTAATACAATACAAAGCAGAAAGTAATTGGTGAAGTCAGCATCCTCATCATAGCAAGAGTGAAGACCATGCACTCTGGGGCCCATCTGCCTGGGTTAGAATCGAGATTCTTCCACTTACTTGGGCAAGTTGCTTCACTTCACTGTGCCTCATTCCCCATCCATAAAATGGCCACAGCAACAGTACTGCCTCGTAGAATTGTTAAACGCTAAGCATGAAGCAGGTATGTCGACATCAGTAAAGCTCTATGGAAAATGTGTGGCATTTAGCACTATGTAAGAGTTAAATAGATCGATAAAATAACTCCTGCTTATATTTTTTATGTGCTCAGCATACTCTATTTCATCCCAAAATTCAGAACAACTCTCCTAGGAAGGTATGACTTTTCCAGTTTTATGGAAAAGTAGACACTGAGACTCAGTCTACTCAGTAAGAAAAGGGAAGAGCAAGGATTTGAGCAGCCTGGGGCTGTCTGACTCCAAAGCCCCCTGCTAGGCTTGTAGCAAGAGCCTTCATGCAGTGTTGTCTGGCTTCCTCTGGCTGGCTCAGGCTCAGATTCCGCAGGCCATGATGGTCCAGGCATCACGTGATTAAAGCCTCCACAAATCCCTGCAGCACCCACACTTCACAGGTTCTAAAGCCCTTTCTCCACGTTGCTGATTTTCCTTTTCACAGGGCAGTTTGTGACTGACGGGGAAACCTGGGACCAGAGAGGTTGAGTGAGCTGCCCCGAGCCCCACAGCAGATCAATGACAGAAACCTTGGCTCCTGACTTCTTTTCCAGCCCACTGCCCGCCCTCCCCCCACCTCTCTGAGGGCTAGGGAGAGCCGATCCTTCTAGAGACACAGGTGCTGCAATATAAACAGCTCTGCAGTGGAATATGCATGTGTGTTGGCGGGGGCAGGTACCAGGGCATCTCCCAGCAGCTCCCCATATGCCAGGGCATCAGCTATGTTCCCTGGATCCCCATGTTCTGCTTCTGGCTCCGCTTCAAGGCCCTTCTTCCAGCTCCATTGGCTTGGGAGCTACCTCGTGATTCTGCCTCTTGGTGCTCATTGGTCAGTGGTGGCTGGATTTGGGAGGGCAGTGGCATTTGACATTTATCTCCTTTGCTTTAGGAAACCCATGTGTCACCAATTCCTCGCCTCAAAATAATTCTCCAAACTTGCTTCTCCCACGCAGAAGACATTTTAATTACCCCAGCTGCCATTATCTGTGCCAGCCAGCTTTGAGCCATTCCCAGATAACCCCACGTTAATCAGCCCCAGCTGAGCCCCTGGTCCATGTCATATGTAGGTAAAAGCCTAGAGGTGAAAAAAGAATTATAATAAATTAATAGATAAGCAATCACAATTAATGCCACTTCCCGGCAATAACAGTTATATCATGGGAAAGATATTTTCATCTGTCATTCCTTAAGGCGATGTTTTCCGAGCTTCAGCTTCTACCCAGTCAAACCCATGGGGTGCTAATGAATTAGTCTATTATGTTATGCTGAATGTTTCTAAAAGGTCCCTCGTCGATCCTGAATTCAATGTGTCAACATTTGGCATGGAGAACAGCAACTTTTTGCCAAGCAGCAAGGTTGTGCACAGTTCACTGTGTACAGCACATGGGGTCTGAGCCCAGGGCAGTTTGGACAAAAAATTGTAGCCAGACAAAGAGGCCTCTTTTCCAGCTCCCCATTGTCACTGCCCTCATGTCACAGGGATGGTGGCACTCGGTGCCACAAGCCTTGCAACACTTTGCCGCTGAGCCCAGGCTCAGAGTGACAGGGATGAGGACGACCCCAGCAGTACCACCCCATCATGCCCCCTCCCAGGCTGTGATTGGCCACAGCCACGCTGCGAGTGTCAGCCAACCCAGCGCTGCGTCTGGAACCTGGGAGGGCTGGCGTTGGCAGCATCTGAGCCCCACCAAAGCCAGAGATGCTGCCCTCCCCACTAAGTCCAGAGGGCCTCTCGTCCTCAGGGAGGTGAGCCAAGTCAGGGAGGCCCTGGGTAGACTAGTGACAGGCTTCTTTCAGACTTTAGGTATCAGCACTGAATCGGAGAAGAGGCTGAGCCTCATTGCAGGGGAAGAGGGAGAAGGGCGCCCCCTGGGGGCAGAGCTCAGCTTTTCTTCTGTGTCCCAGGCAGTTCAGCTCTGGCCCCAAACTTGCATTCACCACTCTACAAAGCAAAATCCCTCCATCTCCCCAGACCCACCTTCTTCAAAGGCAGTTTAGGGAAGATCTGTTATTTCTAAAGCAGTCCCTTGAGGGGCTCATCCCACCACCCCAGGCAATTTACCAATTCACTCCTAACTTCTAGCCCCATAGAAAGCTCCCCCTGAGAGGAGGTTATGACATTCTACTCTCCCATTTCCAGGCACTTCCCAGAGAGCAACCCAGCTAGCTGATCCTTCTACCCACTTTGGTTGATGGGAGTATTTGGTATGGGAGCTCGTAGGGGAGACAGATGCAGACACAGAGAGTTGTCATGAGTGGGATGAAAGCCAAAAGGTCCCAAGATTAGCACCTTTGACCCACCCGATCATGTGTATCTACAGTAGTAGTCAGGGGAGGCTTCACAGAAGAGGTGACCCTTGAGCTGAATCTCAGGGTGAACCCACTCAAGAAGAGTTGAGAAGACAGATGTTCCAGCCCAGAGATAGACAGAGCACACACAAAGACTGGGGAAAGGGCCACGAGGAATAGGGAAGGGAGACAAAAATGGTTTGGAGCTCCTGGGGCAAAAAAACTGAGAGGGAGTGGGGTGAAAATGAGGCTGGAGGGGTGGAGAGCCTCGCAAACTGCACTAAGGAATGTGTGCTTTATTCTGAGAAGCAAAAAGGAGCCATTGAAATACACAGAGCAGGGGAGTGGCAGGGTTGGGTTTATTCTTCAGAAAGACCCCCCTGAATGCCATGCAGAGGGAGACTGGAACATCCAGTGGGTGGGAACTGAGGGCTGGTCGTGGGGCAGAGGGAGGGCCTGGGAGCTGGCAGCCTGGATTTGACACTGTGGCTCCCAAGTGTACAGCCGTGAGCAAAAGACCTAACCTCTCTGTGACTGAGTTCCTTCCTCTAAAATGGAGTGATAATAACACCTTTCTTGTAAGGCGGAAATGTACATTTTGTGAGTTAGTATACATAAGGCACTTAGAAACTGTTCTGAGGTTTGTAGGTGCTCAGTGAATGTTTGTTCAATGTGATCGCTTTTATATTGCCAAGAGGGGTAAGGCAGGAAGGATGCAACTCGGGTCTGCTCCTCTCCTCCAAGAACCCAGTCGTGTCCTGGGGGGCAAGTCAATTAGCTGTCACAACCTGCTGCCAGAGAAGGCAGAATATGAATAGTTATCAGCACTTCTGTGATGTCTACCATGCACCAGACACGTTCTCTAAGTATGTCTATNCTCTCCTCCAAGAACCCAGTCGTGTCCTGGGGGGCAAGTCAATTAGCTGTCACAACCTGCTGCCAGAGAAGGCAGAATATGAATAGTTATCAGCACTTCTGTGATGTCTACCATGCACCAGACACGTTCTCTAAGTATGTCTATTAACCCATTTCTTCTTCAGGATGACCCTCTATGGCAGGTACTATTTTCATACCCAATTTGCAGATGAGGCAGGTGAAGTAAGGAGAGTAGATGGCCTGGCCTCACAATCTGTGCTCGTAACCATCACCTGGGGCTGCCCAGTGAACTGTTCCCAGGGAGCAGCTGTGGGAAGAGAAGCCTCTTTCCTGTGTGTCCCCTGCCCTGCTCTCCATCTCTGATTTCATTTTGCAGATGAGGCAGGTGAAGTAAGGAGAGTAGATGGCCTGGCCTCACAATCTGTGCTCGTAACCATCACCTGGGGCTGCCCAGTGAACTGTTCCCAGGGAGCAGCTGTGGGAAGAGAAGCCTCTTTCCTGTGTGTCCCCTGCCCTGCTCTCCATCTCTGATTCCACAGGTCTCCGCATCTAAGCCCAGAGCCGTCTCTGTGTGTTTCCCGGTCAGGAGTTACACCTTAGATGAGCGGCTTCTCAAAACACAGATTGCAACCCCACCCCACATTCTCAGTGGCCCATACTTTCCAAAACAAGTTCTCCAAAAGCAATTCTGATGCGTATCTTGTGTTTAACAACCACTGGGGACATACACACAGGAAGTTTTAAATAGCACAGACACTGTGTACTAGTAAATGTATACAACCAGCTATCCAGAGAGCTACCCAGCTATCTGGGGGAAAACCCAGATTTGTAGTGCTTGCCAGTCTTCATGGTGTGAATTCTCCCACCATGGCCAGTGTCAAGCTACCAACGAATGTCACTGAACGCAGAGTCGGGAAGTGTTGATGATTTGCTCTTACAAGCCGATGGGAGCCAGCTCCAACACCCCACTGAGCTGGACCTGGGAACAATTTCTGCAGTGCTTCCGTGAGCTCTGCGACCTTAGGCAAGCCACNATTCTCCCACCATGGCCAGTGTCAAGCTACCAACGAATGTCACTGAACGCAGAGTCGGGAAGTGTTGATGATTTGCTCTTACAAGCCGATGGGAGCCAGCTCCAACACCCCACTGAGCTGGACCTGGGAACAATTTCTGCAGTGCTTCCGTGAGCTCTGCGACCTTAGGCAAGCCACATCACCCCTCTGGTCCTTGTTTCCTCTGCAAAAAGGGAATGCTATTGAATACCTACTTTACAGGGGATCGTGAGACTCAGATGAACACTCCACTTGAAGGGCTGAGCACAGTGCCCACCCCACTCACTCCCCACTGAGACTGGGGCCACACAGACACCCTCTGGCCAATTCCACAGGGATTCCTCCGTCTACTTCCGCCCAGCCCCTCGCCCCTCCCAAATCCTGGTCTTGAATCAGGGCGCCATTTGAGCAAGGCTGGGACTAAACTTTCTTTCCTGGGCTCAAAAGTGCCCCCAGCCTCTCCCCTAATCCCTAAACTCTTAAAGAGGAAACCAATACTGCGTATTTCAGGAGGCCAATCGGAATTACAGGAGGAGTTCCGCGTGAATTAGAGACATCTCAGAGGCCAGAGGAGAAGCGCAGTGCAAAAGAGCTGCTCTGCGGGCGACAGGCTGATCCCTCATTATCTTTCCATGAAGCATCATGGATTTAACTGAAGCTGGGACTGTGATGGGACCAGCTGTTTCTCCTAATGACTGCAGCCACGGACCATTCTGACCAGCGCTGGACGGACTGACTGAGTTGAGGGACCCGGGAAAGATGATGGGCCATGTTGCGGGGGTGGGGGGTGAGAGCGGAGGAGGGAGGGGAGCAGTGGATGGCAGCTGGATGGGAGGAGTGTGGAAAAGGGCAGACAGTAGATGAGGAGGACCTCAGACTAAGACCTTAAGACTCATTTTCCCTACTAGTGGAACGAGGCCCATCTAGATTATCAGCGTATATGTTTCAAAAAGTAACATGACTCTTATGCAAATATAGAATGAACAGGAGTCGAAGATGTATTCAACTCACGAACAAAGGGACCAGTAGGACGACAATGCTGGCTCAAAGAGCACTTGAAGCATCGAGTATTTATAGGTATTCAGTGTAGGGGGAACATCATGTAAGTCAGCTAAGTCAGGTACAAAGTGGATTAATGTCCTACAGGGCAATAAAACCACCAGCTTGGGGATTTTCTTTTCTATGGGCAAAAGTCTACACATTAACTCAGAATCTGGGCCTTTAACCAGTGGCTGACAGTACAGTCCAACCCAGGTGAATTCTCTCAGAGAATTGCACAGTCCCCGGAGGGCCTGGTGAGCGATGTGTCCACTTGATGTTGGAAGTACGTGCTGGTCTCCATCTCCCTTATCTCCAAGTTTGGGAAGTTTTTCTTCCTTTTCTTCTTTCTTTTTTTAAAATTGGAGGATAACTGCTTTACAGTGTTGTGTTAGTTTCTGTTGTACAACAACATGAATTAGCCATTCAGTTCAGTTCAGCCGCTCAGTCGTGTCCAACTCTTTGCGACCCCATGAATCACAGCACACCAGGCCTCCCTGTCTATCANCTTCTTTCTTTTTTTAAAATTGGAGGATAACTGCTTTACAGTGTTGTGTTAGTTTCTGTTGTACAACAACATGAATTAGCCATTCAGTTCAGTTCAGCCGCTCAGTCGTGTCCAACTCTTTGCGACCCCATGAATCACAGCACACCAGGCCTCCCTGTCTATCATCAAGTCCGTGATGCCATCCAGCCATCTCATCCTTGGTCGTCCCCTTCTCCTCCTGCCCCCAATCCCTCCCAGCATCAGAGTCTTTTCCAATGAGTCAACTCTTCCCATGAGGTGGCCAAAGTACAGGAGTTTCAGCTTTAGCATCATTCCTTCCAAAGAAATGCCAGGGCTGATCTTCAGAATGGACTGGTTGGATCCCCTTGCAGTCCAAGGGACTCTCAAGAGTCTTCTCCAACACCACAGTTCAAAAGCAGCTATATGTATACACAAATCCCCTTCCTCTTGGACCTCCCTCTCACTATCCCCATCACCCCTCGAGGTCATCTCTGGGGACTGAGCTGAGCTCCCCACACCACCCACCTCCTGACATCGCTTTTCAGCCTAGCATCTGGCTTCTCCCTCTGCAGCCAACCCCCTTTTTCCCCCCGCCCCCTCCCCTCACCAGCTCACGATGGCCCAGAGCTGAAGCTAGGTTGCCCCCATGCATTAAGACCTGTCTTCCCGGCTTTTAGACCCCTGCACCAAACTGGATGTGACCTGGCCAACAGGCTGACTGCTCCTAGGATGCAGGGTGTCAGGGGGCCTGGCTGGTGATATGGGGTTGAGGAGAGTGAAGAGGGCCCTGTACTCCTTCAGTCCCAGGCACAAGAGTCGATTTTAGTTCTTTTTATTGAAGTATGGTTAATTTACAAATTGTATAAGTTTCAGGTGTACAACAGATGATTCAGTTATGCATGTGTGTGTGTGTGTGTTGATCACTCAGTCGTGTCAGACCCTGCGACCCCATGGAGCCGTTAGGCTCCTCTATCCAGAGAATTCTCCAGGCAAAAATCCTGGAGTGGGTTGGAGATCTCCAGGGGATCTTCCCAAGCCGGAGATCAAACCCTGGTCTCCTGTGTTACAGGCAGATTCTTTACCATCTGAGCCATAGGGAAGCCCCCTCAGTTATGCATATATACCTATATATCTATCCTTTTTCAGATTCTTTTCCATTATAAACTATAAGACAATGAATACAGTTCCCTGTGCTATGCAGTAGATCCTTGTTGCTTATCTGTTTTATATATAGTAGTGTGTATCTGTTAATCCCATACTCCTAATCTATCCCTCCCCCGCTTTCCCTTTGGTAATCACAAATTTGTTTTCAGAAGAGACTACTTTAAAATACCCTCTTTGGGAGGATAAAATCCTCCCTCAGCCTCCCTCTGGGTAACTTGGAGATGCCCAGACCCAGTGCCCTTTGTCTTCCCAAAGGAGGCCTCCTCCATCAGAGGAAGTGACGGTCATGACCGTTATCAAGCTTCTTTGCTGTTCCAGGCTGGGCATTTCATATGAACTGCTTCACTGGGGCCTATAAAGAGGCACGATCCCTATTTTGTAGATGAAGAAACAGGCTGAGCCGTGTGTCTAAGGTCCAGCAATGAGTCCATTGGGTCAGCCACCAGGCAGCCTGGTCTGGCCGACTCCAAGTGCAGAGCTCCCGTGAATGCTCCATCACCCCCACCCTCCACCCCCCAAGCCTCCCTNCATCACAATGAACCAGGAATGAAGCAGACTGCCTTGAGAGTTCATTCAATTCATTTATTCACTATGTGTGTGGGTCTGCTGACTGGCCAGCACTGAGCCAGTGCTGGGGATCCAGCCGGGTTAAAACAGACTGGCAACTGCATGCACAGAGCTCACCACCTAGGGAAACGTCAATCAAGACATTCCATTAGTGAATGTAATCCCATATGCAAAGGAAGGCAGCACAGCGAGGGTAAATAACAAAGAAATTCACCACTCAGCAGACAGGACTGCTCCCCTAGAGATCCCAGTTCACCATTACTGCTTGGGACAAGGGCAGTAACACCTGTATTTTAGAATGACACTAAAAGGCATATGTCTTTAGAGTCTGATGTCAGAGGCTTGTCTCTGCCTCTTCCCAGCTGTGTGGTTTTATACAAACTCCTGGACATTCCCAAGTATCAGTTTCCTTGCCCAGCAAACCATGTCATAGTCCTGTGAGGGAGCAGTTAAGTCCTTGGCACCGGTTCCCTCACACCTAGAAGAGACTCCGGTGTCAGTTGTTTTGGTAGAAGAGGATCATGAAGCTTCCTTCTCATCCAACCCCTCAAAACTGTGGAGGAGTCTGATTGTCCAATGCCCTGAGCGGGGCCTGGCTGGCCTGCAGTCATCAGCTTGTTCTTGGGGGAGCGTGGAGGCCTCGCACCCCGCCCCCTGGGCCTCCTACCTCTGCAGGCCTCCAACTCAGTAGCCAGAGACTGGCGTGGGTTTCTCAGTGACCAGGGCCACAACTCTAAGACCCTTAGGAGCCAGACATAAGTGACTTTGAAACTTAAGCACTTCTCAGCAGTGTGATCTTAGACAAGCTACTGAACCTCTCTGTGCCGCAGGGCCTCCGGCACAATGGAGACAACAGCAGTGTGGTTGTAGGTGTGAGTCATGACGTGTGAAGCGCTTAGGACAGTGCCTGGCACAGCAGAGGCTGAGCTGATTGGCTGCTGTTACTGTTTCTATCATCACAACTGTCTTCACAGGGGCTTCTTGCTTCCTGGTGGGTTTCCAGCTACAAAGGATCTCCAGGCCACAGAGCTTCAGAGAGCCCCCTGGAGTGCTTGAGGCTCAGTCCTGAAGCCCCAAAGGGAGCAGATGGCTTGCAGAGCAGAAAGGGGCCTCCCACCCGGGACTGACGGGCCCTGCTGGAGTTTCCCGCTCTCCTGTTTCCTGGCCCCAGCCCAGTGAACAGCCCTCACCACACACTCTGCTTCACACAGTACTTTCAGAAACATCTTTGTCTCAACTCCACGTGGGGAAAGTGGAGACCGAGGCCCAGAGCAGCTGTGGGGCTCCCCGATGGCCCCACAGCTGGCCACCCCCAAGACCCAGGCCCCCTGCCTGAGCCCAGCTCCCGGTCTTCCCTCAGACCATTTCCAAGTCTCCCGTCTCCCCATCTGACTGCGTGACAGTAAATCATTTTAAAGACTTGGCATTTCCGAGGGGAGCTGGAAAATACCAGGCCGCAGTTCAGAGCTTGTGAAGCGTCTTTCATTTAGGGAGTCCTGCGCGGCTGCTGAAAGGGGCGGGAGGGCTGGGAAATGTCACGGGGCGGAGCTCCAGCGGCCCCCTGGCCTGGCCCTGCCCCGGCCTGCCCGCCCACAGACAGGCCGCACACCCGCTGACATTTAAGTCCTCTGCAGATGACAGAGAGGAAAGCTTCCCTCCCGCGCAGGCTTGAAGAGCCTGCCATGATTTCCCCAGGGGGCCCTGGGAGGTAGCCTCGGGGGGCGGGGCCCAGGCAGAGGAGGGGCAGGCGGAGGGACTGGGGAGCCTCAAGGGAGCGGAGCTTCCCTGTGAGGTCATACACAGTGGCCTTCACCTTCACTGATGCATTTTTAACTGAAGTAAAATAGTGTGTGGCCTTCCGGGTAGCTCAGGGGTACAGAATCCGCCTGCCAGTGTAGAAGACACTGGTTCGATCCCTGGGTTGGGAAGATGCCCTGGAGGAAGGCGTGGCAACCCACTCTAGTATTCCTGCCAGGAGAATCCCATGGACAGAGGAGCCTGGGCTATAGTTCACGGGAGAGCAAAGGGTCGGATACGACTGAGTGACTAAACAAGAAGAGAACAGTGTATAACATGTCAGTTTCAGGTGTAGGACATTAGAGCTCCACATGCGTGTATGTTACAAAATAGCCCCCGCTGAAGGCCTGGTTACCGTCTATCACCATACAGCTGACCCTCCACACTTTCTGCCCGTCCCCAACCCGGAGCCTCACTGTTAACCACCAACCTGTTCTCTGAATCCGATGCATCTTTAAATCTCCATCCCCAAGTCCAGTCCGCAGTTTCCTGGGGTTCATAAACTCTCCCCACTCAGCTTGGACACAGGGACCCCAGCCCTTCAGCTCTGCTCAGCACAGAGGGGATCTGCCTGGCACCACCATTACTTGGGACCTGCAGAGCTCAACCTCTCTTTGAGCCTCAGTGGCCATGACTGTAAAATGGGGACAATCATGACACCCACCTGATAGGACTGTAATGCAAACCAGATGAGCTCATGCAGGGAAGTTAATCACGGACAAGCCTTCTGTGATGGGTTTCTACGGAGGTGGCCCACGTGATCATCCTCCCCGCCAGCCAAGGGCCAGCCCTAATCCAAGGGAGCCCCACAGGAGGAAGGGACAAAGGAGAAATCATAGCTGGGGTTTTGTGTTCCAGGCACTGTGCTAAGCCCTTTATACACCTTTGTCACCACCTGTGAAATAGGTCATTGTCTTCTTCCTGAAGCTCAGAGAGGTTGGATGCCTTATGCAAAGTCCGTGTTCCACCCACTTTTGATTTCCAGCCCCCTGGAGCCTTCGAGGTGCCTGAGCTAGCATAACACATGCCATCTACACCCTTATGCACAAGACTTTACAGTGCAAGACGGCTGCCCAAGTGCTCGGAGATTCCCATAGGTTTTAGCTTCAGTCTACAGGTGGGCCTTCAGGGATCCAGGAACCCATGAACTTGTGTGTTATATTGTGTAAGCTTGGGTGCTGGGGAAACTTCAGCCATGGAGAGGCTATGGAGCCTTCTTCAGAATCTGCAGGGATCATGACCCCAGTGGGGTGAGGCACCCACTGAGCCCATCTCCCAGGGCTGCTGCAGAGGCTTCAGGGGGCGAGTGGCAGGAGGGTCCTTACAGCACTGATGCCCTAGGCCCACAGGAGAGGCACTGGCTAGAAGGGGAGATGGCAAACTTTCTGTACAAAGGGCCAGGTAGTGAATATTTTGGACTTTGCAGGCCAGGGCTTCCCAGGTGGCTCAGTGATAAAGAATCTGCCTGCCAATACCGGAGACGTAGGTTCGATCCCTGGGTCAGGAAGATACTCCAGTGTTCTTGCCTGGAGAATTCCTTAGACAGAGGAGCCTGAGGGGCTACAGTCCATGGCGGTGGCATACATACCATCTAATGGGTGTCACAAAGAGTCAGACACAACTTAGAAACCAAATAAAAACAACAGACTGGACAGTCTCTACGGCAACTAGTCAGCTCTGAAGCTACAGCAGAAAAGCAGCCAGAGATAACCGGCAAATACACGGGTGTGACTTTAACAGGAAACGGGTCCACGTGCATCGCCAGCCATAGCTCCCAGTCCTGGCTTTAGAAGACGGAGCCTCTCTCAGTCTAGCCCTGTTCCTTCTCTGAACCTCTGCCTGCCTCTCTGTTAATGATGCTAAAAGCAAGAAAAAAGTAGAGAAAGCTACCATGTATTCAGGGCTCAGGTTGGACCCATGGACATGAATCTGAACCAACTCTGGGAGACAGTGAGGGACAAGGAAGCCTGGCATGCTGCGAGTCATGGGGTTGCAGAGAGTCGGCCGTGACTTAGCTATCGAACAACAAAAACACCAGGTGTACCAGGCACCATTCTCAGTTTTTCACGAGACGTACTTCATTCTGCCCTCACAGTGTTCTGGTGAAATGGGTACTGTTATTAGTTCCATTTTACAGATGAGGAAACTGAGGCAGCGAGGCAGAATGGAATCCCCAGGTCACACAGCTCACTGAGGTTGGACCCTGTATGCTGACCCCAGTTTTTAACCAGGACATGACTGGAGCTGGGGTGAGAGACCTGCTCTGTCAGCCCTGGCTCTCTGGGGATTACTCTATCTGGTCCTACAGCCAGAGCTGGCTTGGCCCCTTGCCTTTCTGCCCCTCGGCAGGTCTCACCTGCCACAGTCTACCCACTTGCCTCTTTGCCCCTCCCTGGGGACCTGACATGGACCGGACTCCCCCCTTCTCATGGCTTCGAGGGGGGGTTCATCTGAGCACATCTGAGATTGATGTTGTACACGAGAAGGTGCAAGTGTAAAGCTGGTTAAAGAGCATAATAGAATTTATGGAAATCGCTGGCTCGCACCACAGCCCTAGCAATGATGGAGGTGATTATTAATTAATCATGGTCTTGGGGGAACAGTATCAGTGCAAGGAGTAATTAAAATGAAGCATTGTACAGTTGTACCGAATGATGATTTATGAGCCCGAGGAATTGCCGCTCTGCCCTCTCCCCTCCGGCAGGCTCAATGGGAAGGATTAACTGGACGGATTGTTTTCAACAAAACCAGTGGCTTACGGACGGATTTCGATCTGGACATCATCAGTTTGAAAGAAGATGGCTTGGAGAAGGTGTGTGAGCTCAGCAGTTGGGGGGGCGGGCCAAGGAGCAGGGGCTGTTAAATCCCCCACGACAGAGCCCAGGAAGAGACTCTGAGCAAGAGGGCAAGACCCCATCCAGCTGCCCCCTCGGGGCTCAACACGACCCAGTGTGGCCACTGCCTTGGCCTTCTCAGCCTGGAGGGGTGTAGAACCCAGTGGCCTGGCCGTGGTAGATATTCAAATGATCACCCTGTCAGCAAGGGCCATCAGAGAGATGCTTAACCTGGGAAAGGCTCATGGGACAGACAGACTATCTCTAAGTCCTCTGTCATGGGGCAGGGGGCAGACGTGTCCTTGGGGAGAAGCTCTCTAATGACTCGTGGATGCCTGCCTGGGGAGTAGTGAGCTCACTGTCCCTGGAGACATTTCAGCAAAATTGAACAAAGGGATTGCTTGTCTGGGAGATTGGAGGTGATTCTTATCCTTGGAGAGAGGTTGAAGCACATGGATTCTGAACTCCCCATGCTAAGCTTCTAAGGCCTCTGTAATTCTGGGAATTACAAGGAAAGCAAGCCCACAGGGCTGGCCTCCCATCCGACTACCATAGAAATGTTCGTAATGGGGCCAGTTCTGACCCCTGGAAGTCATAAGCAATATTGTGACAAAGTCAGGCTGCTGGGCTGAAAAGGGGACTTAACATTAGCCCTGATTCTCAGCATCTCCTCGGACCTCGGGACCAAGGGCTCAGCCACACCCACTGGTCCCTGGGAGCCACCAGGGCACGTCTCCAACCCTGGGAGCGGGGGTGTATAAAATGCAGCAGTGGAGGGGCCGCCCAACCCTGGGAGCGGGGGTGTATAAAATGCAGCAGTGGAGGGGCCGCCCAACCCTGGGAGCGGGGGTGTATAAAATGCAGCAGTGGAGGGGCCGCTCCTGGTGCCTGTGGTCCTTCAGGGGCCCTTGACTCCTCTCCTGTCTTCCCCTGCCCTCCCTGGTCCAGGTCTCTTCTGTGGACTTTTTTTAACATCCCACCCTGGCTTGCCACTTCCACTCTTGGACCCTCCATCCATCCCGAGTGCACACACAGATGAAGCGACCGAACGCACAGCTCTACTCTGCCCTGGGACTGTGCGTGGCTCCCCGGTGCCGAGGCAGTCAGCATCTGCCTCTCACCCCAGCCTTGAAGACTCTCCAGGAAATGCCCCGATTTCCTCTCCAGGACTAGTCTCCACTGGCCCTCCTCGAGGCCCAGCCACACCCTTCCCTCCTGCACCTCCAGGCCTTTGCCCCTGCCAGCTCTCCGGTTATAGGAATGGCCTTTGTCTCCTTGGTTCGTTCCCACAGACACAAACCCAGCTCTGCCTGGGTTGTACTTTGTGGCCAAGGTGATGCCATTTAGTCCTGAGTTTCCCATTGGCTCGTGGGGCCACTGTGCTTGGGGCCAGGCGGCCAGGGCAACCTCACCACTCCCCTGCCACTCTTTCAGCCACTGATACACCAGTCCCCTAAGGACAAGGTGCTATACCCTCTCTTCCTAAGATGATCCAGCCCTGTTGGTCTAACTCTATTCAAACTATAGCTTATCAAGCACTCTGCCAGCTCCTATTTCGACTCCTGCAGTGCTGAGGAGCCCACTTCCCCCTCTGGCAGGACCACTGTAACAGTTGTCACTTGAGTAGCGGTCTCATTTTTGCTCTCTCAACTGTCCATCTCTGGGGATAGCCTAAAATTCTAAGGATGGCAATTAGATGGCATGTATGCCACCACCTCCCACTCTCGTATCGATGGTAGGCTTCAGTAATTGCCCACCAGAGCACTTTTGCCATCTGAGCCTACCCGCAGCTCCTACCAGCCCTCCAGCAACTGCAGACAGACCACACCTAATACTCAAGAAAACCTCTCTGCTATATCTAGACACAGGCCGGCCTGCAGAGGCCCCACCAGAGGCTGCTGGTCACAGCCTCCCAGACAGTGGGCAGAGAGTCTCTGAAAGCTGGGTCCTCCTCAGTCCTAACTGTTCTCTGATGCCCATGGGAGATAGGGCATCAATAGCTGCTTGCTGGAGCAAGGGCTCCTGCTGGTCACCTGGCTGTCAGCCAGCTGTTTGTGGAGAGCCTTCTGCACCCAGGCCTGCCACAAGGGTCCCTCATGCTGGGGCTGGGCTCTGTGCTTGGCCCCCTTGAGAGAAGAACCTCTTTGATGCTGTCTGCTTGTTTGCTCTCCCCTGGGCTCTGGGGGTCTGCATAGAGAAAGGTGCTGCCCGGAGAGGGCGCTGAGCTCCCAAACACAGCCATGCTGCCTCTCATCACTTCTCTCTCATCACTCCTGTTTACTAAGCCGGGTCATAGCTGATCCAGCCAGCTCCAGCCAGTGGCTTTGGGGGGATTAAGGCAGAATTACCCAAGCATAATTACATGTCTCTCTGCTATCTGCTTTGCACAGCTCTCTTAATGGGATGTTTGCATTCGGCCTCCCTGTTTAATTGACTAGGTTTCCTGAGTGCCGTCCCCCCAGCCTCCAAGCAACTGGGCCAAGGACAGGATGGTGAGGCCAGAACCTTCCTTGAGAGGTGCTGAGATGGGCACAGAGAGGGGCAGAGCTGGATCCCAAAGGATTTTCAAGAGACCCAAGGCTTGAGAACCATTTGTAAACTTGATCTTCCCTTGCTTCCTTCCAACCCCAGGCCTGATGTCCACAAAGGCACTATGGGAACAGAGATTAGGCCACCTCAGCCAGAACATCTGCCAACTTTAGATATAAAACTACAAAACAAATTGCCTTCAAGTCCAGTGGCATCCACTGCCCTCTGTGAGGGTTTTCCGCTCTGTCTGCCACCCCTTGAAATGGCTGCAAAGGCCAGCATCCTGCCCAGACTGACTTCCTGCAAAAAAACGCATCTCCTTGTCCTTCCACACGTGCCTAGGGAACATCTCCCTCGCTCCAGGCCCTGTCCTGGGCTCTGGAGGGCATCTGGCCCCAGGGCTGGCACAGGCTGAGACCCAGTGAGTGAGCAGCTGGTGCCCAACTCTTCCCTAGGAGGCGGGAGGCCACTCCCCACTCCCAGGCCAGGGCAGGACCTGACCCTAACACTAACTTGACTTCATGGCATCCGCTCCACCCCAGGCTGGCTTCCACTCTGCTCCCTGGGCTCTCCTTATACTCCTCTTCTCCCTCTGCATTTCCCTTCCATCTGGGATGGGTTTACCAGCAAATGGGGAGGGAGGAGAATTCAGGAGATTCGACATCTCAGGGGCTTCCTCTGGGAAGGAGGAAGGCAGCAGGGCTGTCAGAAAAGTTGGCTCAAAACTTGTCAGCGATGACGATGCTCCTGAAAGGTGGGAACAAGATGGGTCGCTTGCTGATGTGAAGAAAGGGTGGAGACACTGTGCACCCAGCCCCTGTACTGTGTTGTCTGCCCATCCAGGTGGGAGTGTGGAGTCCCGCCGAGGGGCTCAATATCACGGAGGTCGCCAAAGGCCGAGGCCCTAATGTCACCGACTCGCTGACCAACAGGTCTCTCATCGTCACCACCGTGCTGGTAAGAGCTGCAGCCCTGCAGGGGGCCCCCTGTGAGCTGGGAGATGGGCTGGCTGTTGGGGCTAGAGGGACCCCTCCATCACCCCACCGAGCATAGACCAGCTGCCTCTTACGGGGCTGCTGAGAGGCTGGAAGATGAGGGAGGGGATCTGAAGGAAGTTGGAAACACTGAGGGTCCCTCAGAATGCCCCCAGAGAGAAGTTGAAACAGCAGTACTGCTCACGGTCACAGATCATTGACACCAGGAGGTAACTGGGCTGTCTCTTCCCAAAGGCAGAGCAGGCCGGCCCTCCTGCCTGGACCTGCTTGGCCAGCCCCTGCTCCAGAGGCCTGTGTGTTTGTATCCCAGCCCCATCCACTCCCTGAGCCCCTGATGCCTTTGCGGGAACTGTGATGAGTGGAAAGAAGGAGCAGTGACCTGCTCTCTGCACCAGGACCTGAGTCTGCTTCTTCCAACCCAGTTCCCATGAAAAAGGCCTTTCCCAGCAGTCCCCCACCCCAGCCTGGCAGGTGCTATGGTCATACCCAGGGAGCCCAGCGGGTGCGGTGGGCCCTCACACATGCCACCCCTGCAGGGTCCTGACTCAAGTGCTCCTGGCCACGGCCGTGACCACTCTCCCTGCCCTCCCTCCACTGCCCGGGACTAAATAGCGCATCCTTCTTCTGACCATTTAAACCCAAGGAATTGCTCCTGGGGTCTCCCGAGCTCTGAGCATCTTAGAGCTCAGGGTGAGCAGGACGCCCAGGTAGTTGTCCTCCTTCGGCCACCACTGTGCCCACTCCATGTGCACCAGCCCCTCCTGGAAGGCCTCCAGGGTGTCCAGAGGTTCAGGACACACACTCTCAGAGGCGCAGCACTGCTTCTGGGACCCAAGCTGGACCAGGGGCAGCCCGGTCACAGCCCAGTGGATTCTGACCAAAGACCCTTTGAGGACAGTCTGGCCCCGGTCAGTGTCTCCTTGTAATGAAGCAAATATGTTTGTCAGGACCACGTGCTGAGGATATTCTCAACCAAAAAAAAGGGAGCTCAACCCGGTTTGGAGCGCTTAGATAGAGTAAGGCTGTCATAGGATGGGACCTGGGAGCAGGGCTGGGAACCCCACTCTGGGCCTTCATGGCACTCAAACAAGGCTTGTCCCGCCTGCCTCCCACCAGCGGCAGCTCAGCCAGGCCCTGCCCCCTCTCTCTAGTGCCAGGTATATGCTCAGTGACTGGGTGTTGGACACCATGGAGGAAGAAGGGATATCACATTTCATTCTCCCAAGAATCCAGTGAGCAGCGGACTCCAGGGGCACTGTCAGCATCTGAGGAGTGATTTTAACCTATGAATCTCATCCTCAGTCTCCAGGCTTATGACTATTAAGACGATCCATGCTAAAGATGATGGATACCTAAGAGTTCTGAACATGTTGCTGATGGGGCCAGAAGGAGAAGCCTGGGGAGACACCTCCCCACCCCCTTTTGGGAGTGAGACCCCCACCGGTATCTTCCCCCAAACCATACATCCTACCTGCCTTTATTGATTGACTTTTTGTTAACTAAATAAAATACAAATACCAAACTATAAAACCTGTAAGTCAAAAGATCTCATCAGGAACAGGGGGAAAAGTATAAAAAATAAATTAAAGACTAAAAATAAAATAAGCTATAAAGATATATTGGACAGCACAGGGAATATAGCCAATATTTTATAATAACTATAAATCGGGTCTAACCTTTAAAAGTTGTGAATCATCATATTGTACACTTGTAAGTTATATAATAAATAAAAAAGAATAAAGCAAAAAAGATTAGAAATAAAAAGACATAAATAAAAGGAGCAAAAGGGATAGAAGGAAGAGTGATGAGCAATTAAAGGAATATTGATGTGGATAAAAGCAGAAAGGATAAAAGGAGAGTTGAAGGAGGACAAAATAAAGGTTAAAAGGAAGGTAATAAAGAGAGAAATGAAAATAAGGGACGAGATTAAAAGGAAAGCTACCCAGAGAGAGGAAAAATTAAAATAAATAATTAACAGCTCCAGCTAGAGAAGGTGAAAAATGTAAAACCGAAATGTCAGAAAGCAAAAGGATAAAAGTGTGACAAAGCTAAAATATAAAAGGGTAAAAATAAAATAATAAAAAGGTGGTAAAAGATTAAAAGCAGACTGCGTAAAATGTGAGATATAAATAAAACACTTTTCAGAAGACAAGATTAACAAAAAGGTGGAACTGCTATGCTCAGAGAGATTAGGAGGGATGATTAAATGAACAGAGACGATTCAGCCACAAAACAATACTCTCACGTAACAGGAGAGCTAGAGATAATACAGCAGAAGGGTGCAAAATACACACCCTTCAAAGACCACAGGTTAAATTTTATTAAAGAAGCAGGGGCCTGGTTGAAAGGGTGTCAGACCCTTCCGCAGAGCCGCAGGACATTTACGTGCACCTGCAGGGGCAGAATCCCGCAGACTTCCTGTGCTCTTCCCACAGCTTTTTAGCCAATACTAGCAGCTTCCCTGATAGATCAGTTGGTAAAGAATCCGCCTGCAGTGCAGGAGATTCCGGTTCGATTCCTGGGTTGGGAAGATCCCCTGGAGAAGGGATAAAGCTACCCACTCCAGTATTCTGGCCTGGAGAATTCCATGGACTATATAGTCCGTGGGGTCGCAAAGAGTTGGGCACGACTAAGCGAATTTCACTTTCACTTCCAGAAGCTTCTTTCAGGGCTTCCCAGGTGGCACTCGTGGCAAAGAACCCACCTGCCAGTACAGGAGACATGAGACTCGGGTTCGACCCCTGGGTTGGGAAGATCCCCTGGAGAGCGGCATGGCAACCTACTCCAGCATTCTTGCCTAGAAAATTTCATGGACAGAGGAGCCTGATGGACTACAGTCCACAGGGTTGCAAGGGGTCAGACACGACTGAAGCAACTTAGCACGCACATGGGAGCTTCTTGCAGAGGCCCCAGTTGCTCACTGAGGGTCCCACCCGCAGCATCCTGCTGACTCCCAGCACCCTCCAGAGAAGGAGAGAAGCCCCCTTGGCCGGCAGCCTGGACACAGCTCCATCTGTCCCCCTGCCCCTCATCTGGGCAAACATGAGCCCAGCAGCTCCTGGGGACATGCAAGCGTGACCAGAACACAGCAGTCAGACTGTGAGGTGCTTAAGAGACTCAGACCTTTGCATCTGAGTCCTGGCTGTACTGTTCTCTAGCTCTACACTCCTGAGAAATTGCTTAGTCGATCTGGGCCTCTCTTTCCTCATCTGCAAAAGAAAGGTGATAATAACCGTATCTGCTTCATGGAGTTGAAAGAATGAATAAATAGAAAACATGGCACAGGGGACTTCCTTGGCAGTCCAGTGGTTAAGACTTCTCCTTCCAGTGCAGGAGATGTGGGTTTGATCACTGATCGGGGAGCTCATATCCACAGGACTCGTGGCCAAAAAAACCAAAACATAAAACAGAAACAATATTATAACAAAATTCAGTGAAGACTTTAAAAAATGGTGCACATCAAAAAAAAAATCTTAAATAAATAAATAAATAAATAAATGGTACAGAGTGGATGCTGTCAAGTAATGGCTGCTGTTGGTATTATGGATTACAGATCCAGTCCCCAGTAAGCTCAGGTTTAATACAATAAGCACAGTGAGTGTTCTAGAGAAAACCTCTGCTTCCGTCCACAAGCAGAGCCCTGAACATCACTGAAGATTGACCCCTGACAGTGGTCACAGAGGTTATCTCTGTCTAGCACAGGATGCATCATACACGTTGAGCTAGGGTTTAAATGCCTTTGAGGCCTGGCTCACTGCAGACCCCACCACTCCCTCTTGCTTACTCTTGGCTGCTTCTTATACAGGCAATTCCTGACTGGTCCCTGAAAGCCCTGGGGTGTGAGCGCCACTCTCCAGGCTCTCATCTCCTGGTGATACATAAAACTTCGCATCCCAGCCACCACCTCATCCCCTGCCCCGGCAGAGGTCTGAGCCCCTAGCGCTGACACTGTGATAATCCCTTCCCCCGAACTCCTTTGCCTTGACCCCAGACGTGGCTGCTGACCCACTTGAAGTAGATATCCCACCATCTTAACCACATTATGCAGTGTCAGATATTCACATGGCCTGGGAATGAGCCGTAATCCAGCTCTCTCCAGCCCCACTGCCCAGAGATCATGGGGAATTGGGTCTGCTTCTTCCCTGAGAAAAGCCCAGTCTTTCCTAGAGGCAGGACGGGGGCAAAGGATGTGACACACAGCCTTTACACTGGTCTCCAAGAAACTCTCTGTGTCCAGCTGAAAATGTCCTCGGGGTCCCCTGAAAGTCTCAGCATGGTCTGCGTGTCCCAGAGCCTGGGGTGGGGTGGGTGGGGGTGTGATGCTCTGAGCCTGGGCTTTGGAGGACACCACCACCTGTTGTGTGAGTGGCCCAGGCTGACCCAGCCTAGCTGCTCTGGGAAAAACCCCAACCCCACGCTTGGCAGCCTCAAAGCAGGGCCAGCACCTCCTGTGGAGAGCACTGGCCCCTGCCTCTCTGGAAGTATGTTGTCAGGGCAACGGTGCTTTGAGTGACAAGCCAGTACCAAGCCTGAGTAAAGGAACATCCACCAGCTTTGCCCCAGAGAATGGGGCTGGACCTGCACCCATGCGAGGGGGTCTCTCTCCCTCTTCTGATCCCTAAAATCTGGATGTGGCAAAAAACACAGGGAGATATAGGGGCTGCCCCCAAGCTCCATTTTTTCTCTCCCATCCTGAATCCCGGGATTAGGTGCTAAGGGCTCATTACCCTGGAAACAGATGGACAGAGCCTGGACCCCGCCCTCTCTGGCTCATCAGAGCTGCAGGCTCTTCCCCCTTCTTGGGGCTGAAGCAACAGCAGCAAGAAGCTGGAAGCCTGCCCTCCCCGCCCTCTCCTTGCCAGGCCCCAGCTTCTGCTCAGGTTTCCCTCTTCCATGAGCTCATGAAAAATTCATCTGCCCAAACCTCAGCTCACACACTGAGAAAACACACTCAGCTCTCTCCTGGGGGCCCTGCTTTGAAAGGTTCAGGGTTCTTGGGGCCACTGAAGTGAGCAGCTGTGTCGGCATGCGTGTGGATACCTGTGCGGGCGTGGGGTTGGCTACACACAGGGGTGTCCGGATACAAACCGATGGGTGTGTTTGTGCCGTGTGTGCATTGTGACCCATTTAGACTCAACTGCCAGGCAGGCTGGACCTGTGCATCCGGTACAGGAGAGGGGAAGCTGCAGAGACCAGACTATGGGCTGGGAGAACCATTCCGGGCCAGGCCGGGGACCTTTCTGGGCCCCACCTGCTGGGAGGACCAGACTCCTAATGCTCTGCCCTGGTTCTAACTGACAGAAGCCAAGGCCTGAGGGCCAGGGTCCTTGACTTCTGTCTCTGAGCAGGACAGAACATCTGAGAAAGTGGTGTCTTCAAGCCCGTGGCACTGTGTGTGTACAGAGCGCATGCGCGTGCAGATGTGTGTTGAGATGGCCTAAGCCAGACGGACTTGGGAATGCAGCTCTTAGGTAGCTAACCCCTGGCTCCCTGCCCCCCAAAACCCCCTCTTCCAACTCCACAGCTCCCGTCACCGGGAGAATCTTAGCACCAGGCCTGGCTCTCATGATGGTGAAGCTCGACTAAGAAACCAAGAGCTCTAGCGATGAAAAGTCAGAAAAGGTCATTTTTCAGGACCCTTGTTTCCTGTGACTTGTTGCCGAGAAATATTACCCCTGTTCTTACCGCTGTTCTCCCAGAGCAATAGGAGAGCGTGAAGTTATGAAATTGAGGGCACCTTCACTGAGCAATCGATTAGCAGCCGAGAGAGCTTGTGAATTGGCTGTCTGGACATTTCCAGTAATAAATTGTGAAATAGTCCATGAATAAGTAGTTGGCGGAGTTCAGAATTGCCCCCTAGGAAATGTTGCGGGTCTAGAGACATTACTAAGGCGAGCACCATTTTAATGCTCTGGGCCTTGGCTGTTAAATATGTATGCCATCCGCAAAGCACTTCCCGAAATTAATGGCATTTTACAGCTGCTCCGAAGGCAGCGTATTTATATGGAGATGTATAGATTCTGGGGCTTGGTGGCTTCACAAATGAAGTGCTAATTTTAGAGGATAGGGCCAGGGAGGGGCTGGGAGATAGGGTCAGGAAGTGAGCCATCTCAGGGACCTTTCTGGAAATAGTTTTCCGCTGCTAGCTATGATTTTTAACCTTTGGTGGCTTTGGGCATGGCCTCGAGGCTGGAAAGGTCACTGCAGGAACAGGCCACGCAGTGCACAGAAAGACAATTATGATATTCATAATAGTAATCATATTGAAGTTTATATTTGCCAGGCACTAAGTGCTTTTCACAGATTAACCCGTGTAATCCTCCCAACAATTCTGTAAGGTAGGTTCTATTATTATTCCCATTTTACAGAAGAAGGTCGATTTCACTTAGGAGTCTATGTGTGGTTGGTGATTCTCCGGGCAGAGAAGTTGCCTTCTCTTTAATTCGTTCCTGAGCTAACAGCAGGGCCACCTAGTGCAGCGGGGTAGGTTGTTCACTGCGCAAGAGCATCTGACCTACAGTTGAGACAGGATTGAGATCTCCACCCTGGCCTTCTCACCAGGCCCCATGCTGGGGTTCCAGGCAGCAGGGTCCGCACTAGCCTAAGTCCCCTTCTCTCCAGGCAGTCCCAGCCCCTTCCCCGGCACCTCCTAGACTCTTTTCTCCAACCTTGTGAGCTGCCTACTTGGCTGGAGGCAGGGATGGGGGGCACTGAGACTTAGCATGGACTCTATCAAAGGACCCAGATTTCCACCCAATTAGATGGCAAAGTGGTTTTCTCAGAACCCCTTAGGTGTGCAGATCCTCCCTTGCCCTTTCTCTGCAGCATCCCAAAGGGCTGTTGAAATCTAGAGTAAATCAGTCCTGGGGTGGGATGGGATTTTGAGAAGTAGTGTTGCCGGGGAAACAGGGCCAGAGAATGAGTGGGAGCCTGGCAGGAGGCTGCTGGTGGGTTTCTGCACCTGAGGACCCCTAATGAAGGCCCTTCAGGCTCAGCCAGCTCCAGGGGTCCACAGTGGCAAAGGAATGACCCCGTTCTCTCATCACCACTTGAGAGAATGATGCGCTTAGTTGTTCATTCGTGTCCAACTCTTCTGCAGCTCCACGGACTGTAGACCGCCAGGCTCCCCTGTCCATGGGGATTCTCCAGGCAAGAATACTGGAGTGGGTTGCCATACCCTCCTCCAGGAGATCTTCCCACCTCTAGGGTCGAACTTAAGCCTCCCACATTGCAGGCAGATTCTTTACCATCTGAGCCACCAGNTGTCCATGGGGATTCTCCAGGCAAGAATACTGGAGTGGGTTGCCATACCCTCCTCCAGGAGATCTTCCCACCTCTAGGGTCGAACTTAAGCCTCCCACATTGCAGGCAGATTCTTTACCATCTGAGCCACCAGGGAGAGGAGATATGTGCTCTTCTTGTGGGTCCAAAGACACGCGCTTCCCAGAACAAGTGTGTTCTGTCAGCTAACGATCATCACACATCAGCTGAAGGCTTGAGGCATTCAGACACATGAGGGTGCAGAGGTGGCTGAGGGGAGGGTTAAGGTCCAGAAAGGCCAGGGAGCTACAAGCAGGAAGGGCTGGACCTGGACTCCATCTGACTATAGTTCAACTCCTGTGTGACCTTGGGCAACTTACTGACCTTCTCTGAGCCTCAGTTTCCTCATCTATCAAATAGGAATAATGTCACCTGTCTTACAAGCTTCAATCAAACAGCTTATGAAACTGTTTGTCAGTGCCTGATGCATAGTAGGGACTCAATAAATGACTAGTTTGCTGAGTTGAGCCCCAAACACTGCAGTTGCTCACTCTGTGTATCTCATGCTAGACAAGGTCAACAGCTGTTTTCACCATTTTCCTGTCTCTGTTCCCAGTTATTGGGCTTTCTGGGTAGCTCAGCTGGTAAGTTCAATTCCTAGGTTGGAAAGTTCCCCTGGAGAAGGGATCGGCTACCTACTTGAATATTCTTGGGCTTCCCTAGTGGCTCAGACAGTAAAGAATCCGCCTGCAATGCAGGAGACATGGGTTCGATCCCTGGGTTGGGAAGATCCCCAGAGGAGGGCACGGCAACCCACACTTGCCTGGAGAATCCCATGGACAGAGGAGCCTGGCGGGCTACAGTCCATGGGGTTGCAATGAGTCAGTCGGACATGACTGAGCAAGTAACACTTTCACTTACTTTCTTGGGGGAGCAGTCNCGATCCCTGGGTTGGGAAGATCCCCAGAGGAGGGCACGGCAACCCACACTTGCCTGGAGAATCCCATGGACAGAGGAGCCTGGCGGGCTACAGTCCATGGGGTTGCAATGAGTCAGTCGGACATGACTGAGCAAGTAACACTTTCACTTACTTTCTTGGGGGAGCAGTCGGAAGAAACTCGATGAAGGCCCTCTGGAGCAGTGTGCTCACACTTGAGCAGACGTCAGAACCCTCTGGAGGGCTTCTCAAAGCACACATTTCCAGGCCCCACCTAAGAGTTTCTGGTTCATTATTTCTGGATGGGGCCTGAGAATGTGCAGTTCTGACAAGTTCCCAGGTGATGCTGCTGGTCTGGGGACCACATTTTGAGAACCATCAGCCTGCGTCGATGGTGCAACAGAGAAAGTGAGATTCAGAATCACAGTCTTGAGTTCAAATTCCAGTTCCACTAGCTTCTAGCTCTGTGAACACTGGGACAATCAAATCCATAAGGACCTACTAAGTTCTGCAGGCATGTCAGTAGGTGGCCATCTGTGAGGCACTAATTGGGCTTTCCCTCTCCTGACTTAGTGGGCCATTCTTCTGAGCCACCCCCAAAGATGGCTTAGAACACCCTAGCAGAGGCCTGGGCCCAGGCTCTCTGACCCCAGGCGGCCCTGTCCCATCCACTCAGCGTCCATCAGCCCCTGTCCTATCTATCCCCACAGGAGGAGCCCTTTGTCATGTTCCGGAAGTCCGACAGGACCCTGTTTGGGAATGACCGGTTTGAGGGCTACTGCATCGACCTGCTCAAGGAACTTGCCCACATCCTGGGCTTCTCCTACGAGATACGGCTGGTGGAGGATGGGAAATATGGGGCACAGGACGACAAGGGCCAGTGGAACGGCATGATCAAGGAGCTCATTGACCACGTAAGTGGGGTGGGAGCGCCATGGACAGGGCCGTCCGGGAGGCTTAGCCAAGTCCTCTATGCACATCAAGATGAGGCATCCTGGCAGACCGCAGCCTTGGGGCAGAGGAGATGGAGACAAAGGAGCCACTGGTACAGGCTCACCCAGCACTTTCCAAACGTTACCTGCCCTCCAGCTCAGGGCCTTCGCTTTCCAGAAGCATTTTTCTATCCAGGGCCTGCTAATGAATGTAGGGACACAGTCTGTACCCCTTGTTTCTTCTATCGTTTATCCTTACAACAACCCAGTGAGATGGGTACTGTGATTACCACCCATTTAACAGATGAGGAGGCTGAGGCAGAGAAAGATGAAGGCTCCCTGCTAGTAAGAAGTGGAGCTGGGACCGAGAGAGTCTTTTGGAGGCTCTCTGCTTGTGAAACCCTGGACTCCGACGTCTGCAAAGAGCCATCTGACCACCGGACCCAGGGTTCATGCAGTCAGTCTTTGCAACCTGAAAAGCATCAGCCAAAAGGATTATTGTCACTTTGCCTCTCCAAGTGCAGACAGGTAGCCTCAGGACCTTCTTCAGTTAGCCCTCTTGCCCCTGTCTGAGGGGAGCCAGGAAGAGAAGGAGGCTGGAACTCAGAGCTAGAAGACTCAAGAAGAGCCTCAGTGGTGGAGTCATTTCCTCTGCCCTAGAAAATCAGTCCTCCAGGGAAGGCTGGTGGGAGAGGCTAATGGTCAAGAGAGTGAACCCAGTCTGGACTTGATTCCTACTCTCCCACTTACCAGCTGTGTGTTTCTGGACAAGTTTCTTAACCTCTCTGTTCCTCAGTTTCCTCATCTGTAAAATGGGAATGATAATAATGGCCCCCTCCCCCATAGGCTGTGGTGAGGACTAAGTTCACATGTGCGCACTACACAGTCAGCGCCGTGTCAGTCCTTGCTTGTATTATTTTTATCATTATGGGTACTCCTTTGAGGCGGGGAGAGGGGCTTCAGGAAGTCTCTTTTTCTCCCGAAGCTCATTTCCTACCTCAACAGTGAGAATAATGATGCCTGCCCTGCGTTCTTCCCTGCTTGTTGGCAGAGGTGACAACTGGTGGGGAAGCAGCTCCTCGACTGTGGAATTCAGTCTAACCGGGAGGGAGGGGTGTTGTCACCATTATTAGTAATAACTGTAATTATTATGGAAATTAGTCAGCAGGCCCCAGAGACATCTCCATTTATCGGCTCTCCCCTGAGCGTTATGAGTGGGGCTCTGGAGCGTGGGACTCTGGGTGGAATCTGAGCATGTCATTTGCAGAGGTGAGCTGGGCTGGGGAGGAGGACGGGATCCCATGGACAGTGGAGGCCACATGTGAAGGGGAATAAGGCTAGTGACACTCTTGCCATCCACAGCATCCCCAGCAGCCCAAGAGCTCTGCAGAGCCACTTGTAAGGGGGAAGACCAGAAAACCCAGCAGCTTCCGAGGCTGACCCTCAGCTGGAGGAAAGAGGGGGTCTTGTTCATGGCCTGCATGCAGCCCAGTATCCATCAAGACCATGGGCCCTGACGGCACATGCAGGGACCTTGTTAAACCCAATTCCCTACAATTGATGAGCCTATTAATCCTAGCTTGGTGCCATTTTAATAACATCATAACCATTTATTAGTGTCGTCAGATAATTAGTCTTCTCACTAGCTCATAGAAAGCGTGGCAAAGGCTTGGCAATATTATTACTTCCATATTAGGGATCTGAACGCAGATGTAAAAATGATGAATGCCCACCTTTGCAAGAATCTGCCCCCTGAGGGCCATCTGGAGGCCCTGGGTGGAGCCTCTGACCAGCAGGACTTAAAAAGTCCTTCACTGATACTCTCTGCTCATCTCTGTCCATGCCACAGGCCGACCAAGGAGACAAGATTATGGGGGAAGGTGGGGGATCTAAAGGCTGTGTCCCCCTCCTGCTCACATCCTCGCCTTCCTCCGAGTTGTCTCCAACTATGGGAGCAAAACAGCTGATTGGACAGAGCGGTGGTTTCTCCATCCATCTCCTGGCCTCGCAGATCATCACTATTCCCACCTCTACTGCCCGCTCTCTCTCACTCCCGCCCCACCACCCGCTTTGGAAGTCTCCTGCTGGAGTCCATGCCTTAAATTACTCCCACGTGTTTTAATGTTTTTGGAATCCAAGAGAGATGGGTTCAAATTCAGGGTCCAGCACATTTTAGCTGACAGTAGGAAAGCTATTCAACCTCTCTGGCCTCTATTTCCACATCTAGGAAGTGGGAATAATAAGTCTTCTGTCCAGGGTTCGTGGGAAGATTTAAGAATGCTTAGCCAAGTGCCTGGTGCTCAGTAATTGCGCAGTGCACAGGCCTGTCTTACTCCTCACCATTGCCTCCTGTCTAAAGTATGTACCTGTCCTGTCTAAAGTATGTACTGTCCTGTCTAAAGTATGTACCTGTCCTGCCTAAAGTATGTGCCTGGGTGGCCATGATGATAGTGAGGGAGTCTGCCCCTCAGCCATGGTCACCCTGGTGGGCCACGTGACCTGGGATCTGGATCTTGCCCCTCTGAATCTAAAAAGGAGACTCAGGGAACTGAGCCACACAGATCGGTCACAGGGAGTCAAGGCACACGTGCGACACCACCCGCTTACTGCACTGGAGGCCTTTCCCGACCCCTGCCGTCCAGAGCGCCTGTTCTGGCAGGTGCCTGGGATCTTGCTGGGGAGTATGGAGACAGAGCTCTAAGTGTGGAAAGCCTGGAACCAAGAGGAGAGACTGCTGCTGGAGAAAGGGGCAAGAGACGAGCCTCGAAGGGCCATGGGTGCTAAAATGAGGAATTTTGTATTAATCCCAAGAGCTACAAGGCACAGTTGAAAGATGTAGAGCAAGGGGGTGACATCAAATTGGGACTTGTGCTGCCAGGCTGAAATGGAGCCAGTCCGGAGGCCATCCCTGGGACCTGGGTGAAGGAGAGCATGCATGGGGGCTCCCAAGGATTGTGGTCCAAAGGAGAGAAGTTGATGGCACAGGATGGAGCCATGAAGGTAGAATCGATGAGGTTGGCAGTTGACTGGATGAAGGAGGAGAAGGGCAGGGAGGAATCAAGGACATGGTGTGAAATTCTAGCTTGGATGGCTGGGGAGGGAGTGGCATCATCCCCAGAGACAGAGCCTCCTAGGAAAGCAGAGGATCCAGGAGAGGTTCTGACATCATGCTGGGATTGGGGTTCCAAGAGGCTGGGGTTCCAGCCACAAACAAGGGTTCCTTGTGGCTGGACACTCAGAGAGGGGATTGATAGGGAGAAAAGAGAGGAAGACTTGGGGCAGGACCCTGAATGGTGAGAGAATGGGATGAAAAGGAGGCCTCCACAGGATGCCCACTCCTGCAAGGCCAGAGTGGAGGGAGGAGAGCCAGGAAGAGTGGGCAATGGAGCCAAAGAAGGAAAGAGGCTGCTGGGAAGGTGTGGGCACAGGGTGTGAAGCAGCAGGTGAGGAGGTGGAGGCACGTGACCTTCAGACCGCCTCCTTCAGACTGGCCAGTGCACTTTGAAGCAAGGCATGCTGGGTTAGCATGCATCCATGGGTTAGCATGAGTGCCGTCTCCCAGGGGTACAGGTCAGCCCAGCACGGGTTCTGTGGCCACCCCGGCCTGGCCTCCCGCAGGCTTTGTGCTCAGGGGCCAAGGAGTCCTGTCCTGGCTGCTCTACCAGGCCCTTGAACAATAGGGGAAGGAGAGGGAGCAGGAGCCTGGCCTCAAGGGGAGGCCTGAATGCCCTCCGGCCACAGGAAGCTGTTCGTTCTTTTATCTTGAAATTGTTACCTCTCACTATAGCATATAAGGCAGCTCATGGAAGGGGCTGGACCAAAATGGGTTGGACCAAGATGGATAGGAGTGGTCCTGGGAAACCCTGATGACATCCTTTCCCCTATGAAAGAAGTAGCACTGCCCAGATGTGATTCCCCATAAGACGGAGAGCAGAGCAGGGGAGTGGCACAGCTCCATGGACCCATGTCCCAGCCCGACGCTTCTCCTGGACAGACAGTGCCTTTGGATTATACTGGCACTGCCCGCACCTGGCATGGGGCTGGGCTTGCAGAGCAGGCGTTGATGGGTGAGGGGCATGTGAATGAGCACATGGACTGGCATGCCTTGCCCAAGACAAGGCTGTGGGGTCGTGACTACTGAGCCTCCCATTCACAGTGTGCGAGCAGAAGGTCTAGTGTCAAGGTCGTGACCCCATCATGCACTGTGTCTCCTGCCTCCAAAGCAGGAACCAGATCTTGGTTCTGGCCGGCATGCATTGATGTTAGAAGGAGCCCCAGACTCCTGTTTGGGTGGCCGGGAAATTCTATGCCAAGCCATCTCCTTCAGACGGGCCAGTGTACTTTGAAGCAAGGCATGCTGGGACCTCGCCTGGGGCAGGTAAGAATCCTGAATGAGACAAAGCAGGTGAGGGCAAGAAAGCAGATGGATGAAAAGGTAGCCTCTTATCAGGGCATCCAGGTTGCCCAGAGCAATGACTGAGGTGCTCTGAGGAAGCTCAGGATCTACCTGGGGACGACCAGATAAGCAGCTGAGGGAGGCAGGAAGGACTTGGGCTCCGCTGAGATGCACCCCAGGGCTGTAAGCTGGACTCAGCAAGCAGAGACCAGCCTGGAAAGATGTGGAAAGAGCCTGGCAGGAAGTCAGGGCCTAGACAACCAGGTGTGAGAGAGGACAAGAAGCAAGGTAGCAACAGAGCTGCAGGGGCGAGGTGGGTATTGAAGAGAAAGTGAGGTCAGAGGGAGCAACGGGGAGCAAGCCAACCCCCCTGCTGAGGATTGTTCCTTCATTCCTTCTGCAAAGCTTTATGGAGCCCTGTCTCAGCATGGGCTCCTGGGGGCGGGGCCTGGGCTCCTGGGGGCGGGGCCTGGGCTCCTGGGGGGCAGGGCCTAAGGAGGAGGCTTAAATGCCACTGCTGACTGAGTTAGAGGATGTGATGCCAGGGAGAGTCAGGGCAGGGAAGTGGAGCAGAAGGGAGGGAAGGCCAATGCAAGGATGTCATATTGAGCTGGTCACCACTGAGTGAGACTAATCCAAGTCAGCACCCCAGAAAAGCTTGACAAAGTGTGTCTCAGAGCCATCTCTTGGCGTGAAGGGAGAAGAGGAACAGGCGCATCCACTGGCTCCTGACTTCCATGCATTTCTGGGTTTGGCAGGGCAGGCATGGGAACCAATCAGGACCCTGCCGGAGCATCAGCAGGAAGTTGTGGGGGCGGGGGTGTCTGTGTGCAAGAAGTGCCCAGGTAGACAGGAGGCGAGATGCTGTCAGCTTGTGCCTGTATGAGGCTGGTGGTGGCCAGAGGGTCTGACCTGGTGCAGAGGGGTGAGCCAAGCACAAATGATGTACCAGACCCAGGACAGTGACAGGAAATGCAGGAGCAACCAAGGTCAACGTGATTCCTGCCCCTCTAGGAACAGGCAATGAATCAGCCGAGTTAAATTTCATTAAAATTTTGATCAGTGCTGCAAGG
Source organism: Oreotragus oreotragus (assembly GCA_006410675.1). Taxonomy (NCBI): domain Eukaryota; kingdom Metazoa; phylum Chordata; class Mammalia; order Artiodactyla; family Bovidae; genus Oreotragus; species Oreotragus oreotragus. The sequence goes on along the minus strand of SJYX01012249.1, from coordinate 77,035 downwards.
GGGAATATGTATAGGGGACTTTGGGAGTATAAAGCAGGAAAATGACTCAGACTTCCCTGCAGAGGTGACTCTTGGAGCTGAAACTTGAAAAATGAAGGAGAGATATTCAGGGCTTGAATGTGAGTACTGACCTGGATGGGGGCACCCAGATTTGCTGAAGTCTCTGCCCTCGTGGGGTCCTGCGGGGTGAGCAGTAAGGTTCCCCGGGCGGACCCTGAGCAGACACCAGCCTTGCAGATACGCAGGCGGTAGGGGAGGGGGTATATTCTAGAGATGGGAATGGAGGTGTGGTGTATCCCCCATAGTGTGCCACAAAGTGGGGAATGCCAGCTGAGCCGTCCTGAAAGACAGCCTTGCAGGGATTCAGGAGCGGGCCGTTCTCCCAGGCCTGGGAAAGGCACAGGCTTCAGGTCTCACTCCTGGGCGTCCATCAGCTCAGGAGGCCTATGTGCGAATCACGGGTACACAACTCCTCAGTCAATGCTTAGGAATTTTCTAGCACCTGTTCCATCTCTTTAGGTATATACAAGCTTTCATGAGGTTATTGGTAGCTGCATTGCTGATTGATAAGTGTGGCGCTGGCTGGCTGGAGGGACATCAATGGACACTGCTCGTGACTCAGGGTACCCTCCCACAAGAATGGCGGTGCACCAGGCCCCAAGAGAAGGCTCACTGGGTGACCTCTTCTAAACTTCAGGGGGGAATCCAGCCAATGCCTCCTCTGATCCGGTTATTCATTCATTTCTTCATTCAGTTTATTCAGTTAAGTTCCATGCTAGGTGCCATGGATAAGTGTGAACAAAGCAGTCAGGATCCCTTCCCTGAGCCTCAGGATCTTACGTTCTAGGGGAGGAAACAGGCAGTAATCTATGACTGTGTGAACAGATGCCACTGTTCTGTGAGAGGAGTGTGGTAAGTGGAAGAGCTTCCCTGGCTCCCAGGCTGGGGCCCGGGCTGAGAGATCCCGCCGATGGGAAACCAGTGGGAAGCTGCTGCTGATCCATCCCAGAAAAGCCTGGAGGAAGGTACTGGAGACTTGTGAGAGGCGAGGATAACTCAGGAAATGCCTTTCCCATGCCCTTGGCTGGCAGCATTCAGAGAGATCCAGGAAGGGGGTCTGGCTCATTTCTAACTCCCTGGCGTGCAGCAGAAGATGGTACATGAGGGGCAGAAGGAGGAGGGGCATGGACTTGGGAGGATGTCCCCCAGTAACAGCCATGGCCTTGGGACTACGCCCTCGGGCCTCCCAGCCCCCAGGTAGGCTGGCATATGTGCCAGGAAGATCTGGTCTCACAGACACACCACCATCGCCCTCCTGTGTCCCATCTCCCTCCTAACTGGCACAGAGACCTTGTTTCTGTCCTGTATGTGTTGGACCCAACCCCTGTTTGCAACACCGGGGGCTGTCGCTGAGGGTGCCATGGAGCTGAAAATGTCGCTAGGCCCTGCCTGAAGAGGGCCGTGAGGACAAGTGAGGGCTATCAGTGAATGCTCGGGACCACTGATGGTCATATAAAAGGTTGCCATTAAGGGCAAGGATGCAGCGCAGCGTCCAAACTCTGGAGGGAGGCTGGTGAGAGACAGTCAGGACGTGGCAGACTGGCAGGGGTCAGCATGGCCTCAGAGAGAAGGGGGATGCTGAACAGGGAAACAAGCCAGGGCTCAGCCCACAGGCTGGAGTCAGGGCTGATCAGAACTCTTGGGGGTACTTTGATGCTAAGTCTTCCATCAAAACCATACTGAGCCCCTTCTTTTTGCCTGCCTTGGTACTAATCCTGGAGATGCATCAGAGTGTGAAGTAAATGTAGTCCCTGCCCACCTCCCCCTGCCACCACCAGAGCTTATGTACCAGCAGAGGAGCTAGATATTAAGCAGTGACTTACACGTCAACCTTCAGCTGTGTGAGGACCAGTGGAGGGGCTGTGGGAATGCACAACTCAGACCTCACTTTCTGTGGAGGGAGGGGACTCCCTGCCCCTAGGTCCTTGCGCTTGACTGGGCAGCGCCTGTCTGGGCAGACACCACCTTTAGGGCCCTGTGGGATGGGGAGAGAGAACCACTATAGACAGGAGACGGAGCCATAGCTCATCCGCCCCCAGGGTCCCTGTGGCTATGAAGCAGGAGAACCTGCTCACGCTTCCTGGAGACAGGTGCAGCATGGTGCCTGCCGGGACTCAGGATCAGCTGCTCTCCCAGGCCAGGGAGAAACACAGCATCATTCTGCACTGTCAGGCCATGAGGCTGCCGTCAGCTCAGGAAGCGGGCGGCTGAATCACGGTGTTGGTAGCAGACCCATCCGCTAGCATTCATGAATTCACTAGCACTCCTTTCCCGTCTGCTCAGGTGTGTGGGTTATTGAGGTTACTGGCTGTCGGGTTAATGTCTAGGGGCTTTTCAGGGGGCTCTGTCTTTTCCTCAGCTCAGAGTCTGGGGTTCATCAGCAGACACTGTCTGTGACTTGCTCTTAGAAACTGTGAGGTGCCCAGCCAGCAGGCCCTGAGAGCATGCTTGCCAATTTTCTCTTCTAAACCAGCAACATCCCATTCATTCAGTCCCCAGGTCTCTACTTGGAGGCCTGCTATGAGCTGGACACTGTTAGGTGGAGGGCATGCCATAGTGAAAAGACACTGACTCAGGCCAGCTTTCAGGAGCTTATGGGCCAGTAGAGAGGAAATCACTCAAAACCTCTGAAATCACAACTGTGATCAGTGCTAAGAGCGCAAGTACCTGGTGCTGTGAGAGTCATCACTGGGGAGGCTTGATTTCATCTGAGGATTTTGTCTGTGGAAGTCATTTTTGAGCTGAGATCTGAAGGAGAAGCAAATATTAGCTAGACAAAGGTTCATGGAGGAAGAAGTTCCAGGTAGAGAAGAGTATTGTCCAAAGGTCCTGAGGTGAGCATGGACTGGAGGGTCTGAAAGAAGCCAGTGGGAAGAGAACCAGGGGGAACAAGATGGGAGGTGAGACTGTACAGGCAGGCAGGACTGGAACTGCACTTTCTAATGCAGGAGCCATCAGCCCCATGGGGTTATTTAAATCTGAACTTTAATTAAAATCAACTGGTTGCATTAATTTAAATTACTTAATTTACAATGAATGAAATAAAAGTATAAATTCGGTTCCTCGGTTATACAAGCCGCATTTCAAATTCTACTTGTGGCCAGTGGCTACCACATTGGACAGTGAAGATACAAAGCATTTCCATCATCGCAGACAGTTCTGCTGGACAGCACCAGCTAGATTGTGAATGGCTTCATGAACCCATAATAAGAATTTTCTGGAGGGCAGAGGGAAAAGTCTTAACATATACTAAGCAGCATTGGGAATCAGAAAACATTCTATTTGGAGAAACAACACTTTGGGGAAAGAATGGAAGGTGAATTCCATGGATCCCACACACTAGAGATGTGGGCAGAGAGCCAGCAAACGGAGCCCCGGATTCAAGTCCTGCCTGTGTGGCAAGAGTAAGCCGTGTTTTCTTGGGTGGCTTTGGAAGTAGAAGTACAAGGACCTGGTGGAAAGTAGGGGTGAATCAGCATGTTCCTGCAGCCACAGGGTTCCCAAGCATGACCAGGTGCTGCAAAGTGTATTCCGGGGAGGCCCAGGCAGTCATGGTCAGGAGCCAGAGTCAAGTTCAGGTCTCTGGGAATGCAATGAGGGCTCAGGAAGGGCAGGGTGGGTCCAGCCCTAAAACTTGCCTACCAGAATGGGCCAGGTGCAGGGGCGGGTCTGGCAGCAGCTGGTACAGGGAGTTGCATGCATCCTCCCCAAACTCTAAGCAATGTATGTATGAGTGTCCTTGGGCTGTCAGAAGCCTGGGGACTTAAAACAGCAGAAGTTTATTCTCTCTCAGTTCTGGAGGCCAGAACTCAGAAATCAAGGTGTCTTCAGAGTTGGTCCCTTTGGAGGGAGCCTTTGTTCATTGACTCGCCTAGCATCTGGTGTGGCTGGCAATCCTTGGCATCCTTGGCTCAAAGCTACCTCGCTCCAGTCTCTACCTCCATTATCACATGGTCTCCTCCGTGTGTATCTGTGTATCCTCTCCTCTTTTATAAGAACATCAGTCATTGGATTTAGAGCTAACCCTAATCCAGTATGACTTCATCTTAACTTGATGACTTCCACAAGAGCCTAATTTCCAGAGCTTCTGGGTTGGTGAACACATGAAGATGAGGGGAGGATGGGACGCCCAGTGAAAGAGAGAAAGCATGGACGCACCATACCCACTCCTGTATAACCTGCCCTATGTGTCTCCTCCATCTAGCTGTTCCTGAGTTCTGTCCTTTTATAATAACCAGTAACTTCAGTGGCTTCACCATTATACTCCCCACCAACCACCTATGAGGGATCCAGTTGCTCTGCATCCTCATTGCCATTTGGTATTATTAACATTGCTTTATTTTGGCTCTTCTGATAATTAGGCAGTAGTATTAGGGGGATTTTAAACTACGTGGGGTGTGTTGCTGGGGGACAGCTGAGGGAACCACTGTGATGCAGAGAATCTGAATTAAAAAAAAAAAAACACGCTTGTGCCAGGAGACTTCACAAGGCTGCACACTCAGGAGAGGCTGTTTTACACACCAGTGGATTTAGGGGCACTCGGCAGGAGCCAGAGAGAAACAGATCTTTGGGGAAGTGAACAGTCCCACTGAAGACATAGAAAGTGAGCCCTCCTTAGCAGAGTCCCAGTTACTCTACCCAGGAATTTCTCCAAGATTATTTAATCATAGTGGCAACAATAAGATACTGTTTCAGTGGGGAGTAGGGGAGGGGAGGAGGAGCCTGTTTCCAGGTAACGTCACATTCATAGGCACCAAGAGTTAGGACTTGAGCATATTTGGAAGAGGATGCCCAGTTCAACTCATTGAATGTGGCTGGTATGGTAGAGTCATAAAACATTTGAGTTTAGGTCATGGTCAACGGGTCCATGCACTGGCTCAGCCACTCACCAGCTTGGGAGGCAGCTCTGCGCGTTTCTGTATCACCAATGTCACTGACCACTCACAAGCTTGACCAAATCTCCTAGCCTAATTGAATCACATTACCCTTACCTGGGATGTGGTGATCATGTTTACTGCATCATGGGACTGCTGGGAGGGTCACATAAGGTAATATATATAGTACACGTAGCAGTGCTTGGTATAGTTGCTCAGCCGTGTCCGATTCTTTGTGACCCCATGGACTATAAAGTCCATGGGATTCTCCAGGCCAGAATACTGGGGTGGGTAGCGGATCTTCTCCAGTGGATCTTCTCCAGTGGATCTTCCTGACCTAGGATTCAAACCAGGGTCTCCTGCTTTGCACGTGGATTCTTTACCAGCTGAGCTACCAGAAGTATCCACAAAAGATGGTAGTTCTTTCCACAGAAGGTATATATAAACTATAATAGGTCACAGTCAGCAAGCAGATGCCCAGGGGAACTCCAATCAAGAGGCAGAGCACATAGATGGGGAATCCGGTTGAGACCATGCTTAGGAAGCAAAGTAGGCAGGTGCCAGCAGGGACACCAGACACAGGTAGCAAGCTGAGGCTTTCCAGGTTTCACTCTCAGGTATGAGGCTAGTGTCTGACCAGCAGCCAAGGGGCCTGGATACTAAGGGCTGAAATGTGGAGCTGTAGCTAGTTAAGCATTCTTTCCCTCACTTTTGGTTGTGGAAACGTGGTAAAGTAGTGCCAATCGACCTCATGTAAGCTCGGAGGAGAGTAAGACAGCTTCTTTGTAAGTAGAAAGCTGCTTATGGTGATGGATCTGGAAGTGCTATCCTGTCTGGTCCAGAGGTTTACAGAAAAAGGTATGGAAGGTCTTCAGTGAGGTAGATGGAGCTAACAAATCACCCATAAGACCAATGAATATATCGGACGAGTCAGAGGTTTGTTTTGTTCAAGGACATGATTACTGACAGCAAAGTCTTCGGACCCTCTGTGAGCCTCAGTTTCCCTCCATAAATAATACAGGTTGGAATAGATGTGCTGAAGGTCTCTTGTCCAGCTCTGACAGCCTATGATTTTATGAATCATCCTCAAAGAAAACTTGCACAAGTAGGAAGAGCCTGCCAAGACTGGGCCTTTCATTCTGAGTAATGAGCTGAAACAGCAAAGGCTTGACATCTGTTCGGCTCTTTCAAGGGAAGTTGGACAAAATAATGCCTTTTTCAAAGAACTCGTAACCAACAGTGAAATGTAGTATTTCCTGCCCAAACCAAAGTGGAGAACTCCAGCCTTGCTGAAGCCCAAGGGATAACACACATCAAATCTTCTCATAAAGAAAGTCAGGTTGACCAGCTGTCTTGCTGCTGTAGGCACAGAATGCCTAGATACCCCGCCTTCTAACACCATTAAAACCAGAGAGCAGAAAGGCTGGTGGGGAGATCCTGAAGATTCTGAGACCATCCGGGGAAAGAAAGAGGGCCTGTGGCCCTGTGGTTGGCTCTCTGGCTAGCCCGGGAATACTCCTAGTCGGAATAAGCATTGGCCACAAACACCTTGATCCTCGAGCTACTAACACTCTCATCCAACCTGCCGTCAAAAGCCAAAGGAAGATTTGCCACCACTGACTTTGAGGTTCTTCCCAAGAATCCATTCCAAGCCCCAGAAGCCATTCCCAGAGACCAGTTCCAAATGCATTCTGAGCAGTGATGATGACTTTGGAGTCAGAACAGAGCCTCCCAAAGTGATATGCTTTGAAAGGACTGGGCTAGGGAAAGAGTGGAAACAGTGTCAGACTTTATTTTTTTGGGCTCCAAAATCACTGCAGATGGTAACTGCAGCCATGAAATTAAAAGACACTTACTCCTTGGAAGGAAAGTTATGACCAACCTAGATAGTACATTCAAAAGCAGAGACGTTACTTTGCCGACTAAGGTCCATCTAGTCAAGGCTATGGTTTTTCCAGTAGTCATGTATGGATGTGAGAGTTGGACTGTGAAGAAAGCTGAGCGCCGAAAAATTGATGGTTTTGAACTGTGGTGTTGGAGAAGACTCTTGAGAGTCCCTTGGACTGCAAGGAGATCCAATCAGTCCATTCTGAAGGAGATCAACCCTGGGATTTCTTTGGAGGGAATGATGCTAAAGCTGAAACTCCAGTACTTTGGCCACCTCATGTGAAGAGTTGACTCATTGGAAAAGACTGATGCTGGGAGGGATTGGGGGCAGGAGGAGAAGGGGACGACCGAGGATGAGATGGCTGGATGGCATCACGGACTCGATGGAAGTGAGTTTGAGTGAACTCTGGGAGTTGGTGATGGACAGGGAGGCCTGGCGTGCTGCATTCATGGGGTCGCAAAGAGTCGGACACGACTGAGCGACTGAACTGAACTGAACTGAGGGGAAGCCAAGTTCTAGAATCCTGACATGCCAACATTATAAGGGATCCTAGAACTTCAGGACTTAAAGGGACCTTCCAGAATGTCCCACCACAGTTCCCACTCCACTTGGAATCTTATCCACAGTCTCCAGTAGGGATTCCTTTGCCTGGAAGCTGCATGAGAGCAGAGCTGGATCTCTTGCTCGCCTCTCTACCCCCGACCGTTGCACAGTAGGTCTTGGCCAAATACACCCTAGTCACTGGGCACCTTCCCTGACAGTTCTCTCTCCTTTCATTGCTTTCCTTTGAACACACCCCGAGATGAGAGTACTCCAGGGAGCCAAGGTAGCAGCAGCTGCCCATTTCTTCTCCCTTGCCTTCAAAGCTAGGCAAATTCCAACACACACGTTTAGAAAGATCCCAGTATGAAACAGCCTTTCTAACACAGCCTTGATGTTCCCAAGTAGTTCTAAGATTCACTAAAGCCTTGGGCTCCTAATGTCAACAATCAGCCATGGGGGCTGGTGTTAGAAGGAGAAACACTGGGGTGAGCAACACCTGGGTTATGTGTTTGCCAACGTCCCCCAGCCTGGGGCACCAAAAGAGTCATTTCAGAGCTGGGGTTCTACCCGTAGCAATCCTCCTTGCCTTGAAGTCTCATTTCAACTTGGTTGCTGGTTTCCATTCTAGGATTGGTGGAGTCAGAGGTGTGTTAACAGCTACCTCTTAGAAAAGAATCTGATTAATGTCCATCTGCCCTACTAGACTGTAAGCCCCATAAAGGCAGAAACCACGTCTGTTTGGCTCAGCTGTGTATCCCTAGTGCCTAGTGGATCTCACAAAATAATTAATTAATTGTTTAATCAACTAATTAAGCCGGGCCAAGTCAGAGGGTGACCGCGTAGGGACTGTTGTTTGGAAGGGGGTTCTCAGAGGCAGCTGCTGTCACCCTTAACAAAAGGGTCTCTAGTGCTGATCTTTAGGACTCAGCCTCTCTTTCTATTCTGCCCCATCTGAGAAAGGGAACTGATTATTTTGTTCACATTCTGGTAAATATCCACAGGAGCCCAAGGGTGAGCCTCTGAGAGGGAAACATTATTAATCCACAAACACTGCATAGGCTGAGATGGGGCTTGGTAGTGGAAAAACAGAGCAGTGAATCAGCCACAGTCCCAACTATGCTTAGGGACTTACAGGTAAGTAGGCGGATATGACAAAAGGACACATGCCGGCACATACTTTCATTTCAACTGAGCAGGTTAGGACCTTACCACAGGACAGAAGGAGCTTCATGGGCGTTTAGAGTTGGAGGCTATCAGGGAGGACTTCTTGGAAGAGGTAGCATGTGCAAAGGAATGTTTAAGGTGGTGAAAGTTAGACAGCAGGGAGAGGCATTCTCAACAGGCACAGTGTGTGTAAAACATAGAGGTCAAGACGGGAATGTGGTGAACAAGAAGCAGTTAAGTGGGACCTTGTGCTGGAGGAGGGCAGTGGGGCAAGCCTGCAAAGATGGGGAGGAGAGACTGCAGATTTTTAATCAGAAAAAGCTCAGACTAGAGATATGAAACTTTAATTACTCCCCTTGTTAGAACTGTGATGGGGTGAGCTTTATCGGCGTGTGAACATCCCTAGCTTTCTCCAACCCCTTCCCTGCCTCCTCTGCTCTGTCCTCTTCCCGCCCCTCTGCTACTAAAGAGGGCTCAAAATTTGTCTGTTTCATTTCTCCCCGCACCCTTTCCCACCAGAGAGAGGATTATTTTTGTCCAACAGGTTTTGGGGGCTTTGAGGATATATAGAATATCCAAAACGGGGTAAAGCATGCAAGGAGTGGATAGGAAAGGAAAATGGATATAAATAAGGGGTGCTGTGGATTCTGTGTCCTCTTCATGACATCTGAAAGTCACAAAGAAAGAACACAGGCTATTTTTAAGTGTTTGTAGATGGCTGAACTATATTTGACAAGGCACCATTTCGAGAATGGACCACATGGGTTACAGCTGTAAGAGAGTTCCTTTCTCCACGTGTTGGTACCACTGTCCTCTTCCTCGAGGCCATCAGCTCTTGGATAACAAGGGTTAAGTCTGATTCACTGTTGTCTCCCAGCACCCTGGGCATTGCCTGCCCAGAAGAAGAATTAGTAACCAGTGAAACTGAAGAGTGTTAAAGTGTTCCAGGGTTCAGGCAACAAACTCCACTTCCCTCCCTCGTCTCTCCTCCTTTCAAGAAGGGGTGTTTTGTCCCCCGCTAGCTTAGGCTTTGCTCATTGTCTGTGTCTCTCTCACTGCAGAAGGCAGACCTGGCCGTGGCCCCCCTGACCATCACCCACGTCCGTGAGAAGGCCATCGACTTCTCCAAGCCCTTCATGACCCTCGGCGTGAGCATCCTCTACCGCAAGCCCAATGGCACCAACCCTAGTGTCTTCTCCTTCCTCAACCCCCTGTCCCCAGACATCTGGATGTACGTGCTCCTCGCCTACCTGGGTGTCAGCTGTGTTCTCTTTGTCATCGCCAGGTAAGGGCAGTGCCCTGGCCAGAGCTCTGGCCCAGGGTCAGGGGCTTAGGGAGCCAGGCAAGTCCCCCCATCCTCAGCAGCTGGCACAGAAGGCCCAGGTTCAGACCACTGCTTACCTGCTCCTGTCTCTTTCCCTGAGGCTCAGATCCTTTCATATCCCCCAAGGAACAGTTCATGGCCCTCTAACTTAAATCCCCTAGTCCTCACCCTGGTCTGTGTCCATGACTTTGAGAGATATCAGTTGTATCCTAGGTCCTATGAGCACGCTTGGAGAGGTTCAATCACTCCCCAAAGCTGGACCACTTGGACCAGGCACCCAGTACAGCAGACCCAGGTGGCCCAGCAGGTAGCTTAAAACTTAGAAAGCAGACTGTGTCCATCCACTCCACAACAGCAGGAGGAACAATGCCACATAAACTCACTCGCATGCACACATGCAGAAACATGGCTTGCACGCATCCTTACCTGCCTCTAACACATGCTAGCAATACCCGTGCATATTCAGTTGTTCACGTGAAGTAGGCGTAGTACATCCTTACTGGTGGGTCATAGGTAGAAGCCACTGGGAAACAGATTTAGCCCAGTGCTTACTGAGCACCTACTGTGTGCCGAGCACCATGCTCTGTCCTTTATAGCCAGTTATCTTATTTAATTCTCATGGCCTCCCATGAAGGGGAGATATCCAACACTCAGAGCGGCTCAGTACTCCTCCAGGCCACCCTAGCAATAAGGGACACATCCGGCTCATTGAACTCAGGTCACCAAGCGTTTTATCTGCAACCCACATCTCTGCCGCCTGGACATCTGTGTTCTGCTTCCACCCCAAGTTGGTAGCTCCTGGGTCCCGGCCCTCTGCCCCCCCCCTCCAGGCTCCAGCCCCAGCCCTTGCCCTGGTTCTTTTTTCTCTAAATTCTAACAAGGTGTGATGCGAGACTTCTCCGGAGAAGCAATCTGAGATCCAAGGACTTGGTGTGTCGGCCTTTTTCTCTGCTGAGTCTTCTCTGAAAGCTTTCTCCCCACCCTGCTCCTTTTCGCTCCCTCCTCCCACACAGACACAGACCAAAGGGAAAGATGTGAGAGAGGAAATTGTCCTGCCTCCGAAGCCCTTTGCTGCCGGCAGGCCTGGTGCTGCCTGCCTGCTCGCCCAGCCGGCAGCCCAGCCTGCCACAGAGAGACCTTCATTATGCCTCTTGTCTCTAATGGTCTAACAAGACTTTGAAAGCCAGGAGCCATTCTCCAGTGCTCTCACCATAATTTTAGCAGCACCAGCCGGCCTCTTGGCTCCCCATCCCCTCGAAAACAGCTCGAGCTTTCCCAGCATCAGCTTTGCTCATTTGATGTGCATCCCATCCCCCTCCGACTCCTGGCCTTTCATCCCCTGCAGCCGAGCCTGCTTTCCACCCCTTGCCTTCTGGCCAGGCAGGTAGGAGCCCCCCTCCCAAGGTCAGGATGAGGAGACTTTCTGGAAGAGAGGGGATTTCTGGAGCTGCTGGAATGACACAGAATGCCTGGAGCGAGAGGAGAGGGACAAGGGTCTTCATCACAGAGCCATGAATAGCATCACAGGACGATCATCAGTGCACCACTCACACAACCCAATTCACACCCATCCGTCAAAGCCTTACAGCAGTCCTGGTAAGGTCAGTATAATTATCCCCATGCTACAGAAGCAGAAACTGAGGCTCAGAGGGGTGAAGTCTTTGCCCAAAGCCAGAAAGCCTTTTGCCGCAGAGTTGGGCTTCAAACCAAGACTTGCCGGACTTTTAATCAGGGGTGGCACACACAGGAAGCATGAGGGAGTGAAGCACGCTGGGTGGTAGGCAGCAGGGGGTGGTGGGGACTGAGGCAAACTCAAGCACACACCTGGAGAAAAGGGTCATTACCATTCAGCTTCAACAGACCATGCCAAGCAGGAATGCAGGCCAGTGCTGTGGGGGTTCATGGTTTTAGAGAGAGTTTCAGATCTTCATGTGATGCCTCATGGCTTTTATAAGTAGCCACTAATTTGATTTTTTAGAATGCTGTTGAGGTCAAGTACAGCCCATCTGTAGTGTGGAAGTGGCCCTCTGTCCCCTCCCCTCTGTACGCCTTGTGTCCTTTGGACTTCTGCTTGCTAGCTACGAGAGAGCTAGACACAGCTGCACAAGAGATAGGGTCTGCGAAGGGTGAGTAGGTGTCTAGATTCTTTCTGGGCAGCTCCAGCAAAACACAGGACTGTCCATCCTACAAACTGGCTGGCCTATGCCTGGCTAGCATCAGGGGTCTAGGCATTGACCAAGGCCTTTCTCTGTGAGAAGAAAAGGGAGGCAGGGAGGGAGAGAAGGAAGGGCGGGAAGGCGTGGGGAGGGACGCTGCTTCCCATCANAAGGGCGGGAAGGCGTGGGGAGGGACGCTGCTTCCCCTCATGGAGACCAGGCCAGTTGGCACTCATAACAAGGAGATAATCCTAAGTGCTTGACCCCAGAAGCAGGACTGAGGGCGAGCCACCAGTCCAGCCCCCCAGGAGTCACATTCCAGCCAAATCCAGTACAGATGAGAGATGAGAGCCCCCAGGAAGAGGTGATCCCAGCCACAGCCTACACCTGTCATCCGGGGCTGGAGTTTAGCCTTCACCCTTCAGGGGAGACAGGGTGTCTCCAAGTCAGGCCTTCCCACTGACTTGCAAAACTTGGAGAACCCCTTGTGACCACAAGCCACAAACCCAAGATCCATCATTCACTTCGGCGGCACCTCCCTTACTGTCCAGCAGCCATTCCACCCCTCTGCCCTCCTGGGGCACTGGAGTTGGAATCTGGGCCCTTCCACCCCATGACTGCAAGACCACCGCCAGCTGGAGGGCCCAGGCTGCCTCCCCGCCTGTGAAGTGGGCATCTGCTGCACTGTCTGCCCCTCAAGGGGTAGTGAGGACCCAGGTCTACAACAAGACTTAATAACCCAGAGACCCATTCTAGACCAGTTATTTTCATCATGGTAAGAAATTCCACCTCCGGGAATGTATCCTGTTGAAAGTCACCACTGAGCCTCACTTTACATGCATGTGCATGCTTGGTCACTTCAGTCATGTCTGACTCTGCGTGAGCTCCCCGTGGACTATCGCCTGCCAGGCTCCTCTGTCCATGAGATTCTCCAGGCAAGAATACTGGAGTGGGTTGCCATGCCCTCCTCCAGGGGATCTTCCCAACCCAAGGATCAAACCCCTGTCTCCTGCAGCTCCTGCACTACGGGCGGATTCTTTACTGCTGACCCACCAGGGAAGCCCTGCCTCACTTTACAGTCCTCCATGAATCTAGAAAGCCTTCTCAGCAAAGCCCTGGACAAGGCTGCCCTTTGGCCTGGAGACTCATAGAAGTGTGAGCAAGGATGTTTCTTTCAGCAGAGTGTATCACAGTGGAAAAAAAGGGCCAGGCTGTGTCAACAAAAGAGGAGTGATTAAAAACACCCATTAACTGAAAAATTATGCAAATGAACTTATTCACAAAACGGAAAGAGATTCACAGGCATAGGAAACAAACTTATGGCTACCAAGGGGGACGGTGGGAAATGGGGGGGGGGTAAAAATTAGGAGTTTTGGCTTTATACACACACACTACTGTACAAAAAGTAGGACAGGGACCTACTGTATAGCAAACGCTATATGATAACACACGCTATGCTCAATAGCTTATGATAACCTAGAATGGAAAAGAATCTGAAAAGGAATACGCATACAGAACTAAAGCACTGTGCTGTGTGCCTGCAACTAGCACCACACTGTAAATCAACTATACTTCAATATTAAAAATATATTTTTAAAAACCCTATTAAGTAGTTATAGAGAATAAAGGGCATCAGGAGTAACTGGTCTGGAAAGAGGCTGGTAGCTTATTCAGTGAAAGGTCAAGACCTAAGACATTATTATGGTATGATGTGGTTTTTTCTATGTAAATGGATGGTTATGTGTATCCTATCTATCTATCTATACACATATATATTGTGTGTCTGTACATTAAAAAAGCAGGGCTCATGAGAGCTCATCAGAAATCCCCTTTGCTTTGTCCTTCACCCACTTGTCACCCACCTGCCAGGAGAAGGAGCTGGCAACCCACTCCAGTACTCTTGCCTGGAGAATCCCACCGACAGAGGAGCCTGGCGGGCTAGAGTCCACGGGGCCGCAAAGAGTCGGGCACGACTGAGTGACTAACGCACACACCTTTCAGCGTGTACAGAGAAGTTCTTTGCCCCAGTGAAAGCTCTGCTGGGACCTGCCACTTTTTGGATCACTTCCAGAGCACCGAAACCCCTAGGTCTCTCTCTGTAGCACAAACGCACTTTCAACTCAGAAGGCAGAAGGCGGAGTCCAGTATAGTCCTCCACGTTTCTGTCGTCATGCACAGCTGAGACTTCTCCCCTTGCCCCGGCGCGGTCCGCTTTGGCAGCACCTCCTTAGTCAGCCTGCTGCCCCTGTGGCTTCTCTCTGTTGGGGTCTCATTGCCTTTCTTGGATACAAGTCGCGATGGATCTCTCCTCTCTATAAGCCCATCTGGTCCAGGAAAACAGCCTTAGCCCTGACCGTGCCAGGCCTGCAGGCCAGTCCTGTGCCGCAAGGACTTACTCTTCTGTCTCTCGTAGAAAACGTGCATCAGCCCAACCCCTGCCCTCCAGATTTCCCAGCTAGCGTCCACCGCATCCTTCCCAGGCTCTCCCAGCCACCCAGTGGAAGCCACTCTCCCAAGACTTCACTGTGGGAATGCAGGGGCTCCTGAGTGCACAGCTCTCCAAAGGCTTTCTCTAAAACGCTTCTCACAACAGCCTCTCATCTCTGCTCTCTTCACCCTCTATCTCTTCCTTGTGGATTTTTAGAGCCTCTAGCCAGATCGTGGTCATTCCCTTTGAAAATCCCCATCTTGATTTGAAGCCTCACTTTGGAATTTCCTATTTGCAGGATCTTTCCACTTCGTGAAAGCCAAATTCTTTTCATGTGAGCATTTTGGTGATCAATGTTTAATTTACTAAAGCTTTTAGAAGAGAGATGGAAAGTCACAGCCTCACTCTTAAAACTCATCACACTTTAAAAAAAAACAAAAGAAAATTCCATCAGACATGTCTCTCCTTCCCGGCCTCTCATCTCAGTATCTGACCCTACACCAGCCACTCTGAACCCACCAACAACAGCCACTTCAGCTACTTCAACCACACCAGTCACACCAACCACACTAGACTGGTGGGGACTTTCTCCAGCATCTCTCAATCTCTCCAGCTCCAACTTACATTTTCTCAACTGGAATTCACACAATAAACAAAGATCCCTCCAGTTATCAGGACTTCTCTTCCTTAGAAGGCAGTGAGGGCGGGGAGGCTTAAATAACATTTTTTTCCTGTCATGCATGTATTTGTATATTCAGAGGGAAAAATCTGAAAAAAACAGTGTAACACATTGTTCTTCCCAAGAGGTGGGATCATGGAGTACTTTCACTTTCTCATTGTGTTTTATACTGTTTGAATATTTTATGAAGAGTGTATTTTACTATTTTTCCATTTCAAGGTTTTTAAAGTATATAAGTAAGTTAAAAGCCTATTTTCATTTTTCAAAGTTCATGCAATACCTACAAAGCAACAGGCTTCCATGAAATTTCTTCTGCGTTTCCCCTCCCCAGAGGTCAGTAGTGATTTTTTTTTAGATGTGGATCCTTCCAGACTGTATATGCATTTGTATTCAAATGTACATAAATAGGAATGCAACTATGTCTTCAGGAATCTATTTATGTAAATGTGATCATATTGTTCTTATTTTTATCACTTAACAAAAAACAAACAATATGTGTTGAAGATCTTTCCCTGTTGGTGCATCTCTTCTAAGGGCTGCGTGCAGTTTCAGGGTGCGATTGTGGCGTAGTCTGTTTAATCATTCCTCTATTGAAGGACATTTAGCTTGTTTCCAGTTTTTTGCTATTACAAACAATGCTTTGATAAACACCCCCATGCTCTTCTCTTTATGCTCCTAGAAGAGTGTTTTTCCTACGATGGATAATGAGTCGCAGAATTGCTAGGTTGAAGGGCATGTGCACTTTTAATTTTAAGAGATACTGCTGAATTACTTTTATCACCAGAAAAGGGCGCTAACAATAAAAAACAAGAAGCAAAATGATTCTGGTTTCCCATTCCCTGACTCCCTAGCAGAACAATGAGGGAATTGATGCTAAAGTGGTTGGCACGTCACTGTTTGCTAAACCGCCAGCTTGTAAGGCGTGAACACCCCTTCCCCCATCTCCCCGAAGATTTGCCTCATTGCTCCCCTCTTTCTGCTTCAGGTTCAGCCCTTATGAGTGGTATGACGCTCACCCCTGCAACCCCGGCTCCGAGGTGGTGGAAAATAACTTCACTCTGCTGAACAGCTTCTGGTTCGGAATGGGGTCCCTGATGCAACAAGGTATGTGTGCCCTTAGAAGTTGGCAGACACCTGGATGCTCAAGTGTGTGCCCTTTCCCAGGTCCCTGAGCTCCACCTCTGCTGGAGCCAGCTGGACTGGCTCACCATCTGAGGCTGAAAGCATATACCAATACCTGCAGCGGGCAGGGCTCAACCCCAGCCCCTCCTGCTCCAGCTGGGATGGACATACAGCATCCTGCAGTCAACCTGCAGTCAACCCCCTGATTCTCACTACCGCAGAATGGATGAGGATGGAGGGAGACTGGAGGCAGGGAGGCTGGGTGGAAGGCCACTGCAGGAATGAGATGGTGAGACCTGAGCCAGCGTAGTGGCTGCGGGAGTGGAGGCCAGAGATGGACTTTAAGAACTTCAGGATGTAGCAGAGACTGGACTTGGTGACAGCCTAGCTCTGGGGAGCCCAGTAGAAGGAAGAGGGCACATCTGTGTTGGGGCCATTAGCCTGAGTGCATCAGACCTGGTATACCCAGAAGGATGCCATTTTTCTCACATCCTCCTGAGGGAGGTTTGGGATAAGGTACCTGCCCCCTCACCACCACCACCACCACCGCTGCCCCCACCCCCGCTGGTAGCCTAGCTTCTGGAAAGATTTGCAGCTGTTCAAATACCTCAGAAAGCAGAGCACCTGCAAGGAGCAGAGGCTGGAGGACAAGCAGAGCGGGAGGGGACCCCAGCCAGGAAAGACCCCCAGAAGAACCCTACCCCCACAGTCCCTGATGACCAGGAGCCAAATGCTGATTGCCTCTTGTCTACGGAGTTACTGTCAGAGCCTCTTATCTCAGGAGGGAGGGAGTCAAGGACCAAAGTCTCTGCCTGGGTTAGGGCCCCACAAAGGGACAAAACAGGGCCAGGGAAGGAAGGAGATCCAAGGGGCAAAGACTGTCCCTGTCCCTCTCTCACGTGTATCCTCAAGGCCTGGCACAAACCCTGGTCCTCAGTAATATCTACCAGCAAGTGCCGCAGGCATGCATGACTGATGTTATCTCAGCGTGTCCTGAGTGCCCACGACCTGCCAAGCCTTGTGAATGAAGGACCCTGGACCCGAGCAAACTCTCAGCCATGACAGAGGCCAGGGGTGGGGTCCAACAGAGCCTGACCGAGCTCGCCAAGCAAACAACTAAAATAAGTCATTCTCCCTTTGGGGGCACCTCCAGCCCCTTGTTTGGGGGAGGGCCAGGCGGATGAGGCTGGGATGAGGGTAGGGGAGTGCTCTCTGGCAGCTGGGAAGTGACAGGCAGCTTGAGGGGGAAGCACCTCCTTCTGTCCCCACAACTAATGAGTGTCCTGAAGCCTCACCTTGCTGCTCTGTCCATCATTTCTGCTCAGTGACAGTTAGGAAAGAACCTGAAGGCCTCTCTATGCAGTAATAGCTTCTCTTCCACCTCCTGCTGCTATTCAAAGCATTGGCCCCTGATGTATTCCCCGCGAGGTTTTGATTAGGAGGGAGAAAATGGTTATGTATTTGAAAAACTCTCCCTTGAGTGATTTCTTTGAGAAAAAAAAAATCATCCATATCAAAGCAGACGCTTTTCAGATGCAGGTCCAAATATTCTGGAAAGTTCAGGAGTCACTTGCTATTTAAATCTCTTGAAAGCCGCCTAGTTAATTACTTCAGTTAAAAGGTTTCAGCTAAACTGTGCTCCACACCCAAGGTCGGGAAGGAAGAATGATCAGTACTCTTTCTATTTTGGCAAAGAGCTTCGAAAAATGTTGATTTTTCCCCTCCTGCAAAGCATCGTATAGCAATCTTATATTTGTATACCACTCACATTTCCAACACACTTTCCTCTTCAAATTATGTCATTGCAGCAGCATCGTGGTATTTTTATGAGGCTGGGATCTGAGTCCCAAAGCGGGAAAATGACAGGCACAAGACCACACACACAGCTAAGAGCAGGATTTACTCAAGAACCCAGGGGTTCTTGGACCTGGGACACATTCAGGCGTTCAGAACCTGGGACCACACATGTGGTTCACAGATTCGCATCCGAATCCTGTCCGACATGCCTGTGAAATAAATATTCTGCTTGTGTGTGTTTTTGTCTAACAGTGGTTCTTAAATTTTAGCCCAGATCAGGATCACCTAGAGGGCTTGCTAAATTCCCAGGTGATGCTGTCAGTCCAAGAACTACACTTTAAGAACCACTGGTCTAAGGAAGAGGTCTCAGCTGTTTCTAGATGACCAGTGGGGTCTGTGGCCCAGAGGACCGAGGGGCCCTGGTCTGGGCATTGTTAGGGACCGCATGTCTCCTCCTTCCTCCCAGGGTCTGAACTGATGCCCAAAGCCCTGTCCACGCGCATCATTGGTGGCATCTGGTGGTTCTTCACGCTGATCATCATCTCCTCCTACACGGCCAACCTGGCTGCCTTTCTGACCGTGGAGCGCATGGAATCACCCATAGACTCTGCGGATGACCTGGCCAAGCAAACCAAAATCGAGTATGGGGCAGTCAAAGACGGGGCCACCATGACCTTCTTCAAGGTGAGACCCTCTCCCTCCCTCCACTGTCCTTCCTTAACCATGCGGAGCCAGAAATCCCAAGGGCTCAGCCCCTCCCTATTTAGGGACAGTTGACTTTGGGGAGCTGTAGTGATATGGCCCGGAGAAGGCAATGGCACCCCACTCCAGTACTCTTGCCTGGAAAATCCCATGAATGGAGGAGCCTTGAAGGCTGCAGTCCTTGGGGTCGCTGAGAGTCGGACACGACTGAGTGACTTCCCTTTTTCACTTTTCACTTTCATGTATTGGAGAAGGAAATGGCACCCCACTCCAGTGTTCTTGCCTAGAGAATCCCAGGGACGGGGGAGCCTGGTGGGCTTCCGTCTATGGGGTCGCACAGAGTCGGACACGACTGAAGCGACTTAGCAGCAGTAGCAGCAGTGATATGGCCACCTGGATGGGTCCCAGCACAGATCCTAGAAGTTTCCATACCTGGGAGAAGCAGCATGAATATGCTGTGTTTCCCTAAATCATCAGAGGAGAACATCAAAGGAAGCTGGAGAAGGGGGAAGGAGAAGCATGGCCCAGAAAACACACAAACAGGCCCTGGGGCCAGGAGGCTCCCTGCCCTTGGCTTTGCGTCTCAGTGGCTTTCAAGCAGCAGTGATATGGCCAACTGGATGGGTCCCAGCACAGATCCTAGAAGTTTCCATACCTGGGACAAGCAGCATGAATATGCTGTGTTTCCCTAAATCATCAGAGGAGAACATCAAAGAAAGGAAGCTGGAGAAGGGGGAAGGAGAAGCATGGCACAGAAAACACACAAACAGGCCCTGGGGCCAGGAGGCTCCCTGCCCTTGGCTTTGCGTCTCAGTGGCTTTCATCTCCCAGAGGCTGACCTAAGCTTGGGGTGAGCTGGCAACACCGAGGGGGCAGCAGGGGTGCATCCTCCAAGGAAGGCTTAAAACTTGAGCAAGCATTTACGAATGTTGACCGGCATGTTACACTCGTGGAATGCTGGTGTCCAGGTGAAGCCTCTGTCACCTGCTCAGGTTCCTGCTTTCACGGGGATCTGGCCATGACTTTGTTGCGTCCTCCTGTTTTGTAAAGCACTGGCTCACTTCCTTAACATTTTTTCACTTCTCCAAGAGTAGCTGAGGGTTTAGGAAACGGGCTGACCCTGACTACCAGTAGCTATAAATGTTCCCCAGGAAATTAAAGTAATAATAACTGTAGCTGGCACCACTAAGAGCTCACAGTGGGCCAGGCACTGCGCTGGGCTTCATTTAATCTTCCTGACAAATCCCCTGAAGTAGGCATTGCAGTTATTTCACACGTGTGGAAACTAAGGCTCGGAGCCATTAAGCGAGTTGTCCCAAGGACTCACAGCTGAAGCAGCCTGGGTCTGGCCCAGGTCTGCCTTCCTCCAGAGCCCACGTTCTAAGCCGTGGTTCTCAGACTCAGTGTGTGTCCAGATCACCTGGAAGGCTCGGGGAACCCCAGGTTACTGATTCAGCAGATCCAGGGGCAGGGCCTGGAATGTCCATTTCTAATCAGTTCCCAGATGATGCTGATGCTGCTGGTCCGGGGACCACACTTTGAGAATCACTAATTATTTCTCAGAAATGGTCAGGATTGGGACCTCTGTGGCTCTGAGTCCATTCATTCATGTATTTATTTAGTAGTCAATTGCACTCAGTCAGTCTGAAAGCCTAGAGTGTTTTCCTTTCCACTGGGCCCTGGTTCCCCATCCCCTAGCCCTTGCCTCCTTCCAGACTAAGCCTCTGAGTGTTGGATTGAGCCTCCCATGAGGCCTGAGTGAGGAGAGAAGGAAGGGGTTGGATGGAAAGCCTGCTACCTCCTGGGCATGGCCACTCTCCTCCCCTCCCCTGCACTCCATCCCCCTCCTCTACACGCTACCCTGACCTTGCCTATTATGGGCTCTCCCCGGTGGCTAAGGTGGTGAAGAATCTGCCTGCAATGCAGAAGAGCCTGGTTCAATCTCTGGGTCAGGAAGATCCCCTTGAGAAGGGAATGGCAACCCACTCCAGTATTCTTGCCTGGTGAATTCCATGGACAGACGAGCCTGGCAGGCTACAGTCCACCTTAAGAAAGGGCTCCCTTCTTAAAAGTAGAAGCAGTTCTGTGCTTAGTGAGGAGGAACGAGAGGAAACAGACTCCCCTTTGGAATGCTGCTACTGGCAAACACAGTCTTCCTGTGAGGTCACCCCCATGTATTTATTTATAGAGAAGGGGAGATAAAGCATTGTCATAAGCACACTAGGGGCTCTCTGGGACCCTGTGTATGTATTCATGAGGGTGAGCAAGTGAGTATGTGACTGCATGCACGGTGCATGGAGCAGTATATGATGTGTATATGTACATGCACGTGTGTGCCTACGCACGAGTCAGCCTGTCTGGGTGCTCATGTGTCTTTCTGCTTGACCACAAGTGTCTGCATATATGCACTGGTGAGCACATGTGTGCCTGTGTCCCTGTGATCTGGGCATGTGGACACGTGACTATGACTGTGTGAAGCGTGAGCTCGAGTGTCTGCATGCATATGTATGTGGAGAGTGCACACATGTCTGTCTGCTTAAATCCCCATGGGTGTGCTTACATAAGTGTGAGTGGGGGGATGGGCCCATGCATGTGTGTGTGTGTGTGTGCACATACATGCACACACCTGCTCCTGCCAATCCCCAAGCTGCGGCCCAGCCCTTTGACTATGCCAGAGCGTCCCTCATGCATTACACATGAGCCCGTCTCTGAGCAGAGCTCCCGATCAAAGGGAAGCAGCATGAATAAGCCCAGTGCAGGCTCACTGGCGCTGACTGGATGCCCTCGCCTCCCTCCATGCTAAGATGCTCAGACTGGCTTCCAAGAACCCGGTCCCTGCTCCCCACCGAGCTGCTGTCCTCAGCATCAAGCATCACCTCCTGCAGCCCGCGCCGCCCTCACCCACCTTCCCTGCAAATGATGCAGCTAGGAGGGCAGGGGAGGGACGCAGATGCTACCACCCAGCTGGGATGCTGGGGCGGAACGGCCCAGGCTCTCCAGGGCCTTGGGCCAGGAAGAGCAGCTGCACAGCCCCTGATCACCCTTTCTCACTCTCCTGATCGCCAGTGACTTCTGCTTGCTGTCTGGCCACCTTGTCTCCTGCTTTAATTCAAATGAAGTGCCTCCTGCCCAGCCTCCCTACCAATGGCATCAGCCATGGGACTGTTCTATAGGCAGAGAGGAACCTGAGTGCGGCTACATTAACCGCACCTCGGATGACAAGCTAGAAGCAAAGATCCTCCCAGAAGGTCCCTGGACAAACTTACTTCCTCCCTGCCCCACCCCTACCCTGCCTTGCCTAGTCATAGGTTCCTCTCCCAAGCCCTCCTCCTCCCCCACACCTGTACCGGGCCTGGGGGTAGCCTCCTTATGGTAGCTTTCAAATTAGAGCTGGAAGAAAACCTGAGTTTAACCTAGAGAATCAGAGGCTCAGAGGGGCTGGGTGAATTGATCAGGGCTCAGTGGAGCTGATGTACAGTCAGTTACTCTGTTGGCACACGCACTGCCCTCTCCCACAGCCCCTCTAGGGTCTTCTCCTGGAGGGTGGACCTCTCCCCTGCCCATGAGTGTGTATTGCAAGGTTGGTGCTAGGGTTGAACAGGAATTGACTCCAGAGGTTGCCATTAGATGTCCTGGAGACACTGGCAAAGTCCACAATTACAGTAACATTTATTGAGCACTTACTGTGTGCTAGGCAACGTTCTAAGCACTTTACCTGTATTCACACCTATCATCCTCATGACATCCCTAGAAGGCAGACACTATCATTACCCCCACGTCGAACATATGGTGAAAGGAAGGCTCCGAAAGTAACCTGAGTTCAGACTTCTTGCCTCACATCTCACAGCCGGTGAAACGCAGCACTGGGATTTGAGCCCAAGTAGTCTTGCTCAGCTGAGAAGGCGATGGCACCCCACTCCAGTACTCTTGCCTGGAAAATCCCATGGACGGAGGAGCCTGGTAGGCTGCAGTCCATGGGGTCGCACAGAGTCGGACACGACTGAAGCAACTTAGCAGCAGTAGCAGCAGCAGCAGTCTGGCTCAAAGGCCTGTGCTCTTTGTCCCTGCGTCCATAGCATTTCTCCATGGAGCCAGCTACCATCCAGGAATTCCTTGGGAGAAGGAGTAAAGCCGTATCCCCATAGCCTAGAACAGTCCTGGTACATTGTAGTTGCTTAAATACTATATGTCGCGCAGATGCCGTTGTTGGATTAAAGGATGGAATGAGAAGACAGCACGAAGCAAGTAAGGCAAACACAGGGGACCGTGTTGAGGCTAGGAGCCCAGCAGGGAGCACCCCTGAAGGTTCCAGAGCCCAGGGCAGATGAACTTTGGTTCTGCGGTTAGCCTGTTTCCAGGTTAAGCTGCAAACCGTCTTAAAAAGCGTCCCCTGATGGAGAGGAGCACTCAAGGGAGAGAATGCATCCCCATCCAAGACGGCAACAGCAGGAAGTGGGGCGCTGGTCTCTCGGGGGGCTCCGGATCCCTCGCCCCCTACTCTGTAGCCTGGGAGACGCGTGGCTGGAGGCAGCCCGTCATTCCAAAGGAAATTTCATTTGAAGAATTGTCAGGGAGCAGCAAGCATCACAAACAGCGTCTCCTGTGTTGTGCTCCCTCCGTCTCGGAAGATAAAAATTAATTAGGAGATAAAAAAGGAGGCCTTTGAAAGCGCTGTTTGGCTGTAAAAATATGTAGGCAAAAATGTAAAGGAGGATGTGAGGAAAGCGTGTTCTCGGCAGGGAGGGTTGGGGAGCTTTGAAGAGAGGGTGTCGGAAGGCAGCTTCTCCAAGGATTTAGCCCTCTTTGGTCTTGCGCTAGGAGAGACATCACACGTGGGAGAGACTGTGTGAGCCACAGCTGCTTAGGAAAGCGACAGAGCTGCGGACCAAGACTTCCAGGCTCCCAGGGTCCCTGGCACCATCAGGCCCCACTGAGGGCATAGTGTTGCCCCAGCCTAGCAACTGAGTCTGGAAGGTGCCTGGAGAGGCCATCCAGTCCAACTCCCACCTTCCAGCTGCTCAACAGACTATGCCCTGGGCTGGAAGTCTCAGGAGGGTGCTCCCGAGCTCCGCTTCTAATTCCTCCTGAACTGATTGCTGGCCTCTGTGATGGCACTTAGCAGAAGCAGAACAGGACAGAAATGCAGCAACCAGGCAGAACTGGATGTGGTGCAGCCTGGCACAGTCAAGTCACATCAGTCTTAGAGTCAGACAGACCAGAACTTGAGTCTTGGCTGTTGTCTCTGCTGGGTGACCATGGGGAAGTCACGTTATTCCTCTGAGCCTCAGTCTGCTCACCTGGATGACATGGATTCTGAGTCCCACTGTGCCACAATTAGCAAGGAGATTCATGAACTACCGTATATACAGCGGTTAGACCAGGGCCAGGCACACAGAGGCAAAGGCTTTCTTCTCTGATGTCCCTCCATATGGCTGATCCAGAAGATGGGCAAACTGGCTGGCTCCTTTTCTCCTTTTTCCCTGTAGTCCCCTCCTGAGGCAAACAGGAGCCCCATGGAGAAACCACAGCCCGTAGACACCTGGAGAACCTCTCAACTTCCAGGTCCCTCCAGATTAGGTCCGGGGGGCATTGTGGAGGATATTGGTGCCTCTGTCATAGGCGGCTGTCTACCT
>SJYX01012249.1:34505-50386 GCA_006410675.1 Oreotragus oreotragus | reverse complement strand
TCGGTTTTCTCACCTATGAAATGAGTATAATAATGATACTCCGCTCCCCTCCCCCCATTGAGGTGATTTTTGAGAAGATTAAATGGGATAATTTATATAAACAACTTCGAACCATACCTGACACCGGATATACATGCAATGAATGTCAACTCCTTTTGTTGTTTATTCTCGGTGATACACAGCCCTGTTGAGCCCACAGATATGATTTTAGGGGCCAGATATTTCCTATATAGTTTAATTAGTGATCGGGATTTTAAAATAGGGAGATTTTTGCATTAAAAATAATCACATATCCAGCTTCTTGAAAACATGAAAGATGGAGTGTCACTGAACCAGCACTCATGCAGAGAGATAGACTGTCAGGAGCCAAGAGGGCACTCACCCTCTCCAGCTTACCAGAACTCCATTCAGCCGTATTTACAGTATCCCTGCCCAGGCCCTGTCAGCCCTGGCATTTTCTACCACTGAGTCTTATGTCATTTCATTTCTATAGGAACTCTGCACTCTAGAAATTATTATCCCCAATTTCTGGATGAGAAAACTGAGCCTTACAGAGAATTAAGGAGGCTTAAAAAGATAGAATGATGCCAGCCATTGATCAAGCACATCCTAGGAACTTAACTCTATGCTAAGTGTATCCCTATTTTACCCATGTGGAAAGGGAGGTTCAGAGGTGTAGCATCACTTGCCTGTGGTCACAGAAGGAGTTGGCATTTGAACCCAGGTAAGTGTGACACCAGAGTCGATGCAGAGGGACCAACCTCTCCCATTACCTCCATCCCCCACCTGCAGGCCTCAGCTCCTCACACTCCCTACAGGGGTCAGTCTGCAGCCCTCAGCTCCTCACTCTCCCCTGCACAGGCCAGTCTGCAGCCCTTACCTCCTGACTCTCCCCTGCACAGGCCAGCCTCAGGGGCGGCTCATGCAGTCTGTAGAACCAGCTGCTGGGCCAAAGGATCAGCAAGTCTGTGCTGGGAAGGTGGGCAGAGGTGGGGGCCTCAAGGAGCCCCCTGATCCCCATGAAAATAACCCAAGAGACATGATTAACTGCTCAAGTATGTGGATCCGATAAGGCCAAAGACTCCACATCCAGGGATAAGAAAGCCAATTAATCTGGGAAAAGGTCTCCTCTCCAGTATGGAAAATACCCAAGGTCTCGCATGGAATCACATTGCCACTGCCTCCCCGCATACATTCCCTGAGATTCAGCTCCCTTTGGAATTGATTTATGTTTATATATATATATATANACCAACCTGGATAGTATATTCAAAAGCAGAGACATTACTTTGCCAACTAAGGTCCGCCTAGTCAAGGCTATGGTTTTTCCTGTGGTCATGTATGGATGTGAAAGTTGGACTGTGAAGAAAGCTGAGCGCTGAAGAATCGATGCTTTTGAACTGTGGTGTTGGAGAAGACTCTTGAGAGTCCCTTGGACTGCAAGGAGATCCAACCAGTCCATTCTGAAGGAGATCAACCCTGGGATTTCTTTGGAAGGATTGATGCTAAAGCTGAAACTCCAGTACTTTGGCCACCTCATGCGAAGAGTTGACTCATTGGAAAAGACTCTGATGCTGGGAGGGATTGGGGGCAGGAGGAGAAGGGGACGATCAAGGATGAGATGGCTGGATGGCATCACGGACTCGATGGACGTGAGTCTGAGTGAACTCCGGGAGATGGTGATGGACAGGGAGGCCTGGCATGCTGCGATTCATGGGGTTGCAAAGAGTCAGACACGACTGAGTGACTGAACTGAACTGAGCTGAACTGATGTTAGATTGAGTCAGTTCTTTACTCCCTGTCCCACAGTTGTTGTTGTTTTTTTTTTTTTTCCCTTTCTGGGGACCATTGATTATTTTCTGAGTCTGTGAGACTGTTTCTCTTTCGTAAAGTTCATCTGTATCTATTTTTAGATCCCAGCTACAAGTGATATCTTAGGCTAATATCCCTCCTTGTCTCCCTCACTTCACTTGTTATGATCATCTCTACTTAATTCCCTGAGGCCTCCCATGACATTCTTTCCTGCTTGTTATGGTTGAGTGATGGTTCATCGTCCAGGTACCCCATCTTCTTTATTCCTTATGGACGTCTCTGTTTGCAAATATTTTTTCCCATTCTGAGGACTGTCTTTCTCTTTCATTTAGGGTTCCTTTGCTGTGCAAATGCTTTAAGGTTAATTCAGTACTGTTTTCTTAGTTTTGGTTCATTTTTTTTTTCGTTATTCTGGGAACACTTGGTAGGATTGATGGTGTAGCACTTCCCCCCATATTGTCCACAAAATCGAATAGTATCCATCCGACATTTAGATCTTTATATTCTTTGAAGTTTATATTTATGTATGGCTTGAGGGATATTCTAATTTCATTCTCGTTTTCGTTATTGATGCACATCCATGCTCTCCTTCATAGTGGCTTTCTAATATTTTCATTTTAGCAATGGAGGTGGATGGTTCGCTTTTCTTCATGGCATTGGGCAGATTTAACCTTTGTAGAGTGCTTGACAATCACCATTCTGATTGGTGTGAGGTGATACCGAACACCCTTCCCTAATATTTAGCAATTTTGACATCTCTTCATGTGATATTTTTAAGTGTGAGTTAAAGGTACGTGTTAAAATTGGCTTCATGACGGTCTACCTAGTTATGAATACTTTTTTGATGACCACGCTTAGGAGACTCTGTGAGATCAGTTGTTGTTTACTTAGAAACGCTGGAGCTTATGAATATTAAATGACCGTCAGCATGGCTTTCTGTTGATGGGTGGGACTGTGGCCCTCCCTGTTGTTTTACCTGAGACCAAACTATGGTGGATGTAATGAAGACAATGGCGACCTCCTTCAAAAGGTCCCAGTGCCCCTGACACTGCAGGAGGCCACTTCTGACCCGCACCTCCACCAGAGGCCCCTGGGCACCCACGGACAAGTCTGGGTCAGTCTCTTGTGGGGTCACTCCTCCTTTCTCCTGGATCCTGGTGCTCCCAAGGTTTTGTTTGTGCCCTCCATTAGTCTGTTTCCCTAGTCCTGTGGAAGTTCTATAATCATTTCCCAATGTCCTCCAAAGCCTAACTCCCTCGGGGTTCTCAGTCAATTTGCCAAATCCCCAGGTTGGGAAATCTGGAGGAGGGGTGGTGTGTGTACTGACCTGGAATTGATGGAGCTGGGGTGGTCTGTGTGCTGACCTGACATGGATGGAGCTGGCATGGTCTGTGCATTGACCTGGCATTGATGTATCTGGTGTGGTCTGTGTGGTGACCTGGCATGGATGGAGCTGGGGTAGTCTGTACACTGGCATGAAAGGGGTGGGTATGGTCTGTGTGCTGACCTGGCAGATGGAGCTGGGGTGGTCTGTGTGCTGACCTGGCATTGATGGATCTGCGGTGGTCTCTGCACTGACCTGGCATGGATGAAGATGCCATTTCCTTCTCCAAAACACACACACAAATTCCCGCAGCCAGGAAACCATCACATGGCATTGGTTCAATCCCACTCAGGAGAGGTAGACTTCATAGTTAAGAGGAACTACAGCCTTTCAACCAAGAAAGAGATCAGAAACACAGTAAATTAAACAAAATGAAATGACAGAGAAACAATCCAGCATATGAAGGTCTGTTTTCTGACCTGGCATGAATGGATTTGGGCCAGGGCCAATCTATGTGTTCCTAGGCAACAATAGTTAAGCTATGGTTGACTGGTGGGTGGGAGAGCTTGTTTATGATCAGGCCGGGTGGAGGCATCTATCTGGAGCTTTTAAGTTATCTAGGTCTCATTTGTTAATTTCTGTTGTTTAGTCCTTTGGGTTTTAGCCATGTTACTTCATCTGCTGGATGTTTCTCTGTCATTTTTTTGTTTGTTTAATTTACTGTGTTTGTGATCCTTGTCTTGGTTGAAAGGCTGTAGTTCCTCTTAACTATGGAGTCTACCTCTCCTGAGTGGGATTGAACCAATGCCATGTGATGGTTTCCTGGCTGTGGGAATTTGTGTGTGTGTTTTAGAGAAAGAAATGGCAGCCCACTCCAGTATTGTTGCCTGGAAAATCCCATGGACAGAGGAGCCTGGCAAGCTGCAGTCCATGGAGTCGTAAAGAGTCGGACACAACTGAGCGACTTCACTTCACTTTTGGTAGGTGTAGCTAGATCGTGTCTTTCTGAAAAGCAGTGGCTGTGTCCACTAGTGTGGTTTGGAATGTATGGGTTCAGTATGGCTTTGAGCAGCCAGTCTGCTCATGTGCAAGGCTGCGCCCCTATCTGGCTGAAGGATAGGCGAAGGGTGTTTGACACTACAGCTTGCTGGCTTTCAGGTGTGGCTTAGTCTTAGTGTTGAGATGGAGGCTTTTGGGAGAGTACTCATCTATTAATGTTCTGTAGGGCCAAGAGTTCTCTAGTGATCAAAAGTCCTGAAGTCATTAGCCATCAGCCACTTTCTTCCCCAGGGGATATTCCACACCAAAAGTTCAAAGCCAGGTGCCTTGCATTGCAGGCAGATTCTTTATTTCTGAGCCCCCAGGGTAGCCCTTAGAAAATGCCTGCTGGCACTGCTTAAATATTAAACAAATATGTGTTGAAAATGCATAGTATAGTGATGCAAAACAGAGCCTGATTATCATAATTATTGTTATTTGACAAGTCTTTGCTGTTTGATTATAGCAGGAATGTGTATGGTAGGATATAGGGAAACAGTACAGTTTTCAACTGTGTGTTCATCTGAAAGTTTCTTAGGGTGACGGCAGGTCCTTAATTACCTTCTAATGACAGTGACAGGATTTTTCATTGCTTTGTGTTCTTTCTTTTTTTTAAGCTTCCTTCTCTTTCTCATCTACTCATTGTTGTTGTTTACTGGATAAGTCATGTTAGACTCTTTGTGAACTTATGGACTGGGGCCCACCAGGCTACTCTGTCCATGGGATTTCCAAAGCAAAAAAAAAAAAAAAAAAGAAAAGCCAGTTCTGGGGAAAGAGCAAATGGGCAGAGACTTCTGAGGACACAGGGATGGGAAGGCTGGCCAGGAGGGAAGGAGGGTCAGAAAACTTCAGGTTTTCATGAGGTCTGGGCAGGAACCATGGCTCCCAGGCCTGACCGTGGACACTGCCCAATACCCGTCTGCCTGCCCTCTGCCTGTCCTGCCCCACATTTGCTAGGAGCTCTGGGGTCTACACTGTGGTACTTGCTGAGCTCTAGACACAGCTGTCTGCTTGCAGGTGTGTGGGAGGGATGGAGTGCTCTTAACGACTTGCTACAACTCTGGAAAGTGGGACCGAGAGGCTCGGGTTAATCTGGCTCCAAGGAGCTGAGGGCCTATGGCAGTCCCAGAGCCAGATGTCAGACTAGAGCTGCTGAAGAAGGAGCCCAGAGGATTTACTGAAAAACCAGTGAAATTGGTTATTAGAAATCAGCACTGAAAAAACTACAAACAAAAACCTGATATGAACTAAAGTGTGAAACAAATGTGAAGTATTGTTGTCATTGAAGAAAGCTGAATTAAATGTGCTCTATAATCAGTATGTTTATCCCAGAACTTTTAGTTTTATTTCTACCACACAGCATCAGCAGCGAGCAGTGTCTGTGCCATGCTGGAGCAGTGAGCACCTGAGAGGAGATACCCCACGTCCAAGATCAGGAGTGGGGATCGTGAGGAGATACCCCATGCCCAAGGTCAGGAGTGGCGGTTGTGGGGAGATATCCCATGTTCAAGGTAAGAAGTGGTCTAATCATATGGACCACAGCTTGTCTAACTCAATGAAACTATCAGCCGTGCTGTGTAGGGCTGCCCAAGAGGGATGGGTCCTGGTGGAGAGTTCTGACAAAACGTGGGCCACAGGAGAAGGGAATGGCAAGCCACTTCAGTATTCTTGTCTTGAGAACCCATGAACAGTATGAAAGGCAAAAAGATAGGACACTGAAAGATGAGCTCCTCAGGTCGGTAGGTGCCCAATAAGTTACTGGAGATCAATGGAGAAATAACTCCAGAAAGAATGAAGAGACAGAGTCAAAACAAAAACAGCACCCAATTGTGGATGTGAGTGGTAATGAAAGCATGGTCTAATACTGTAAAGAGCAATACTGCATAGGAACCTGGAATGTTAGGTGCATGAATCATGGCAAATTGGTTGTGGTGAAACAGGATATGGCAAGAGTGAACGTCGACATTTTAGGAATCAGCAACTAAAATGGACTGGAATGGATGAATTTAACTCAGATGACCATTATATCTACTACTGTGGGCAATATTCCCATGGAAGAAATGGAGTAGCCATCATAGTAAACAAAAAAAAAAAAAAAAAAGGAGTCCAAAATGCAGTGCTTGGATGCAATCTCAAAAATGACAGAATGATGTCTGTTCGTTTCCAAGGCAAACCATTCAATATGGTAATGAAAGTCTGTGCCCTGACCAGTAATTATGAAGAAGCTGACGTTGAATTGTTCTGTGAAGATCTACAAGACCTTTTAGAACTGACACACAAAAAAGATGTCCTTTTCATTATAGGAGACTGAAATGCAAAAGTAGGAAGTTAAGAAGCATCTGGAGTAACAGGCAACTTTGGCCTTGGAGTACAGAATGAAGCAGGGCATAGGCAAATAGAGTTTTGCCAAGAGAACACACTGGTCATATCAAACACCCTCTTCTAACAATCCAAGAGAAGACTCTACACATGGACATCACCAGATGATCAACACCAAAATCAAATCGATTATATTCTTGCAGCCAAAGATGGAGAAGCTCTATACAGTCAGCAAAACAAGACCAGGAGCTGACTGTGGCTCAGATCATGAGCTCATTATTACCAAATTCAGACTTAAATTGAAAAAAGTAGGGAAAACTACCAGATCATTCAGGTATGACCTAAATTAAATCCTTTATGATTATACAGTGGAAGTGAGAAATAGATTTAAGGGAACAGTCAGCAAAACAAGACCAGGAGCTGACTGTGGCTCAGATCATGAGCTCATTATTACCAAATTCAGACTTAAATTGAAAAAAGTAGGGAAAACTACCAGATCATTCAGGTATGACCTAAATTAAATCCTTTATGATTATACAGTGGAAGTGAGAAATAGATTTAAGGGACTAGATCTGACAGAGTGGCTGATGTGTTGAATTTTGGATGGAGGCTCGTGACATTGTACAGGAGGCAATGACCAAGATCATCCGCAGAAAGAAGAAGTGCATAAAGGCAAAATGGTTGTCTGAGGAGGCCTTACAGATAGCTGTGAAAAGAAGAGAAGTGAAAAGCAAAGGACAAAAGGAAAGGTATACCCATTTGAATGCAGAGTTCCAAAGAATAGCAAGAACAGATAAGAAAGCCTTCCTCAGTGATCAGTGAAAAGAACGAGGAAAACAATAGAATGGGAAACGGTAGAGATCTCTTCAAGAAAATCAGAGATACAAAGGGAACGTTTCATGCAATGATGGGCTCAATAAAGGACAGAAATGGTATGGACCGAGGAAGAGCAGAAGATATTAAGAATAGGTGGTAAAAATACACAGAAAAACTGTACAGAAAAGATCTTCACGACCCAGATAATCATGATGGTGTGATCACTCACTGAGAGCCAGACATCCTGGAATGTGAAGCCAAGTGGGCCTTAGGAAGCATCACTGTGAACAAAGCTAGTGGGGGTGATGGAATTCCAGTTGAGTTATTTCAATTCCTAAACGATGATGTTGTGAAAGTACTGCACTGAATATGCGAATGCATTTGGAAAACTCAGCAGTGGCCACAGGACGGGAAAAGGTCAGTTTTCATTCCAATCCCAAAGAAAGGCACTGTCAAAGAATGCTCAAACTATTACACAATTGCACTCATTGCACACGGTTGCAAAGTAATGCTCAAAATTCTCCAGGCCAAGCTTCAACAATACGTGAACTGTGAACTTCCAGATGTTCAAGCTGATTTTACAAAAGGCAGAGGAACCAGCGATCAAATTGCAAGCATCCCCTGGATCATCAAAAAAGCAAGAATTTCAGAAAAAAACCTCTATTTCTGCTTTATTGACTAGGCCAAAGGCTTAGACCGTGTGGATCACAATAAACTGTGGAAAATTCTGAAAGTGATGGGAATACCAGACCACCTGAGTTGCCTCTTGAGCTATCTAGATCCAGGTCAGGAAGAAACAGATAAAACTCGTCATGGAACAACAGACTGGTTTCTAATAGGAAAAGAAGTATGTCAAGGCTGCATATCGTCACCCAGCTTATTTAACTTATATGCAGAGTACATAATGAGAAACACTGGCCTGGATGAAACACAAGCTGGGATCAAGACTGTGGGGAGAAATATCAATAACCTCAGATATACATATGTCACCGTCCTTATGGCAGAAAATGAAACAGAACTAAAGAGCCTCTTGATGAAAATGAAAGTGGAGAGTGAAAAAGTTGGCTTAAAGCTCAATGCTCAGAAAACTAGGATCATGGCATCTGGTCCCATCACTTCATGGCAAATTCATGGGGAAAGAGTGGAAGACTTATTTTTTTCACGTGAACTGTGTGTCCTTGTGTGGCTGTGTGGAAAAGTGTTTCCAGTACCCCCAGTGGTTCCCCTAGCCCATTCCTATGCTCACACCTTCCCCCCATGCCCCTGGAACAGCTCCTGGCGACCTTGTCCTGTGACTGTAGCCAGCTTGCAGGTGCCAGCAGCAACTTTATTGAAGCCTGAGTCACACCTGCCCCTGTGACATGTGGCCAGAATGTCCCAGGGAAAGTGTGACCCTGGTGCCCATGAGGAACACGCCCACCCTGCTGCTTGGGAGTGGCTCAGTCTGCCTTAGCATCATGTCCAGGCTCATAGGCTGGCTTCCAGTCAGCTACTAGCTCCCTCAGTATGTGGTGTAAGACCACGGGCTCAGCAGCAGTAGCCCATGGAACTTGTGGGTCTCGTCTGTGATGGTGAAAATTACCTGCAGGCAGAAGGGGACACCTGCCCCTGTGACATGTGGCCAGAATGTCCCAGGGAAAGTGTGACCCTGGTGCCCATGAGGAACACGCCCACCCTGCTGCTTGGGAGTGGCTCAGTCTGCCTTAGCATCATGTCCAGGCTCATAGGCTGGCTTCCAGTCAGCTACTAGCTCCCTCAGTATGTGGTGTAAGACCACGGGCTCAGCAGCAGTAGCCCATGGAACTTGTGGGTCTCGTCTGTGATGGTGAAAATTACCTGCAGGCAGAAGGGGTGCTGGGAGTGCTCAGAGCCTGGCCCAGTGCTACCCTGGGCCCAGCATCCCAGGGCTGGAGTCGGTAGACAGGAGCCCCATGCTCAGCTGGGGCACTGGGGGTGTGTCTGGGGCCTCCCCAGAGGAAGCACTCACTTTGAGGGGCCCCTGGGCCTGGAGGTTCCCAAGGGTTAGGACACCCTGAACAGGTTGGATGAAGGGGACAGGGTACTGGAGGGGCTCTTGTGAGCCTCTGTTCGCAGGGGGTGAGTCAGACTGACCTTGGGGTTGGGTGGCGTGGGCGTGGAGTGGTCAAGGCTGTGGGCTCAGAGCAGGTGCCCACTGGGATTGGGGGGGGCAGGACTGGCCTATGGGTCAAAGTGCATCTCAGGGCTCCACCTATCTGGCCCTCATGCCCACGTATGGGTAGAAGCTCTCCTGGCCCCTCTTCTACCAGTAACCCTCAGTGTCAAAGGACAGCTTGCCAGTGAGTGCCTTCATCTGGCCTGGTGGCAGGAGCCCAGGGCAGTGGTCACCCAGGACTGTGCAACTGGGGAGGGGAAGGGGCACTGCAGCCCCTGGCTGGTCTCCTGAGTGCTGTGTGCTCAGTGGCCTGACTGTGACTGGGGTGAGCAGGACCTGGATGGCAGTGCAGCAGGGCAGCACCAAGGAACCGAGGCTACACTGCCTCACTGTCTTAGGGAATCCCAGAGAAGGCAGAGAAGCTCCCCATCCACCCACAAGCAGTTATCACTTCATGTCTGACATGAACAGATTTTCTTTATGAGTAAGTGTACTTATTTACAAACTTAAATAAAGTGGGTTGTTCTAACCATACTACCCTGCACTGGCAAGGGCCAGGAGCAATGTGTCCTGCCAATCCCCGGGAAGAATGGAAGGTGCTCAGCCAGGGGGTCCCAGCGGGGTTCTGGGTGGTGGTTAGGGGGTCAGCAGAGTGATTGTGGTGCACAGACCTGTAAGTCCACGGAGGCTTCTAAGGACAGTAGAGAGCATCAGGACTGGGAGGGGTGAAAGAGGAGTGGCCCTGCAGCCTAGGGCTGGGAATTGGGGTGAGGTAGGAAGGTTTACTGTCTGAGCCACCAGGGAGGGTGGTGGTTAGGGGGTCAGCAGAGTGATTGTGGTGCACAGACCTGTAAGTCCACGGAGGCTTCTAAGGACAGTAGAGAGCATCAGGACTGGGAGGGGTGAAAGAGGAGTGGCCCTGCAGCCTAGGGCTGGGAATTGGGGTGAGGTAGGAAGGTTTACTGTCTGAGCCACCAGGGACGGTTTGGCCTCTGGTAGAATTTCTGCTCCAGAAGGACTGGGGTTATTGTCTGTCTCCTCACAGCTGTCTCATGCCTGGACCATAATCTGGCCAGAGTCAGGTGTTAAACAAATATCTGTCCCTGAATGGACAGTCTGAGTGTGAAGGTGCACAGGAAAGGTGGCGTCAGGCGGTAGACTGCAGGTTAACCAGATGAGGAGGCAGAGACAAGAGAGAGGCATACAGGGTTTCTGAGTATGGACTCCCAGCCCCCCTGGGCTCAGTTCTACCCAAGCCCATTTGTTCCCCAGACAATCGGTTTTTAATGGAAAACTCACTCTGTCCTACAAACTCTTGCATGACCTGCCCTGCATGACTTAAAAAGCAGATCTGAGCCTGTTCCCACAACCTGAGCCTGAAGCCTCTGAGGGCTTTGCCACCTCTGCTTGTGAAGTGGTGCTGAGAGGGGAAGTGTTGGATGTGGCTTTGGGGATTTCTCATTTGCGAAGCTCAGCTCCACCTGCAGGGCTGCCAACACTTCCAGTGCCTCCAGTGGCGGCCGGTCACTCAAGGCTTCTGTCCTTGGATGTTTTGGGTCCTGCTCCTCTGGCTTCTCCTCCCACTCCTACGAAGGCCCCTTCCCCTGTTCCTCCTCCGCTACCACTTCAACCTCCTCAATGATGTCTTCCACCAGCAGCTGCAACACTTGCCAGACTGCACCACCTCTCCCTCCTCCAGGGCCGCTCTTTCCTCCACTGCATTCCCATGGAAGAAGTCAGCCTCGTCACCTTGTGGGCCCCTGGTTGCCTGTGACATCCCTGATGGCCCCAGTGCACCAGCAGGTCTCAAGGCCCCGGCACCCTGAATCCTCAAGATCACAATGAAGAAGCCCCAGGGTCTCCGTGAGTAGCAGGACCCAGGGAAGGATGGGTTCCTTCCTGGTTTTCAATCAGCCTGCCTTGGTGAGAATCATCTGGGTCTCACCTGCTGTAAGCAGAGCTTCTCTGAATGAGACTAGGACACATGAAGCCCCCAAGCCTCCAGTCTCAGCCTGTCACCTGCTACACTCATGAAGTGAATCCAGGCTCTGCATCCAGGCTGCATGAGCCTGAGCTTCCCCACCGGGGAGAAGAGAAGGTCCTAGCCTCTACACCGATTTGCCTTCAGGCCTCACCTCCTGACCCCCTCAAAACCTCTGTATCTTGTCACTTTCCTCTCATGGCCAGACCTTCCTCCTGGGGGTAATACTGCAGGGGATTGACTCACAGGCCCTCATCAATTATCTGCTGGACACAAAGGGGAGGAGATCAAATGGATGACCTGTCCTGAGCCCTCCCATGGGCAGCCAAGAACCCCAGCAACAATCATCCTTTCTGGGGAGGCATAGATGGACCCCAACTCAGCAATCCTGTTACATCCTGGAGAGATGTGGTCTAATACCCAGTTAAGGAAGTTCACGCTGCTGGTGTCCAGCCTGAGGTTAGGAGCTCCCCATCCATCCTCACAGAAGCAGTGGACCACAGAGGATGTACGTGCCCTATATCCTGAAGGAGGACAGATGAGACAGCAAAGATTCAGGTAGGTGGTGCATCCAACTCCCTCTCCCACCCACTCACACTGCCCTGCGAGCCAGGATGAACCAGCAATGCCAAAGAGGTACTCCTTAACAATCTCTCTGTTCCTGAAGCATGGGTTGTCCCAAAAGGAAAATACCAGATTGCAGCGGGCCTGGAGATGGCCTTGTTCCAGCACCTGCGAGGACTGGGAGGATGGAAAAGGTGAAGGTGCACAAGTTTCTAGGATCCGCAGCTTGCCTCCCAGGCAGGCATCAGCATATTCCACCTTTCCTTTCCAAAGGCTCACGGCGAAAACACGCAGCCAGGTCATAGGATCCCCCGACCCTCACTTGCCTGCCCAGCTCCCCCACCCACCTGTCCTCAGGTTCCCTCCCTGCCCTTCAAAGCCATCATGAAGATAAGCAAGTCTTCATCTCGGTTGCTGACCATGATGGGCATCTGGCGGTGGTTCATAATCTGTTCAAAATCAAGGAACCAGTTATATCACATGCCGGGAAAGAAAGAGTCTCCTAACAGGGTTAGCCTCAGGCAGAGCAAGGGCACCAGAACAGGAATCTGTAAGTACTCTCTTTTGGGAGTACTTGTTTCCCTTTGGGACCACCCGTACTTCAGGCCCAGATAGGTCGTATAGGTGTACCACTTTGGCATCGCTGATGCTCTGCATGTGGGTACTCCCACTTTCCCAGCCACCACACCAACATCCCCATCCCCTGCCACACCATGCAAGGCGCTCATTCCTTTGGGTCCCCTGTGGTCTTCTGGGACCCTTGTCCGCATCCCTCAAGGGAGGATCTGTTTCTGACCCCTCTTGTATGCCTGACATGTGTGTCCTAGGAATTGGCATGACAGTTGCCTGAAACTTCAGGATCTACAGTCCCTGCAGCATGCATTCCCATGTGCAAGTGTCTGTGTCTGTGTGTTTAGCAAGAGAGGTCTGGGTCTCTTTGCTGCTCCCTGTCTTGACAAGGGAAGACATGGATTTATTGGAGTAATCTGGCCACCTGTTGCCAGTCACTGATGACATCCATTTCCTGCCAAAGTGTGTGGCTCCTATTCAGCTGTGAGCAAAACTGAACCTCCCATACTCATCTGCTCAGACACGTACAGGTAGAGAGGTGCCCAGGCTCTGCTGGCATTGTGCCGGTGGAGATCACAGTGCCCCTGAACCCCAATTCCCTTGGCCCCTAATTCCCTTGGCCTCCCCTCAGCTGGCGGGTTCCCTCACCTCCACCCCTCCTTCTGCTCCGGTTCCTTCTCGTCCTCCTGAGCTTGATGATGTGCCTCCCTGGATGATGGCACTTCTCTGACTGGAGGGACGATTTCTCTTCTGATGGTCCTCCCTCTGGAGTTGATTACGCTATGGGGTCTTTGTGATTTGTGGAGCTCAGCTTCCTCTGCAGGGCTGCCAATGCCTCCATCGCCTCTAGTAGGGGCTGGTTGCTCGAGGCACCATTCCGTGTATATTCCTGGCCCTGCTCCTCTGGCTTCTCCTACTGCTCCTATGAGGACAGCTTCTCCTGCTCCTCTTCCACCGCCACTTCAACCTCCTCAATGATGTCTTTCACCAGCAGCTGGAACACTTGCCAGACTGCACCACCTCTCCCTACTCCAAGGCCTCTCCTTCCTCCACTGCCTCCCCACTGAAGAAGGCAGCCTCCCCGCCTGGTGGGCACCCTGCTGCCTGCGACATCCCCAACATCCCCAGTGCAGCTGCAGGTCTCAGAGCCCCAGCACCCTGAATCCTCAGGCTTACACCAAAGATGCCCCAGGGTCTCTGTGAGCAGCAGGATCCAGGGAAGGGTGATGCCTACAAGGTGATTAATCCAGCCTGCCTCCGTGAGAATCACCTGGGTCTCGCATGCTGTAAACAGAACTTCTCTGAATGAGACTAGGACACATGAAGCGCCCAAGCCTCCAGTCTCAGCCTGTCACCTGCTACCCGCATGAATCCAGACTCTGCATCTAGGCTGCATAATCCTGAGCTTCCCCAGCTAGGAGAGGAGAGAGTCCTGGCCTCTATTAGTACCCCTCACAAGCTCTGTGTCTTGTCACTTATGTCTCATGGGAGGACCTACTGATCTGCTGGCCACACAGGAGAGGTCAGCATGGGACTGACCAGACCCTGAGCCCTTCCAGGGCAGCCAAGAACCCCAACATCACTCGTCCATTCTTGGGAGGCCCAAAGGCACCTCCCTCAGCAATCCTTTTTCATCCTGGAGAGATGTGGTCCAACAACCAGTTGAGCAAGTTCAGACTTATGGTGACTAGTCTGAGACTGGGAGCTCTGTATCCATCCTCACAGAAGCAGTGGACTGGAGAAGACGTCTCAGGCACAGAGACGTCGTTAATGAGTACACTTTGGCATCGCTGGTTCTCTGTATCTTGGTACTCCCGCTTGCTTAGCCACCACACCGACATCCGCAGCCCCTGCCATATCATCCAATGCACTCATCCCTCTGGGTTCTCCGTGGTCCTCTGGGACCCTTGTTCTCACCCCACAAGGGAGGATTTGTTTCTGACCACTCCTGATGTATGCCTGTCTTTTGTGTCTTGGGGAGTGGCATGTCACTGGCCTGAAACTACAGGATATATTTCTATGGGAGAAGAGGAAAGAGGACTTGGTGTTTTTCTATGTGAGTTTAGAGATGGAAACATAGCTGGGGAGGCCGTGTCATGTGTGGGGTGGCAGTGCCATTTGCTAAAATGCATAGAAAGAAGGTACCCCATAAGAAGAATGGAATATTGACATTTGCAGCAACATGGAAAGTATACTATTAACTAAAATAACACAGACAGAGTTAGACAAATACTGTATGACACCACTTATAGAATCTAAAAACACCACAAAGTAGAAGATATAACAAAAATGGAGGCTCTCAGATATAGAGAACAATCTACTGGTCAACAGCAGGGAGGGGAAGAGGCAGGGGCAATACAGAGGTGGGGGAGTGGGAGGCACACCGTGTTAGGTGAAAGATGAGATCAAGGATGTACTGTACAACATGGGGAATAGAGCCAGTACTCTATAATAACTATAAATGGAAAACAAACTTTAACAATTGTATAATAAGAAAGAAAAGGAAAGAAAGAGGGTGGAGGAAGGATGGAAGAAAGGAAGGAAAATAACAGTGTTTTTGGAGGTCAGAAAGCCAACATTTATTAGGCCCTTTTTAGCAAAGGAATTTAGTTTATATTTTAAATTTTAATTATTTTAATTGGAGGCTAATTACTTTACAATGCTGTAGTGGTTTTTGCCATACTTGACAGGAATCTGCCACAGGTGTACATGTGTTCCTCATCCTGAACCCCCTTCCTACCTCCCTCCCCATCCCATCCTTCTGGGACATCCCAGTGC
The DNA here is from genome assembly GCA_006410675.1 of Oreotragus oreotragus. Taxonomy (NCBI): domain Eukaryota; kingdom Metazoa; phylum Chordata; class Mammalia; order Artiodactyla; family Bovidae; genus Oreotragus; species Oreotragus oreotragus. The sequence continues at coordinate 35,050 of SJYX01012249.1, read as the reverse complement.
ACCAGCCCTGAACACTGTGTTTCATGCATCAAACCTGGACTGGTGATCTGTTTCACATATGATAATATACATGTTTCAGTGCTATTCTCTCAGATCATCCAGCCCTCGCCTTCTCTCACAGATTCCAAAAGACTGATCTGTACATTTGTGTCTCTTTTGTGGTCTCGCATATAGGGTTATAATTACCTCTTACTAAATTGCATAGATACGTGTTAGTATACTTTATTGGTGTTTTTCTTTCTGACTTATTTCACTCTGTATAATAGGCTCCAGTTTCACCCACCTAATTTGAACTAATTCAAGTGTATTCTTTTTTACTGACTGAGTAATATTCCATAGTGTATATGTACGACTTCTTTCTTATCCATTTGTCTGCTGATGGACATCTAGGTTGCTTCCAGGTCCTGGCTATTGTAAACAGTGCTGTGATGATAATCAATGCTTTTGAACTGTGGTGTTGGAGAAGACTCTTGAGAGTCCCTTGGACTGCAAGGAGATCCAACCAGTCCATTCTGAAGGAGATCAACCCTGGGATTTCTTTGGAA
>SJYX01012249.1:16855-32976 GCA_006410675.1 Oreotragus oreotragus | reverse complement strand
GAAGAATCGATGCTTTTGAACTGTGGTGTTGGAGAAGACTCTTGAGAGTCCCTTGGACTGCAAGGAGATCCAACCAGTCCATTCTGAAGGAGATCAACCCTGGGATTTCTTTGGAAGGAATGATGCTAAAGCTGAAACTCCAGTACTTTGGCCACCTCATGCGAAGAGTTGACTCATTGGAAAAGACTCTGATGCTGGGAGGAATTGGGGGCAGGAGGAGAAGGGGACGACCGAGGATGAGATGGCTGGATGGCATCACGGACTCGATGGACTTGAGTCTGAGTGAACTCCGGGAGATGGTGATGGACAGGGAAGCCTGGCGTGCTGCGATTCATGGGGTTGCAAAGAGTCAGACATGACTGAGTGACTGAACTGAACTGATGCTGTCTTATACAGCTGAGGGTAAAACCTTTTGGCAGCGAGAAATTTGGAGAGCCCTTGCCACTACTGCCCCTATTACTTTAACCCAGCCGGAAAATAATTCTATTTACTCTATTTTAGCTTGTCTATCTTCTCCTTATGTTTTTCTTTTTCACTAATGACTCTGGAAGACTTAATATACAAATGAATTATTCAGGTGGACCTAATGTAGTGTTTTGTGAACAATGTGTGCTTTGACCTTGTATGAACCCTCAATATAATGTTTGTTCTTTTGTGGTGTTGCAACGTCCACCCTATCTTATGATGCCTGTGACTGTATCCACTTATTGGTATGATAATAAGGGTCTTGCTCTGCTGCAACAACTACAAGATTTAATGTGATCACGATGGTTTGTGGGCTTACTTATTTTAGGAATATCACCTTTAATAACTGCAATTGTTTCTGTTTTGTGGCAGCAATATCATTGACTCAACAAGTGCATACTGCTCAATATGTTGATACTATGTATAAAAATGTTTCTTTAACACTGGCAACACAGGAAGTTATAGATAGGAAACTAGAAATGGGGGTAGACCTCCTAGAAGATGGAATAATACCTATTGGGACTGAACTGCAGACTTTAAAGGATACTTTAACACAGCATTCAGAAGCTTGCAACTAAACTACTTCTGGCTGTTTTAAGAAATAAAAAAGGAGGAGATGTCGGGAGCCAGCGCGAGCCCATGGCAAAGGTCATGAGGAAGAGACCCGACAGGCAAAGGTGAGTCGGATCACAAGGGAACCTCCCTGGACCTACTCGAGCATCTACTCCAAAAACAGAGTCTGTCAGCCTTACTATATTATGCCTTTCACCAACTCCTCTGACATTAACAGGGGGTTGTCCCCCTACCACCTTTTTCTGGAAAAAGGTTAATTTAGAGCTTTTTGATAATAAGTCTCCTGTGCATAATAAGATTGTTTCAATCAAAAAATCCCTCTGATGACTTTCTAGCCTACCTGACATGTTTATCCAGACTTTTAACAACTATGCACATGATTGTTTACAGCCTCCCAACCGCGAGAGGCACAGGAAGCTTAAAAAATTCTAGGGACATAGAGCCTTTTGAGGAGTTAAAAATCATTAGAATAGAACTGGTTAAGGTTTCTATTGTTGAGCCAATACTTGCTGCCAAGTTTTCATATCCTTTATTTGTTGTGTACCCGGAAGTGCATTAATTAATATAGTTGGTATATTAAAAAAACAAGTGGCAACATTAGATCTTTGAGTTAAGTACGTTCTTTGTTGTAACCCACTGCACCTTTGTTCTATAAGGATGCACCTTTATTTAGTAATTTGAGGGTGATGCAGATTAAAGAAAAACACTTCAAGGGAAAATGAGTTTTTTGGTTGATTAACATTTATCAAGGAAAAAAGCCATAAAATGTTAACAGGCTTCCTGGCCTTAAGATAATGAAAATCACCTGAGACCTTTTGTATACAGAAAGATATGCAAAAAGAAAGCCTGGTATTTATAAGGGTCAGGACTGCTGCCCCTGTGTGACTCTCCATCTTCCATTATGTAAAACTTAGGGTATATAAGCACCTTTCGAAAATAAAGTTATGGGATTTTTGCACAAGCTTGGCCTCCCTCATGTGAATTCTTTTTCTCTCTCTCTCTCTTTCTCCCTCCCTCTCTTTTTCAGGTTGATCCCTTGGAACACAGAGGCTCTCTGTGTTCACTTTTCTGCTGGGGTTTCTAAGACCCATGTGAGAGGGAGCCCAAGGCGGGGCACCCTCTGCTATTCAAGCAGGAACCTGTGGCCTATGTGAACAGAGCAAGTCACTTGTCTTGAGACTTTATTAGCTTTTTGTGTAAACCAAGGAATATCAGCCTCTTTCTCTCCTCTATTTTTTAACTGTTTTCTTATCTCTCTATATATATCTAAGTCTATAAATCTATATTTATATACCTCTCTNAAGTCACTTGTCTTGAGACTTTATTAGCTTTTTGTGTAAACCAAGGAATATCAGCCTCTTTCTCTCCTCTATTTTTTAACTGTTTTCTTATCTCTCTATATATATCTAAGTCTATAAATCTATATTTATATACCTCTCTTGCCTTGCCATCCGTGCTTCAGATACCCTGGATCCAAATGGGCTGGACCCCGGTACACATGGACAGTGACTCTTATCCTGGCTCCTCCCACTGATATGCCACCACTACTATAAAAGGATCCTGATGACTTATGTTAATCTACCATTTCTGGTCTGGTCCATTTTCCATTACTCAGAGTTCATGTCTCGTGGCAGTTTGGATTTTGTACTTCTGATAAGAATCCTTATGGAATACTATTCATGGGCTTTTTGCTTTTTGAGATGTTGTGAGACGTCAATGGTTTTGGAGTAACTTTGAGCTGCCTATACATTGAAGCTCAGGAATGAGTTCCTATGTTGCTGGAGAATTTGCGTGGTATGTCTTTCTCTGGAACTTGGCCCTTGGGTGGTGCTTGGTTTAGGTATATGTATGGAGGTGTTTGATTAGCTCCTATTTATTAATGTTCCCTGGATTCAGGAGTTCTCTGATATTCTCAGGGTTTGGACTTAAGCCTCCTGCTTCTGGTTTTCAGTTTTATTTTTACAGTAACCTCAAGACTTCCCTATCTATACAGCACCGATGATAAAACATCTAGGTTAAAGGTGAAAAGTTTCTCCACCTTGAGGGACACCCAGAGAGGTTCTCTGAGTTACATGGAGAAGAGAAGAGGGAGGGGTTAGTTAGAGGTGACTGGAATGAGATGAGGTGGGATTAAAAGAGGAGAGAGCAAGCTAGCCAGTAATCACTTCCTTNGTTTGGACTTAAGCCTCCTGCTTCTGGTTTTCAGTTTTATTTTTACAGTAGCCTCAAGACTTCTCCATCTATACAGCACCGATGATAAAACATCTAGGTTAAAGATGAAAAGTTTCTCCCCATTGAGGGACACCCAGAGAGGTTCTCTGAGTTACATGGAGAAGAGAAGAGGGAGGGGATAGTTAGAAGTGACTGGAATGAGATGAGGTGGGATCAAAAGAGGAGAGAGCAAGCTAGCCAGTAATCACTTCCTTATGTGCGCTCCACAGTCTGGACCGCTCAGAGACATTCACGGAGTTATACAGGGTAGAGGAGAAGGAGGAAGTAGACAGAGGTGGCTAGGAGGATAAAAGAGGGAAATGAAAAGGAGAGAGACAGATCCAGCCAGTAACCATTTCCTTAAGTGTTCTCCCCCGTCTGGAACACACAGAGATTCACAGAGTTGGGTAGACTAGAGAAGGGGGAGAGAAGAGACAGAGGCCTCCTGGTGGAGAAAAAGCAGAGTCCAAAGGAGGAGAGAGTGGTCAAGCCAGTAATCTTGCTCTCAGGTAAAATTGGATCGTGAAATTTGGGTTTTTAAATGTACAAAATTGACAACAAAAACCAAAAAGCAAATATTAAAAATCTAGAGTAGAGGTTGGATTTTCAAAAATACAATATTAAAGGAAAGAAGAAGAAAGGGGAAAAAAGCCTCAAGAATTATTAAAAAACAACAACAACAACCACATAAAGACTATATATGGCATTTGCTTTAAAAAGTAGGGTATTTTATTTTTATTTTTGAAAAGTAATAGTAGGTTATAGAAATAAAAATTAAAGGAGAAATAGAGGACTTAACAATATTAAAAAGTTAGGGGAAAAAGAAGAAAAAGAAAAGAAGAAAATGCAACCACACAACATCAACAAAAAACAAACAAAAAAAGTGGGGGGGGAATGATTGTAAAAATAGTAAAGATATATCTGACCCTTTCTCTGGTGGTGTGGGCAGTGTGGGGTCAGTTNGGAGAAATAGAGGACTTAACAATATTAAAAAGTTAGGGGAAAAAGAAGAAAAAGAAAAGAAGAAAATGCAACCACACAACATCAACAAAAAACAAACAAAAAAAGTGGGGGGGGAATGATTGTAAAAATAGTAAAGATATATCTGACCCTTTCTCTGGTGGTGTGGGCAGTGTGGGGTCAGTTCCAAGGCAGTTGCCTTTGTTTAACTTCTTCTGTTTGCTGGTCTCTTCAGTGTCTGATTTCCATACTGACACAGGGGGTGTGGTAGTGGACACTTTTTTTTGTTTTTAAGGCTCACTTGTTCAGTCGTGCTGCGGGGAGGGAGGGATGCTGCAAACAAATAACACTGTCGTGTGCACCCAGTGTCAGCCCCACTGGGCCTGCCCCTGCTCGCGGTGCACAAACCACTCAGGCTCTACGTTGCTCTGCCGGGAACCGTCTGAGGCTGGCCCTAGGCTGCATGCACATCCCCGGTCTAAGTTGCTCAGGTCCAGTGCTCAGGTAGCCTTCAGCAATGCAGATTTGGTTGGGACTGCATTTTGTGCCCTTCCCAGGTCCGAGTAGCTCAGGTGTTTGGTGAGCGCGGTTACTGCGACTTGTCGCTTTTCCCATATCTGCTGCTCAGTTTTCTGGGTGTACCACTGGCACCCCTTGTGAGGCGGATGGTGACTGTCAAGAACCCCCAGAAGTCTTAGCAAAGAAGCCTGCTTGCAGTTTGGTAGGTAAAGTCTCTCTGGGGCTGCAGTTGCCCCCTTCCAGCCCTTATGGCTCTGGCTGCCTGTCACCAGTGGGGGATGGTCTACACCTGGCTAGTTTTTTTCCTCCCTTTGTTCTGTGCGTGGTCCTGGCAGTGTCTTATGTTCGAGCTTTTCACGTGGTAGCTATCCCACAGTCTGGTTTGCTAGCCCCAGTTAGTTCATTCTGGTTACCCGTGGGGCGTTACTGTCCGATTCTGAAAAGCACTGCAGCCCGCGCCTCTCACTCCTCCTGTGCCTCCCTGCCCTGCCCCCACTTGCTAGTGGAGGATGCAGGGGTTTGAGCTGCTTTTCCGCTGTGGGAGTTACTTACTATTGGGCTTGTAATCTGTTGGTTTTAATTATTTATTTATTTTTCCTTCCTGTTATGTTGCCCTCTGTGTTTCCAAGGCTTGCCACAGACTTGGCAGGGAGAGTGTTTCCTGGTGTTTGGAAACCTATCTTCTTAAGCTTCCCTTCCCGGGGCAGAGCTCCCTCCCTACCTCCTTTGTCTCTCTTTTTTTTTTTTTTTCGTCTTTTATATTTTTTCCTCTACCTGTTTTTGAAGTCAATGCTATGTTTTTCTGGGTGCCTGATGTCCTCTGCCAGCATTCAGAAGTTGTTTTGTGGAATTTGCTCAACGTTGAAATGTTCTTTTGATGAATTTGTGAAGGAGAAAGTGGTCTCCCCATCCTATTCCTCCGCCATCTTAGGACCACCTCCATAGTTTAGTCTTAATCAGAGATCTTACACTGATAAAATGTTAAAGAGAAGCTATAGATGAAACAAAATACTAATTTTCTGGTAGAAAAGAATGGTAAAAAAATATTAGTAGACAATTTTTAGAAGACTAAAATTAAATGTCTTAGAAGCAATTGGAAATATCTTGCTCATCTGTAATTAGCAAAAGTCAAATTAAAATGAGGTAAACTTTCTCTCATTGGGGAAAAAAAANTCTTGTTCTTTATCTAATTTATATATAATAGTATGTATACTGTCTCTTATACACATCTAGATGTGTATAAGAGACAGATGTTTTTCTGGGTGCCTGATGTCCTCTGCCAGCATTCAGAAGTTGTTTTGTGGAATTTGCTCAACGTTGAAATGTTCTTTTGATGAATTTGTGAAGGAGAAAGTGGTCTCCCCATCCTATTCCTCCGCCATCTTAGGACCACCTCCATAGTTTAGTCTTAATCAGAGATCTTACACTGATAAAATGTTAAAGAGAAGCTATAGATGAAACAAAATACTAATTTTCTGGTAGAAAAGAATGGTAAAAAAATATTAGTAGACAATTTTTAGAAGACTAAAATTAAATGTCTTAGAAGCAATTGGAAATATCTTGCTCATCTGTAATTAGCAAAAGTCAAATTAAAATGAGGTAAACTTTCTCTCATTGGGGAAAAAAAAACAGAAAATTTAAAGCAGAACACTTCTACTGTTGGCCTTAGCCAAGCATTTTACTCTCACGGTTACTTTTTGCAAGAATAAATTAACAAACTGCATTGGAAGTTTATTTGGCAGTATATTTCAAAGTTTTAAAAAATCCACAAGACCTTTGGATGAGCAATTCTCTTTTAAAGAATCTGTTTAGAAGAAACAAAATTGTATTTGAACTTTCACAATAACTCAAATTATATACCTAAAACTATAAAACTCACAGGAAAAGTATAAGTATAAATCTTTGTGACCTTAGGTTAGACAGAGCATTCTGAGGTATAATGCTAGAAATACAAGCAAGAAAATATAAAGTGGACTTTATAAAATTATTTTAAAATTAACTTATCTTTATCAAAATTCTTAAAATTTTAATGTTTAAAGAATACCATCAAGCAAATGAAAAAAAACCTAGAAAATGGGAAAAATATATTTGAAAATCATATATCAGATGAGTGTTTTATTTCTAGAGTTTATAAACAGTTCAGTGATACAAGAATGTATGACCCAATTAAAAATAGGCAAATAATCTAAACAGATATTTCCCCAGATAAACTATATGAATGATCAAATTATCTGTGAAAAGATGCTGTACATCATTAGTCATCAGGGAAATACAAATCAAAGTCACAATTAGATACACTTTATACCCAATAGGATGGCTATTTTTAAAAGAAAATGACTAATTTTGATGGGAATCTAAAATAGCACAATCATTTTGGAAAACAGTTTAGCACTTATTCAAAAAGTTAAATATAGAGTTAATATATGACTTAACAATTCCTTTCCTAGGTTAATACCCAAGATTTGAAAACATGTGCCCTTAAAAACACTTATTCATATATGTTCATAGCATCATTATTCATAGTAGAAAAGTTGAAACAACCCCAAATTCCATCAATGGATGAATTTTTTAAATGCAGTATATTCATATATTGAAATATTATTCAGCAATAAAAAGGAGGTGCTGATACATGCAACAGTGATGAAACTTGGAAACGTTATGTGAAATAAACAATGAAAAGGAAAGCAAGATACATATTATTTGATTCCACTTTAAAAGTAGAGAATAGACAAATTGATAGAAATAGAAAATAAATTAATGGTTACCTACATCTTATAGGCTTGAGGCTAAGGAATGACTACTTAGGTTATTATGTTTATTTTGTGGATGGTAAAAATGTTTTAAAATCAGTTGTAGTGATAGTCACACACCTCTGTAAATATACTAAAAATAAATGAACACATATGTTATATGAATTAATTTCAGCAAAACTATTTTATGAAAAATTTATATACAAAAATTTTCATAGCTGAGTTGAGGAAAAATATAAAACCAATAAAATATGTCAGCACCAACTAAATTAAATGGCATCCTTCTATATTGCTTGTATCCTTCTATACGTTCTTATATACTACTATATGTCCCTCAAAAGAATACTGTAAAACTCTCTATTTATTTACTGATTAGGAGCAATCTCTGAAACACAATGATTAAATGAAAAGTCAGTTTTATACAAATATATACTTACCATATATATTTGAGTGAAAAAGCTGGCTTAAAATTCAACATTCAAAAAACTAAGATCATGCTATCTGGTCCCATCGCTTCATAGCAAATAGATGGGGAAAAGAATGGAAACAGTGACAGACTTTATTTTATTGGGCTCCAAAATCGCTGTGGATGGTAACTGCAGACATGAAATTAAAAGACACTTGCTTCTTGTAAGAAAAGCTATGACAAGCCTAGACAGTGTCGTAAAAAGCAGAGACATCACTTTGCTGACAAAGGTCTGTATATTCAAAACTATGGTTTTTCCATTAGCCAAATATGGATGTGAGAGTTGGACCATAAAGAACGCTGAATGCTGAAGTATTAATGCTTTTGAGCTGTGGTGTTGGAGAAAAGTCGAGAGTCCCTTGGACTGTAAGATCAAACCAGTCAATCCTAGGGGAGTTCAATCCTGAATATTTATTGGAAGGACAGATATTGAAGATGAAATTCCAATAGGAAGAGCTGATTAATTTAAAAAGACCCTGATGCTGGGAAAGATAGAGATAAGGAGGAGAAAGGGGCAATAGAGGATTAGATGATTGGATGGCATCATTGACTCAATGGATTGAGCAAACTCTGTGAGATACTGAAGGACAGGGAAGCCTGGTGTGCTGCAGTCCATGGGGTCGCAAAGAGTCAGACACAACTGAGTGACAGAGCAACAATAAATACCATACTTTCATTTTTTATTTAAAGTTTTTTTTTAATTTATGCAAGAGTAGTAAAAAATAAAAAAACACATATTCAATTGCCAACATTGTTTTTAGAGAATAGGGGATAGAAAAAAGAATATGAGATTTGCAGGATATACAAATCTTTTATGTTTTATTTTAAATAATCTGAGATCACTGAAATCTTTTAGGATAAAAATGCATTTCTGTATCTTTTGAATGATGAACAATCAATAAATAGATAAATAGTTAACTAAAACTGTCAAGTGCTTGAGAATGAGGAAGTAAAAGATCTGTCATTCGTTCAGTGTTCTCTTGGTCAACTAGCATGAACTGCTGCTGTTTGTATAAATGGCTTCCATAAAAAAGCAAATAAACAAACAGAAAAACCTAACTTGACCTTTAGTTATAAGCAAGACTTTGAAGAAGGCAGAGTTTTCACTATAAGAAAGGAAAATAAGGGAGAATCAAAGTATTTTTTTCTTCTCTTTATATGGTTGTAAACTATTTTCCACTCAGTTTCCATTCTTTTTTTTCCTGTAATTAATGTTTATGCTTAAATATTTATCTCTCTTGATAAAATATATTAGAATGTGTCAGATTCCAAAGTAGGATAAATTGAAGAGAATTTTTTAAAAGACTGATAATATACAGGCAGTTTGTAGAGTTGCCACAGGGACAGCACAAGGTAAGTATTATTACCAACCTCAAACCTAACAAGACTGGGAGGTCTGGCCAGTAGAAACATAGATGAGGCTTAGGAAGAGCAGTAATGCCCAGGGAAGGAACTCAGTCCTCCCAAGTTTGCCTTGCCTTGTGACTATCTGAATTCTGTCTGCCCTCCCTCTGACTTCCTGCTGGAACTTCCCGCTGGAAAATCCAATGGGAACTACATAGATAGAGGAGCCCACTGGGGTAGCCTCCTGGAGCAGAGAGCTGAATAACAATCTGAACTTGGAAGATGAAGTAAAGAGCTGGATAGAAAATTTTTGATCCTTATTTGTTGCACCTGCCAACAGTTTGTTGCAATACCAACCTGCCACGAGAACTTGACTTTTTTTTTTTTTTTTTTTTTTACAATTCCTTTGATTTCTGACCTATTCTGATTGGCATTTTGTCATATTATTCTTTTCTGATTTGTTATTATCTAGTCATGAATAGCTTTAAAATGAGTTCAACACAGTTGCTGAACAGTNTTTTTTTTTTTTTTTTTTTACAATTCCTTTGATTTCTGACCTATTCTGATTGGCATTTTGTCATATTATTCTTTTCTGATTTGTTATTATCTAGTCATGAATAGCTTTAAAATGAGTTCAACACAGTTGCTGAACAGTGGAGTTCAATGTTGAGTTTATGCAGGGTCCCTCATGATTGCAGTTTGCATAGCACTCATCCGAAATAGCTTTTGAGAAAATTTTTGTAGGCTTAATTTAACTTTTGTCTCAATAGCTGTAGAAATAAAGCACTCTTTTCAAATACTGCCCACAATTCACTTTTAATTGCTCTTTAAAAAGCAATACTTGAAAATCTTCCCACAGCAATAACCAAATTATTTTCTTCTTTTTTTCATAGAGGAAAAGGAGGATACAAGGAAACTAGAACAGGAGGGAGCACATTTTCGGGATGGCCACAAGATCCTGAGTATTCTGGGAGATGTCTCAGTTGCTCTGTTTTTCTAAGCCAAGGTTTTGTTTTTTGTTTGTTTGTTTTGTTTTGTTGTGGTAGGTGAGTGGGGGCTGCCCTTTATCCCACATGGAAAATAAACATCTTCCTCATGGCCTCCCGCACAAGCAGTCTGAGAACTGTTTTTGCTGTCTACTGTATGCCAATGTAAGCTATGGGTGCAATTCTAATGGCACCAAAGAAGTTCCTTTCTTTTTTAGATCTAAATCTCCTTAACCATACCTACACTATGCATATATAGTTGTTGAGTGCCAGTGAATTTTGGGAAAATGTGTATCTGTTTTAGAATCAGTTTCTAGCTCTTCTGGTTAAAACAACCCTTGACTGAGATTTAAGTGATATGAGTCACACATAGTGTGCTTTTGTGTTACCATTACCATTTACTTTCATTTCAGAATCCTTTAAGGCATTATTTTCCCAAGTAGAGTGAACCTCAGAACCACTTTAGAACCAAAGTCTTTCTAAAATAAAATCTAGAATCTGAAATTAAAATAAATTGTATATAAAAGCTGTTTTGTTTTGTTTTTTTCCTAAAGTGATCCTCTTTTGATTCTAATACCCAGTAATATCTGGAACCCCACAACATAAAATAATTTTTTGTCAGTAAAGATATTTTATTTTCCAGGAGGATAAGTACATGAAAGAGACATGTGTGCGCACACACACACATGCAGACTGAACATGTTTTTGTATACACACATATTTACATATATCAAATTGAGACAGTAGCTTGGAGAACTGATGATAGGAAAACTTTGGAGGGTTATTTTCTAATTTTTTGGTGCTTTCTTACATGATGGTAGTAGGTGGACAACGTGCAGTAGATGAACGCTTATAGAAAAGTTTTTAATATTCTTTAGTATGACTATCTTAAATTTCAGGAAACTGAAGAAAGTGTTTCAGCTTTGCAACCATACTCCCCCCGGAACCCAAAGACTTTGGTTTCCTGGAAGCTGCCTGGCGGGTCATGGGAATAACACCGCCGCATCGCCAGTCGGCATCGTTTATGGTCGGAACTACGACGGTATCTAATCGTCTTCAAAAATGATCCTTCCGCAGGAAGAAAGTGTGTTCATATTATTTTATTCATTAACTTTCTCTCTTGTAACTGGTTTTTATACCTTCAATTTGACTTGAAATCAATTTTCAGTTTCCTCCAGGATGAAGATTACTGTCCTCAGAGAACATAAAACAGGCAGGTAGACGGTAGATTTAACCTGAAAATATCACTGATTTCATTAGCTCTAAAGAGGATAATCCATTAAGTGACAATGGAATACTTCAATTAAAACTCAAAGATTGTTGAACTGGATAAAAATATACCTAATTATCTACAGGTTGTGAAACATATGCTTTAAATGTGAGTAAGACTGCAGTACATGCTAATGAGGGCCATCACATTGATAGAATAAAGGACCATCTCAATATACACAGAAAAAAAGTAACAAAAATTGGCATGCACTAGTGATAGGTACTGGAGAAGGTGGGGGAGCCTGGTGGGCTGCCATCTATGGGGTCGCACAGAGTTGGACATGACTGAAGCAACTTAGCAGCAGCAGTGATAGGTACTAATGATAGGTACTCTTATCAAACTAGAAATAGGAAGAAATTTTCTAAATCAGGTAAAGGAGATTTACAAACAGAAAAATTCAAGCAACCATAATAAAATCAGAGGTTTAAAACTTTCCCTCAATGCCTGCTATCTTCAATTTTATTCAACCCTGTCATGAAGATTTCAGTCAGCACAATAAGATGGTGAAAAATTATATATAAGTTGAAAAGAAAGAAATAAGAATTGTTATTATTCTGTATATGGTTTAGTCTATGTAGAAAATTCAAAAGAATCTGTAGTTTATTTAAATTAACAAGCAAAATTGTTAATAAGTAAAATTGTCAAGGTAACTGGTTATATTAGCCATACAATACTAGAAAATAAAATTGAATGAAAAAAGATCATTTATACAAGCATCAAAAACTTCAAATATGGAATAAGTCTAAACAAAACTGTTCAGGTGGTCAGAACTTGTGCTTCCTGTCTGCTTCCAAAATTAAACAACTCCATTTATTCTAGCTATTTATTCCAGTGCTGTTTTCTTTGTTAAAACAGCCTCTGGTACTGAGCATAGATCTCTCAATCTGGTAGAACTATTTTCTTTCCCATTGCAATGCCCCAAAATGTCAAAACCAAAGGACTTTCACTGAGCTAGGACAGCAGCTTGATTTTGCACACATAATCTTATATATTGATAGCCACATGACATATTTGTCAACAGTTAAGCCATGTGTGACCTTGACTACATCTTCTTTCCAGTTTATCATGTTGATGCTTCACTAACAGGATCTGGGGTTCAGAATATTCCTAGGTTTCTAAGAGGGAGGAAACAAATCCCATGAAAAGAGTAAAGTTAACTGAAATCCTATGGTCTAGAGCCATGGTCCCCAATCTTTTTGGCACCAAGGACTGATTTTGTGGAAGACAATTTTTCCAGAGACTGAAACTTAGGCAGGGGGATGAGGAATGTGTTCTGGATGATTCAAGTGTGTTACATTTATTGTATTAATGATAATTTGTATTTGCAGCCACTCCCCAGTTCTAGCATCACCAGCTCAGCTCTTCCTCAGATCATCAGGCATTAGATTCTCATAAGGAGTGCACAACCTAGATCCCTCATACGCACAGTTCACAGTAGGGTTCTCGCTCCAATGAAAGTCTAATGCCACAGCTGGTCTGACAAGAGGTGGTGCTCAGGCAGTAATAACAAGTGATGGGGAGCAGCTGTTAATACAGATGAAGCTTTGCTCACTTGCCCCCTTTGCCCACTGCTCACCTCCTGCTAAGCAGCCTGATTCCTGGACAGGTACCAGAATATGGCCCCAGGGGATGAGGACCACTGATCTAGGGCTTATAAGGACATCCTTTGTAAAGGTAAGAGTCCTTGTGGTCCCCCAATCCTAATGCCAAGGAAGCCTCTTTGAATTTTATAGGCAGCATAACTTGTGTGTTATGCTCTGACTTGAAATGTTGATGGATTTGAACGTTTGCCTAAGCAAGAGACTGCTTAGGTGCATTGCTTTGCTACCCTGTCATTGATCCAAGTGAGACCTTCAGGAAAATAATAGCAGCCAATAGGACACTCTCTCTAAAGAGGCAAGTCAGCGGAGGCCCCCAACTTTTAAATAAAACTTATTCAGTTATGACTCTTTTTTCTTTGAGAAACAGTCCCTAGGTAATTCATCCAGCAGAGACTGAGTGTTTGAGACCTGAGGTGACCAAGGGACTGAGGAAGTGATCTTTAACAACTTTCTGTCTAATTCAGCAATAGTAACATCAGAAGGCCCAACACCATTCAATACCAAGAGTGTCATATATAAAACCTGCCTCATGCTGGCCCTGAAGTGGGAGCAGTTTTCCCCATGGCACTGCCAGCTACTCTTCAACCTGACCTCAGAAGTTATGGGGTATTTCCTAAGGCCATTTGACAGAGAAATGCAAACTTCAGGTCTCTTTTGCTCATAGATTTCATCAATATTCTGGGGGTGGTGGTGCTGGAGAGCCTGATGGATCTTCACCATTCCTATCACAATTCAAAGGCACTGTCTCAGTGAACTCTTCTTGTCTTAATCTTTCTACCCAAGAACCACCAACATCTCCTTTCCTTCACATCACATAATTTTGCTCTAATTATACAACTTAACAGTTAGAAAAATATCTTGCTTATATATTTTTCTTTGTTTTGGTCTGTTTCCTTTGTTTAGAATATAAAATACCAAAATACAGGTAATTTATTTGTCTCAGCACACAGAAAAGTACATTCTGAACTCTTAATGTTCAACGAAAACATAATGTAAGCCAGATAATTTTAAGCATTGTACTAGATAGAGTAAAAAAGTAAAAAGCAAAACAAAAGAGATGAAAATAATTTTTCAGTTCTATTTTGCTTAATATATTTCAATATTATCACTTAGCATGTAAACAATACTGAACTTTATGTAAATGGGTTGGGATGTGTGTTATACTCACAGCATATCTTCATGAGAACTGCCTCAGTGAGTTCAGTCGCTCAGTTGTTTCCAACTCTTTGCGACCCCAGGCTTCCCTGTCCATCACCAACTTGTCTTAATCTTTCTACCCAAGAACCACCAACATCTCCTTTCCTTCACATCACATAATTTTGCTCTAATTATACAACTTAACAGTTAGAAAAATATCTTGCTTATATATTTTTCTTTGTTTTGGTCTGTTTCCTTTGTTTAGAATATAAAATACCAAAATACAGGTAATTTATTTGTCTCAGCACACAGAAAAGTACATTCTGAACTCTTAATGTTCAACGAAAACATAATGTAAGCCAGATAATTTTAAGCATTGTACTAGATAGAGTAAAAAAGTAAAAAGCAAAACAAAAGAGATGAAAATAATTTTTCAGTTCTATTTTGCTTAATATATTTCAATATTATCACTTAGCATGTAAACAATACTGAACTTTATGTAAATGGGTTGGGATGTGTGTTATACTCACAGCATATCTTCATGAGAACTGCCTCAGTGAGTTCAGTCGCTCAGTTGTTTCCAACTCTTTGCGACCCCAGGCTTCCCTGTCCATCACCAACCCCCAGATCTTGCTCAAGCTCATGTCCATTGAGTCGATGATGCCATCCAACCATCTCATCCTCTCTTGTCCCCTTCTCCCCCCACCTTCAATCTTTCCCAGCATCAGGGTCTTCTCCAATGAGTTGGTTCTTCACGTAAGGTGGCCAAGTATTGGGAGTTTCAGCTTCAGTATCAGTCCTTCCAATGAATATTCAAAACTGATTTCCTTTAGGATGGACTTATTGGATATCCTTGCAGTCCAAGGGACTCTCAAGTCTTCTCCAACACCACAGTTCAAAAACATCAATTCTCCAGTGCTCAGCTTTGTTTATAATCCAACTGTCACATCCATACCTGATTGTTGGAAAAACCATAACTTTGACTAGCCGGACCTCTGTTGGCAAAGTAACATCTCTGCTTCTTGATATGCTGTCTAGGTTGGTCACAGCTTTTCTTCCAAGGAGCAAGAATCTTTTAATTTCATGGCTTCAGTCACCATCTGCAGTGATTTTGGAGCCCCCAAAACTAAAGTCTCACTGTTTCCATTGTTTTCCCATCTATTTTCCATGAAGTGATTATTATTGTATTATTATTTCTNGTCACAGCTTTTCTTCCAAGGAGCAAGAATCTTTTAATTTCATGGCTTCAGTCACCATCTGCAGTGATTTTGGAGCCCCCAAAACTAAAGTCT
The DNA here is from genome assembly GCA_006410675.1 of Oreotragus oreotragus. Taxonomy (NCBI): domain Eukaryota; kingdom Metazoa; phylum Chordata; class Mammalia; order Artiodactyla; family Bovidae; genus Oreotragus; species Oreotragus oreotragus. The sequence continues at coordinate 17,402 of SJYX01012249.1, read as the reverse complement.
CACTGTTTCCATTGTTTTCCCATCTATTTTCCATGAAGTGATTATTATTGTATTATTATTTCTGTAATTATTGCAGCAGTCTTTACTCATCAATATTTCCTCTGCTAGCCCCATATAAGATACCATGCTGCAAGTAGGTTCTTGTTCTTTATCTAATTTATATATAATAGTATGTATATGTTAATTTCAAAATCCTAATTTATCACTGCTGCCCACCTCTGTCTCAGTTCAGTTTAGTTCAGTCACTTAGTCGTGTCCGACTCTTTGCGACCCCATGAATCGCAGCACGCCAGGCCTCCCTGTCCATCACCAACTCCCAGAGTTCACTCAGACTCACATCCATCGAGTCAGTGATGCCATCCAGTCATCTCATCTTCTGTCGTCCCCTTCTCCTCCTGCCCCCAGTCCCTCCCAGCATCAGAGTCTTTTCCAATGAGTCAGCTCTTCACATGAGGTGGCCAAAGTACTCAAGTTTCAGCTTTAGCATCATTCCTTCCAAAGAAATCCCAGGGTTGATCTCCTTCAGAATGGACTGGTTGGATCTCCT
>SJYX01012248.1:399236-453787 GCA_006410675.1 Oreotragus oreotragus | reverse complement strand
ATGTGTAGAGTCTTCTCTTGTGTTGCTGGAAGAGGGTGTTTGCTATGACCAGTGCATTTTCTTGGCAAAACTCTATTAGTCTTTGCCCTGCTTCATTCCACATTCCAAGGCCAAATTTGCCTGTTACTCCAGGTGTTTCTTGACTTCCTACTTTAGCATTCCAGTCCCCTATAATGAAAAGGACATCTTTTTTGGGTGTTAGTTCTAAAAGGTCTTGTTTGTCTTCATAGAACCGTTCAACTTCAGCTTCTTCAGCACTACTGGTTGGGGCATAGACTTAGATTACTCTGATATTGAATGGTTTGCCTTGGAGATGAATACAGATCATTCTGTCGTTTTTGAGATTACATCCAAGTACTGCATTTTGGACTCTTTTGTTGATTATGATGGCTACTCCATTTCTTCTCAGGGGTTCCTGCCCACAGTAGTAGATATAAGGGTCATCTGAGTTAAATTCACCCCTTCCAGTCCATTTTAGTTCGCTGATTCCTTGAATGTTGACATTCACTCTTGCCATCTTCTGATTGACCACTTCCAGTATGCCTTGCCTTTTATTATTTTTTTTATAATAACCATCCTATGAAGAGTGAAATTGTGTAGGAAACAGGGATCAAGACCATTCCCAAGAAAAAGAAATGTGAAAAAAGCAAAATGGCTGTCTAAAGAGGCCTTACAAATAGCTGTAGAAAGAGAAGCAAAAAGCAAAGGAGAAAAGGAAAGATATACTCACTTAAATGCAAAGATCCAAATAATAACAAGGAGAGATAAGAAAGCCTTCCTCAGTGATCAGTTCAAAGAAACAGAGGGAAACAATAGAATGGGAAAGACTAGAGATCTCTAGAAGAAAATTAGAGATACCAAGGGAACATTTCATGCAACGATGGGCTCAATAAAGACCAGAAATGGTATGGCCCTGATAGAAGCAGAAGATATTAAGAAGAGGTGTCAAGAATACACAGAAGAACTATACAAAAAAGATGTTCACAACTCAAAGGACATGAGTTTGTGTCAACTCCGGGAGTTGGCAATGGACGGGGGGCCTGGTGTACTGCAGCCCATGGGGTCACAAAGAGTAGGACATGACTGAGTGACTGAAATGAAATGAACTGAATGATAAGTGATGTTAAGTATCTTTTCATATGCTTGTTCACCATTTGTTCATCTTATTTGAGAAAACATCTATTGAGGTCCTCTGCTCATTTTTATTTATTTTGCTATTAAGCTGTATATTCTTATATACTCTGAATATTGATCCATTTTCAATACATAGTTTGCAAATACTTCCTCCCATTCCGTAGGCTGCCTTTTCATTCTGTTGTTTCCTTGCTGTACAGAAGATGTTTAGTTTGATGTAGTAACTTTTTTTAAAAATTTTTGCTTTTGCTGCTTATGCTTTTGGTGCTACAACCAAAAAATTATTGCCAAGACGAACATCAGGGAGATTTTCCCCTATATTTTCTTCTAGACTTAGTTTCACGTCTTACATATAAGTCTTTAATTTATTTTGAGATTTCTTCTGTGAGTAGTGTAGGAAATTGGACCACTATATCTTTCTTCTGTATCCAAATATCCAATTTTACCAAAACTTTATTTGAAGACATGGTAAAGAATCTGCCTGCAATGCAGGAAACCTGGGTTCAATCCCTGGGTCTGGAAAATTCCCTGAAGAAGGGAACAGCAGCCTACTCCAGTATTCTTGTCTGGAGAATTCCATGGACAGAGGAGCCTGACGGGCTATAACCCACAGGGTCACTAAGAGCTGGAGAGGACTGAGTGACTAAAACTTTCACTTTTCATTTATTTGAAGAGATTGTCTTTTCCTCATTATGTTTTCCTGGCACTCTTCTCAAAAATTATATGTGTGTGTTTATTTAATATTTTTAAAATGTCCATACCCCAAACTACCTATATTTAATAATATATGATGAGCCATAATGGAAAATACAAAAATGAATATATATATATATGTATATGTAATTGAATCACTTTGCTATACAACATAAATTAATATATTGTAAATTAACTATATTTAAATAATTATTTTTTTTCTTTTTTGTTCCTCTAATATTCAAATATACTAAAGGCTGTAATAGCAATTTTTAAAGAGAATCATCCATGGAATTAATCCTCAATAACTCTAGACACAAAAGGGACATTTATTAAGAGAGAAAAGGGGCTTTAGTTTTTCACAATAAGAGAGTTCATTGCAAAGTATAAGTCATTAAAAATATTCTTCAAGACCCTAGGTTCAGAGAAAAAGAAGCAATATCATTGATCATCATATATATAATTAATATCTATTAGACATGGCAAGCTTTATGGTCATAGTATCTTTGTTCTTATGAGACACTGTTCGTCATATATATATAATGTATTAAGTGTCAAATTATTGATTAATAGTGCAACCTCCAATACCAACACTGTTCCTTTGGGAAAATATAACTAAATTTACAATGAATTGCTTTCTTTGCAGTTTATAGGAATGCACTGTGGCAGAAAGTAGAGATCACCTGTCTGTTCCGTAAATGTCTAATTTAACATGACAATACAGAAGTTAGCTGGCCATTGAAAATCGTGTATTTGGGGGCGAAATACTTAAGAGTTTTTTTATTTTCAATTTCATGCCTTTCAAAAACTGTTGAACAGTTTACATGAAATTATGTACATAAAGTCTCTAGTATAGTGCCTACATCACAATAGTTGTTTAGCAAATTCTAGACATAACTATTCCAATGGTTGTATTATGTCAACGTGTCACCATTGCCATATTGCTTCACCAATACTTGCCAATACAAATACAATACAGATAAAATATAAAGTGCACCTTTTTAATTTTCCACAAGAAAATTAGTTTTCTTTGGTTTTCTTATTTTTCATAGTCATAGCCTCCTTTTGCTGTTGAAGGAATCCTGAGTTGTGTATCATATAAAGAATATCACAAGCTCTCTGCTGAGACTGCACCACAGTACTGCTGGCTTGGCTACTGCCTCTGTTGTATGTCCTTTGTACCAACAAAACCAGCCAACCATAGTCCCCCTTGGAACCTGTCAGATAATCAGATATATTTATACTGAAATTTAACTTAGAACAGCTTACATATACAAAGAGCACCTGTGTTATCTCATACGATCCCAACAGTAGTCCTGTGAACTACATATACTAGTGGTATTCCCATTTTAAAAATTAAGAAACTGAGAGTCAAGAAAAAATAAGTAATTTACCCAAGGTCATAGAAAAAGTGCCACGCCCAGAGCTAGAAATATCAATCACTCCACCACACTGTTTATTCATTTTAGCATTTGTTTAGTAACCTAATAAAGTTTAGGAATCAGTGAACTAAAATGGACCAGAATGGGTGAATTTAATTCAGATGACCATTATATCTACTACTGTGGGCAAGAATCCCTTACAAGAAATGGAGTAGCCCTCATAGTTAACAAAAGAATTTGAAATGGATTACTAAGGTGCAATCTCAAAAACAACAGAAAGATCTCTGTTTGTTTCCAAGGCAAATGATTCAATATCACAGTAACCCAAGTCTATGCCCCAACCATTAATGTCAAAGAAGCTGAAATTGAATCATTCTATGAAGACCTACAAGACTTTCTAAAACTAACACCAAAAAAGGATGTTCTTTTCATCATAGAGGACTAGAATGCAAAAGTAGGAAGTCAAGAGATACCTGGAGTAATAGGCAATTTTGGCCTTGGAGTACAAAATGAAGCAGGGAAAAGGCTAACAGAGTTTTGCCAAGAGAACACGCTGGTCATAGCAAACAGCCTCTTGCAACAACACAAGAGACAACTCTACACATGAACATCACTAGATGGTCAATATAGAAATCACATTGATTACACTCTCTGCAGCCAAAGATTGAGAATTTCTATACAGTCAGCAAAAACAAGACTGGGTAGCTGACTGTGGTTCAGGTCATGAATTCTTGATTGCAAAATAATGGAAAAAAGTAGGGAAAAGCACTAGATCATTCAGATATGACTTAAATCAATTCCCTTGTGATTATATAGTGGAAGTGACAAATAGATTCAAGGGATTAGATCTGACAGACAGAGTGCCTGAAGATCTATGGATGAAGGTATGTAATATTGTACAGGAAGCAGTGACCAAAATCATCCCCAAGAAAAAGAAATGCAAAGAGGTAAAATGGTTGTCTGAGAAGGCCTCAAAAATAGCTGAGAAAAGAGAAGCAAAAGGAAAAAAAGAGAAAAGGAAAGATATACCCATCTGAATGCAGAGTTCCAAAGAATAGCAAGGAGAGATAAGAAAGCCTTCCTCAGTGATCAATGGAAAGAAATATAGGAAAACAACAGAATGGGAAAGACTAGAGATCTCTTCAAGAAAATTAGAGATACCAAGGGAACATTTCATGCAAAGATGGGCACAATAAAGGACAGAAATCGTATGGACTTAACAGAAGCAGAAGATACTAAGAAACGGTGGCAAGAATACACAGAACTATACAGAAAATATCTACATGACCAAGATAACCACAGTGGTGTGATCACTCACCTAGAGCCAGACATCTTGGAGTGTGAAGTCAAGTGGGCCTTAGGAAGCATCACTATGAACAAAGCTAGTAGAGGTGATAGGACTCCAGCTGAGCTATTTCAAATCTTAAAAGATGGTGCTGTGAGAATGCTGCACTCAATATGCCAACAAATTTGGAACTCAGCAGTAGCCATAAGATGCAAAAAGGTCAGTTCTCATTCCAATCCCGAAGAAGAGCAATGCCAAAAAATATTCAGACTACCACACAATTGTACTCATTTCACATGCTAGCAAAGTAATTCTCCAAATTCTCTAAGCCAGGCTTCAACAGTACATGATCTGAAAACATCCAGATATTCAAGCTAGATTTAGAAAAGACAGAGGAATCAGAGATCAGATTTTCAGCATTCATGGGATCATGGAGAAAACAAGAGACTTAAAGAAAACAATCTACTTCATTGAATACACTAAAGCCTTTGACTGTGTGTCACAACAAACTGGAAAATTCTGAAGGAGATGGGAACACCAGACCACTTTACCTCCCTGCTGTGAAACCTGTATGCAGGTCAAGAAGCAACGGTTAGAACTTGACATGGAACAACATGGAACATTCCTTTCCAAACTGGGAAAGGAATATGTCAAGGCTGTATATTGTCACCCTGCTTATTTAACTTATAAGAAGAGTACATCATGTGAAATGTCGGGCTGGATGAAGCAAAAGCTGGAATCAAGATTGCTGAGATAAATATCATAAGTTGGTTTTGCAGATGACACCACCCTTATGGCAGAAAAGAAGAACTAAAGAGCCTCTTGATGAGGTTGAAAGAGGACAGTGAAAAAACTGGCTCAAAATTCAACATTCAAAAAACAAAATCATGGCATCTGATCCCATTACTTCATGGCAAATAGATGGGGAAACAATGGGAACAGTGACAGACTTTATTTTCTTGGGCTCCAAAATCCCTGCAGATGGTGGCTACAGCCATGAAATTAAGACACTTGCCCTTTGGAAGGAAAGCTATGACAAACCTAGACAGTGTGTTAAAAAGCAGACACATTACTTTGCTGACAAATGTCCGTCTTGTCAAAGCTATCGTTTTTCCAGTAGTGATATATGGATAGGCGAGTTGGACAGCAAAGAAGGCTGAGCACTGAAGAATTGATAATTTTGAACTATGATGTTGGAGAAGACTCTTGAGAGTCCCTTGGACTGCAAGATCAATTCAGTCAATACTAAAGGAAATCAATCATGAATATTCATTGGTTGCACTGATGTTGAGGCTGAAACTCCAATATTTTGGCCACCCAATGCAAACAATGGCCTCATTGGAAAAGACCCTGATGCTGGGAAAGATTGAAGGCAGGAGGAGAAGGGGACGACAGAGAATGAGATGGTTGGCTGGCATCACCATCTGGATGGACATGAGTCTGAGCAAGTCCTGGGATTTGGTGATGGACAGGGAAGCCTGGCGTGCTACAATCCATGGGTTGCAAAGAGTCAGACATGACTGAGTGGTTGAACAACAGCAACAACTGATGCCCATGAATACTGGAGGCAGTTGCAACCACATGTGGCAGTGCAGATTCCAAGTAGGGTCTTGTTGTGCTTGGATATATCAATTATTTTTTGTAGTCATCCTTTCCATTTTCCTAGCTATTTCAAAAATATTTGTTTCTGGAGCTTTCCCAGTTTAGCTCATTGAGATGGATTGTGACAAAATCACAGGGGAAATGAAAATCACCTAGAGATCAGAGCACGGTAGCCCAAACTTGAAAAACTGATAAGTATTTAGATCACCCTCTTAGAGAGAGAGTGAATCAGGCTTTGCTTTTTCATTTATTGACTTATTGAAGGCTAGTTGTATTATGTTAGTCTCTATCATTTGTGTTGTTGCTACCTGGGGTTCTAAATGTGTAAGAAATTAGTATGTTTGTATCAGAAACCCTAAGAGATGAACTGGTATAGAAGTTTGTTTGTATTTTTGGTTGTGCAGGATACTTGATATAGTTCCTGTCTTTGGGGAAAGTTCTCCATCAATGGGTTTCCTCAGAAAGCAAATCCAAACCTTTGAGTGGTAATATCAATTGCCCATTGGAGGAGAACTGTGGGTACAAAGTGCATCATCTGTGACTACTGGGGACAAGGATGATGTTTTCCTCAGATGAAACAAGTGCTGTAATTTTAAGTTTTGCCCTGTCTGTGCAGTACCCTGATTTGATTCTCTAACATTTCTAGAGAATCTTTAAGCTTACATACTTTTTTACATAATGCATGATCAACTTTATTTTGATAAGATGGTTCACAGTAATAATATCAGACAAAATGAATTTGATCACAAGTTGATTCAGGCATCACATGTTCAAAAATAGGGTGATTTCAACTTTTCAAATTAACTGAGATAATCTATTGTCCTATTTATTTTGCTAACACAATATTATGCTGTATCTTTAGCAGTGTAAAAAATAATTTTACCTTAAATGAAAAGCCGGTAAATGATAACAAAAGTGGTTAAGTGAGCTTACATACTTTAATAAGCTGTTTTTTAAAAAATATGATCTAGTTAGTTTGTCTTTGCTTTTTGCAAGTGAAAACCCTGACTGATAAAGGGTTGTTGTTTAGTCACTAAGTCACATCTGGCTTTTTTGGGACTCTATAGATTGTAGTCCACCAGGCTCCTCTGTCCATCAGATTTTTCAGGTTAGAATACTGGAGTGGGTTGCCATTTCCTTCTCCAAGGGATCTTCCTGACCCAGGGATCAAGCCCATGTCTGCTGCATCGGTAGGTGGATTCTTTATCACTGAGCCACCAGGGAAACCCCTTAAAGGTTGCTATGTGACTTAAATGAGCCAGCCTACATAAAGCACTTAGTACAGTTCCTGGTTAGGGCTTCCCAGGTGGTTCAAGTTATAAAGAACCTACCTGCCAATGTAGGAGACATAAGAGATGCGAGTTTCATCCCTGGGTTCAGGAAGATCCCCTGGAGGAGGGCATAGCAATCCACTCCAGTATTCTTGTTTGGAGAATCCCATGGACAGAGGAGCCTGGCAGGCTACAGTCCATGGGGTTGCAAAGACTCAGACATTATTGAAACAACTTAACACACACACACACACACACACACACACACAGAGTTCCTGGTTATTATTATATAATAACTGCACACTATATGAGAGTGAGTTGTGAGTGAGTTATAGAGCGATCAGAAAGAATATAAAAGAAAACAATTGTTACCTCTGCATAGTGAGATTACTTGAGAATATTTTAATACATATTTATGGAACTTCCTGAGATAGATAATAAAATACAAATAGCAAAAGTAAATACAGTAGCAAAAAAAAAAAAAAAGAATAACACAAATACGAATGAAGTTTGAGTGTTTTATACCATTTCAGGACTGAAAGAGTCCTTAGAATTATGTTGGCTTCTCTGATAGCTCAGCTGGTAAAGAATCTGCCTGCAATGCAGGAGACCCTGGTTTGATCCCTGGAGGAGGGACAAGCTACCCACGCCAGTTTTCTTGGGCTTCCCTGGTGGCTCAGATGGTAAAGAATCCACCTGAAATGCAAGAAACCTGGATTTGACCCCTGGGTTGGGAACATTCCCTGGAGAAGGGACAAGCTACCCAATCCAGTATTCTGGCCTAGAGAATTCCATGGAGAGAGGAGTCTGGTAGGCTACAGCCCATGGGTCACAAAAGAGTCAGACATGACTAGGCAAATTTTGATTTCACTGTAGCTGCTGCTGTTGCTAAGTCACTTCAGTCATGTCCAACTCTGTGCGACTCCATAGATGGCAGCCCACCAGGCTCCGTTGTCCCTGGGATTCTCCAGGCAAGAACACTGGAGTGGGTTGCCATTTCCTTCTCCAATGCATGAAAGTGAAAAGTGAAAGTGAAGTCACTCAGTTGTGTCCAACTCTCTGTGACCCCATGGACTGCAGCCTACAAGGCTTCTCCATCCATGGGACTTTCCAAGCAAGAGTACTGGAGCAGGTTTCCATTGCCTTCTCCATTCATTTTAGAATTACTGCCAAAGTTAAAATGAGGACATTTTAAAATTTTATATGCAAATTAGAAAAACAAATATAATAAAAAATTTGGTCTAAACATTTTCATAGTAAACATTTAATATTATGAAGAAATAATTATTTGAATCTTCTTAGGTTAATAGAAAGTTCATGCTACATAATACAGGACTTGTATTAGGTTGGTGCAAAAGTAATCACGGTCTTTTGCATTGCTGAAATTTACCATTTAATATTAGAATACTTTCTAAATTAATGTGATTATATGTAATTTTAATATGCATTTCTTGCTTTATAATTTTTGCTAATGACTGATTATTTGCTGTGTATTTTATATTTATTTTAGGCCAAGGAAATGATGTTAGACAAAAAGCAAATTTGAGCAATTTTCTTATTCAAGTTCAAGACGGACTGTAAAACAACAGAGAAAACTTGCAACATCTACAACACATTTGGCCCAGGAACTACTAAGGAACATGCAGTGCAGTGGTGGTTCAAGAAATCTGCAAAGAAGACGAGAGCCTTGAAGATGAGGAGTGCAGAGGCCAGCCCTCAGAAGTTGACAAAGACCAACTGAGAGCAATCATCTAAGCTGGTCCTCTTACAACTACATGAGAAGTTGCTGAAGAACTCAGCATTAACCATTCTATGGTCATTTGGCATTTGAAGCAAATTGGAAAGATGAAAAAGCTCAATCAGTGGGTGCCTCATGAGTTGACCGAAAAAAACAAACAAACAAAAAAAAACATCATTTTGAAGTGTCTTCTCTTATTCTATGTGACAACAACAAAGCATTTCTTGGTCGGATTGTGATGTGTGGCAAAAAGTGGATTTTATACAGTTGATAATGACCAGCTCAGTAGTTGGAGAAACTCCAAAGCACTTCCCAAAGCTAAACTTGCACCAAAAGTCATGGTCACTGTTTGGTGGTCTGCTGCCTGTCTGATCCACTAAAGCTTTCTGAATCCCAGCGAAACCATTATGTCTTAGAAGTATGTTCAGCAAATTGATGAGATGCACTGAAAACTGCAACACCTGCAGCCAGCATTGGTCAGCAGAAAGGGCCCAATTCTTCTCCATGGCAACACCCAACCGCATATTGCACAACCAGTTCTTCAAAAATTGAATGAATTGGGCTATGGAGTTTTGCCTCATTCATCATATTCACCTGACCCCTCACCAACGAATGACCACTTTCTCAAACATCTTGACAACTTTTTGCAGACAAATTGCTCCCACATCCAGCAGGAGGCAGATAATACTTTCCAAGAGTTTGTCAAATTTCAAAGCACAGATACTATCATGTAAGAAATGAATTGCCAGTCTATGTTCAATGCAGGATGCAGGATGCTTGGGGCTGGTGTATGGGGATGATCTGGAGGGATGATGTGGGGTGGGAGGTGGGAGGGGGGTTCATGTTTGGGAGTTCGTGTAAAAAAATAAATAAATACAAAAAAAAAAAAAAAAAAAAGCAAAGACATTAGTTTGCCAACAAAGGTCCATCTAGTCAAGGCTATGGTTTTTCCAGTGTTGTGTATGGGTGTGAGAGTTGGACTAAAAAAAAAAAAAAAAAGAATAAACTTATTTCTTGTTGAAAAAAATGTGTTGATTATAATGGTTCCTATTTTGATTAATAAAGATGTGTTTCCGCCTAGTTATAATGATTTAAAATTATGGTCTGAAACCGTAATTACATTTGCATGAACATAATAGTAAGATTAATAGAGACTCCATTTATAAAATTTTAGACATTTGAATCTTAACATGATGGCTACCAGTTTACATTCTAACTCTCCTGCGATATGTCAGAAAATTGGTCCTCCTTACATATTTCAGTAGATAGCAACTATATTTTCATTTCCATAGGGCAAAAACTTCCAACTCGTATATTGAATATATATTTTTCATTCCCTCTAAACTATCATACTGGTCCAAGTCACCATCATCTCTTGAAATAGCCTCTCAACTACATCAATCCTTGCCTCCCTGAATGAAGCACCCAGAATCATTCCAGTGCACAGTAAGGTCTGATCAGATCTTATCTTTGTTCCAAACAACTCCTTTGTTCCAAACCCTCTGATGGCTTCCCATTTCATTCAATAAAGAGAAAGTCCTTAAAATGACCTACATTAATGATATAATTAATTCATAAAATAATGAATAAGTGAACACTGTTCTTATAGAAGAACATTATGTTTACACATTTATCATGTGTATACATATAGAACTGTATATATACATATGCTATATATGTATAACAACTATATATGTATCTATAACCACAGCTGACTCTCTGTATCCACAAGTTCTGCATCTGCAGATTCAACCAAACGTGGATCAAAAATATTTGGGAAGAAAAAATTCCAGAAAGTTCCAAAAAGTAAAACTTGAATCTGTGATGCACTGGCAAATATTTCCACTGCATTTACACCATCCACCCTAACTTCACCTCCTCTCTTCTCCCTCCTGCCCAATAAGCTCCAGCCAGACTGGCCTCCTCTGTTTCTTATCTTCAATATTTCAAGCACCCTCTCACTTTAGGGTCTTAATCCTTGCTGTTCCTTCCACCTGGAACATTCTTACTGAAAATATTTGCATGTTTCAATCCCACACTTCCATCAAGTGTCTGTTCAAAGGTCATAACAAAGGACCCTTCCCAGGCCATCGTACATGAAATCAGATCACCTCCCTGCCACCAACTCCCCATATCTCCTTCATTTTGCTTTATCTGTGCCAGAGCATTTGTCTTCATATGACATTTTAAACATTTTGCTGTCTGATTGGCCTCCCCCTAATAGTAAATAACCCACATAAGGACAGGGATTTTTTTTTTTCTTCCTCTGCTATATGCTAAGCAATCAGAAGTACAAGTGATCATAAATATTTGTTGAATGAATGAAAGCATCTCACTAAAAATCTCCAACTCAGACAAAAGATAGCAAATGATTAACTGTCAACTGGCTGAGTAAGTTTTAAGCAGAACTATGTAAGAATTAAATTGATTTAAAAAACAGGCACACAAGGCAAATAGATAGTTTTAAATAATTTATAAATAGTAAGGGCCTGTCCTGATGATGGGTTATAAATTATTAACCCACTCTATTCTTGGCAGGATTTAGCAATCAACTGAGACTAATTTTTAGATATGAAGTTCTCTGAATTCACACAGATATCTCTTTGAGCTAGTATCAAAATTCAAAGACAGGAGACTTGCTTACATTTTTACGATTTCATGGAACTCTATCATGTCTCCATATCTTCGCCTTCCTTCCTCTGCTCTCTCTTTCTTCCTCCTTCCCTCCATTTCTCACCCTCCCTCCATTCCTTTCATTTTATCTCATGTTATTTATCATTAAAATATTCAGGCATTGCAATTAGTGCTAAATAAACCCTGATGGACAGGGAGGCCTGGCGTGCTGCAATTCATGGGGTTGCAAAGAGTCAGACACAACCAAGTGACTGAACTGAACTGAACTAAAACCTTGAAATGACTTCTTTCTCTATTTTTACTAAATAGAGTATTAGTCATTCAGTCATGTTTGACTTTTTGTGACCCCATGGACTGTAGCCTGCCAGGCTCCTCTCTAGGCAAAAATACTAGAGTGAGTTGTTATTTCCTCTTCCAGGGGTTACTAAATAGAAGCATCATGGATTTATATACTCTCTATTTACTTCTATAATAAACAAGTCATCCACATCCCTATAAACAGAAAAAATTGGAGATCTTCAGAGAACAAATGACCACACTCAAACACACTGTTTGGAAATGGTTGAATAGGATTGAAGTGGGAATAATGTAACAGATTTTAGAAAATCTCCTTTGGCTAAAATATATCAAGGCCTAAACCTTTCTGGCAAAGATAATAGCATGTAAAAATACCATGTTACCTGAACAAGTATTCTTTTAAACATGAAAATTGAATTTTTATTGGACTACTATTATTACTAGGGCTTCTCTGGGCATTTGATTATATATATGCTTCCCTGGTAGCTCAGCTGGTAAAGAATCCACCTGCAATGCAGGGCACCTCAGTTCGACTTCTGAGTTGGGAAGATCTCCTAGAGAAGGGATAGGCTACACACTCCACAATTCTTGGACTTCCCTGGTGGGCTCAGATGGTAAAGAATCCACCTGCAATGTGGGAGACATTGGTTGGAAAGATGCCCTGGAGGAGGGTATGGCAACCCACTCTAGTATTCTTGTCTGCAGAATTTCCATAGACAGAGGAGCCTGGTGGGCTATAGTCAATGGGGTCTCAAAGAGTTGGACATGACAGAGTGACTAAGCACAGCACATATATGTATATACATATACATTTGGTGGTATATATATATACACACACACACACACAAACATATATATGTATACTAAAATAAAAGCGTCATTCCCAAGGAGCTCACAATCTAGAACTCCTTTGCCCAGTTAGGTAGGACAAAGTGCATGCATACAAAATGGGGAAATACAAAGACATTACTGATAATTGTTTCTGTTAGAGGCCATTGTTATAAATTATAAAATTATGGATGTATGGTCACATTCTTCTCTTGTAAAATAAATATACAATTCACACATGTTCTTCCTTAGCTGTCTTTCCACTAAAGATGATAATGTGTGATATAGATGAGTCATGGAACCCTGAAAGCTTTGCATGGTGCCCAACCCATAGCCAGTGCTAACTAAATGTTAGTTGAATAAATGGGCAATCAATTAATATTTGAACTATAGTATATGACACCACCCTTATGGCAGAAAGTGAAGAGGAGCTAAAAAGCCTCTTGATGGAAGTGAAAGAGGAGAGCGAAAAAGTTGGCTTAAAGCTCAACATTCAGAAAACAAAGATCATGGCATCTGGTCCCATCACTTCATGGGAAATAGATGGGGAAACAGTGGAAACAGTGTCAGACTTTATTTTCTTGGGCTCCAAAATCACTGCAGATGGTGACTGCAGCCATGAAATTAAAAGATGCTTACTCCTTGGAAGGAAAGTTATGANATGGGGAAACAGTGGAAACAGTGTCAGACTTTATTTTCTTGGGCTCCAAAATCACTGCAGATGGTGACTGCAGCCATGAAATTAAAAGGTGCTTGCTCCTTGGAAGGAAGGTTATGACCAACCTAGATAGCATATTAAAAAAGCAGAGACATTGCTTTTCCAATGAAGGTCCATCTAGTCAAAAGTATGGTTTTCCCAGTAGTCATGTATGGATGTGAGAGTTGGACTATAAAGAAACCTGAGCACCGAAGAATTGATGCTTTTGAACAGTTGTGCTGGAGAAGACTTGAGAGTCCCTTGGCCTGCAAGGAGATCCAACCAGTCCATCCTATAGGAAATCAGTCCTGAATATTCATTGGAAGGACTGATGCTGAAGCTGAAACTCCAATACTTTGGCCACACAATGTGAAGAACTGACTCATTTAAAAAGACCCTGATACTGAGAATGATTGAAGGTGGGAGGAAAAGGGGACGACAGAGGATAAGATGGTTGGATGGCATCACTGACTCAATGGACATGAGTTTGAGTAAACTCTGGGAGTTGGCAGTGGACGGGAAGGCCTGGCTGCTGCAGTCCATGGGGTTTCAAAGAGTTGGACATGACTGAGCAAATGAACTGAACTGAATGAAAACTTTTCTGTACTGATAACTCAGTTCATTGATTCATTAATTCATTAGATACTATCGAGTTGTTTAATCATGTAAAAAATTCAAATGTGCAGGACCACTGACAACTATGTAAGAAGGTCTAAGATAAGAGATTTACATTCCAAAAATAGGAAATAAATACCAAAACTATAGACTTGCTTTATCATCAGTGAGTACCAGTGTCTCTTCAGTATAAGCAATTACTTATGTTCAGCATTAGAAAGTTTACACCAAAATATTCCCTGGAGGAGGGAAAGACTACCTTCTCTAGTATTCTTGCCTGGAGAATCTCATGGGCAGAAGAACCTGGCAGGCTACAGTTCACGGGGTTAGAAAGAGTTGGACACGACTGACTTTCACTTCACCACACTTCCCTGACTTACATCAGAAATGGCCCATGACTGTCTTATGGCTGCTGAACCTAAACTCTGCACCAGCAGGGACTGGGTGATAGCCTGAATCAAAGAGATTTTAAAGAATAGAGCAGAAGCAAAATGAACCATAAGGCAAAGTACGATATGATTTTCAAATCATGCTTAAGTACACTATCCACAATAGCCAAGACACAGAAGCAAACCAAACGTTCATTACAGAGGAGTGGATAAGGAAGATGTGGTATATATACAACAGAATATTCCTCAGCCTTATAAAACAAAATCATGCCGCTTCCAGCAATGTGGGTACAACTAGAGATGAAGGAAGAGAAAGACGAATAGAGGATACCACTTATATGTGGACTCTAACATATTACACAGATGAACTTAGCAATGAAACAGAAGTAGACTCACAGCCATAGAGAACAGACTTGTGGCTGCCGAGAGGGGTGGGGTGGGGGAGGGATGGAGAGGGAGTTTGAGGTTAGCAGATGCAAACTATTATATAGAGAATGGATGGACAACAGGCCTACACAGGGAACGGTTTTCAATATCCTGTGATAAACCACCACGGAATATAAAAAGGAATGTACTTATATGTGCAGTTAAATCACTTGGCTGTACAGCAGGATTAACACAACACTGTAAATCAACAATTTAATTTTAGAAAGTAAATCATGCTAAAATAAGATACCAGAATAGTATGGTGGGGCATAGAATGACCATATAATTTGGACTAAGGAAGGCTCCTCACAAGTAATGACCCTTAAGTTTCATCCTGAAAAGTGGCTCCACTCTCCCAGCACTGAAAAGGCAGGGGCGGGGAGGTTGAGACATAACTCAGAGCACTGTCTGAGGCACCCAGGGCCTAAGTGCTATGAGCCAGTGGGTGGGTCGGAGTGTGGACCAGGACCTATTTGTGAAGACGCTAGTCTGCCATGCTGAGGAGTCTGGCAGTTCTGTGTGCAGTGGGGAGAATTCAGTCAAAATGGAAGTCTATGTTTAGGGAAATAAAGTAGACTGGGAGTTGATTTGCAGTGAGAAGCATGGAGCTGTGAGGAGCGGCAGCTGGAATGGGAAAAGTACGAACCAGAAAGATGCATTGTTTCTAGAATGTGTGTATTGCTTGCTGTAAATCAGATTATTCAGGGAAAATGACTGCATCAGCCATTAGAGTGCTAGTGGATGGGCATCTAGTAAGAACATTATGTTCCAAATTACACTGGCCAGAGAAACCATGTGCTGTAATCAATGGTGCCACTAATGGGGCAAGTGGGTGAAGAATCTGCCTGCAACGCAGGAGACACAAGAGACTCAGGTTCGATTCCTGGGTCGGGAAGATCTCCTGGAGAAGGACATGGCAACCCACTCCAGTACTCTTGCCTGGAGAATTCGGCGGACAGAGGAGCCTGGCGGACTGTAGTTGCAAAGAGTCGGATACAACTGAAGTGATTTAGCACAGCACAGCACTAATGGGGATGCCTGAACTGTCCCGTGTGTCAGTGGGGTGACATTTGAAAATAAAAAGCAGATGATCTCTTGCCTATTAAAGCAAATAGAGTTAGTTGTTACTATTTAACTAATTTGGCTTGTGTCTATGCTTTTGTTTTCACTGTTCAATAATCTATATTTAAAATAATTGATGTCGTTTTCAATAATGCTTGTTAGAAACTGTGTATTTGCATGTTTCAACTAATGGACACATTAAAAAATCCATTTCAATGCTTAAAAGCAAAACAAAATAATCAAAAATACCTGAATTCTCTGAAAAATTTTAGACTTCTTTTTTAACACTATAGATATATAACACAACATCGGGGGAGTAAAGAGAAGAGTTCATTAAACATTCGTGATGGCAAAAATTTTTTAATGTTGAGAATTTGTCATTTAATATGTTTTCCTGAACACCAGAGATGAAGGCATGGAAGGTATGACAAGATTAAAAAGAAAATAATCAAATGCAAATGAGTTTCAAAGCATATAAGACTGAAGGCAAGCACATGCTCACCTCTCCATCTGGACTGCAGGCTTGGCACATCGCTGAGGGTACAGCTAATGTCTGTTGTGTGCAATAGTGAAATAGCTTCGGTAACTCCCCAGGGCTTTTGTGTAATGTACAAGTACTGGTGGATCCATCCAACAAAGAAAGAGCCTGTAACCAAAAGAATGACTCTAACTTGAAAATCTAAAAGGTCAGATTAGAAAGTTCCAGAATCACTCTACTGTTACACAAGTACCGTCATGTTTTCAGATATGTAGTTTGAATAATTTGAAATGAATTAATGTAATACATTGGTAAGCATGAGTTCCTTTTTTTTCACTTGAATCAGTCATTCAACAATATTTATTATGTATTCACGGAGCAGACCTATTTGAATTTTAAGAACTGTAGTCCTCCCACCACTTCTGTGGGCTTCCCAGGTGGCATAGTGGTAAAGAACCCACCTGCCAATGCAGGAGACGTAAGAGACACGGATTCCATCCCTGGGTCAGGAAGATCCCCTGGAGGAGTGTGCAACAACCCCCTCCAGTATTCCTGCCTGGAGAATACTGTGGACAGAGGAGCCTGGTGGGCTACCATCCATGGGGTCACAGTCAGATATGACTGAAGCGACTTGGCACACACTACTTCTGCTCTTGAATTTTGAGGCTCCTCCCTCAGTGCTATGTCAATACCATCATATTTTGCAATCAGTAACTTTAACCTGGAATCAGTAACTTTAATCTGTCCCCTATTTATAATGCAGGTTTTGAGGTCATTACATTTATTGAATAGAGCAGTTTCATTGTTAGAAATCTCAGCAAAGTGTTCTATGGAGAAGAAAGGTGGAAACCAAATCTCTCCCCCACTCCCCACCGCCCCCGACGTATTTTATGGATGTGAAAGTCTAAATCAACACCATGAAATAAAGAACCTGAGAATCACATGTTTCTCTTGGACAACAGTGCACGTAGTAACATCCTGTATTGAGTCTGTGCTGTGTCATTAATCCATGTCCTGCCCTGTGTTTGGTGATACATCATCCTTCTGTGGAAAGAGGAGGGGGCTTAGCTTACTGAGATAACCGCCCCAGGACTCCGACTCTGAGAAACACTCCTGGGACCAGGGTGGGCCACACGACTTTAGACAGTGTCCCAGGATGACATCAGGTTCACTCTCTCTGTGCAACACGGCAGCAGGTTACCTGAAGTTCTCACTGAGCTCACTGCTCCCTGGGGAGAGATGACTTCACCGAGGGAAGTGGGGGGACTTGAGCCGCTTGGGTGGGGTCTGTAGTGACAGCGTGTCCCCTGGGGAGCAGAGGGGCTTCCTGTGTGCTGCAACAACCCTACTTCCCCAGGGGGCTGGGCCTTTTGTTTGCAGAATCATACCTTTGTATAACCTTGCCCCATAAAATGTTTCCCTGGGACGATGGAGAGATGGCTGATGTCTAGTAGCCCTAAATGCCAAAAATTAAATTTTGGAAAGCTGATCATACCTGAGATCGTCTAGGTGGCACTTCCCCTGAGGATTTTCATGAAAAGCACTGTGCAGAACCCATCAGGCCCAAGATAAAAATGAAACATAAGCATTTGTAAATTTAGAGAGGATTCAGTTAGCAGTGGCCTTGCAGCTTACTAAGGTCCACATGGGTCAATTTTTTAGTGATGACAGAAGTATCAAATTTGCTTGACTATTATTCATACTTTATGACTGAATGATTTCTTTGTATGGAATGAAGCCTCTCCGACTGCCTCCGCTGACCTCTAGCGCAGCTCCCAGCACAGCGCACAGTCATTTCTTATTCATGTTACACCAGAGGCCAAAAGTCCATTAAAGCAGGAAACCACGATTTATTCCTTTTTTGTGGTCACAATTAATTTGTACTTAATGGATGCTTAATTTAAATTTTGGAATAAATGTACGGAACAAAAAGCTTTAAAGATGTCAAAGAGTGACCATAATTCTGCCTTTTCTCCATAAACCGATTAATCTCTGGCTACCTTTTTCATCAATGTGCCAAATGTTGATGTGATTGATAAGGGCATAAGTATTCTCTAACACACACTGGTCAGATCAACGGGGACTGGCAGTGGCTTCTTTTATCCACATGAAGAGAAATGGAGTCAATCTGGAAGGACACGTAACTCCAGGAACATTGCATGTGACCTTCAGTGCTATGTTAATATATTCAACCGAACTGCTTTCTCACTTGGCTCTTGCAGAGTGATGAACACAGGGCTTTCATTGAGGACTGGACTATGCCAATCGTGGAGGAGAAAGGATCAGTCCCAAGAGACCCGTGAGTATGTGGACTTAGCTGGGTTGTTTGTACTTCATGTAGATTGAAGGCATAGACTTGTTCAGGGGTTCAGTTTCCCCTACTGCTCCTCCACGAAACAAGGGCCCCCTATTTGCTTTCTTCAGCATGAGGCACCCATAATGCAAACTGCCCAGCCTATTGTGTTCCTCAGCTTATGGCATTATGTAAAGTCATGCTTAGATGAAGAAGTAAACTACGTGAAATGACATATTCGTGTGCATCTACCCATGGCCCACGGTGTGGGAGCTTNTGCATCATGGACTCGATGGACGTGAGTCTGAGTGAACTCCGGGAGATGGTGATGAACAGGGATGCCTGGCGCGCTACGATTCATGGGGTCACAAAGAGTCGGACACGACTGAGCGACTGAACTGAACTGAACTGATATGCATGTCTTATAACTTAAATATAAGAAAACAATTGCTCAAAATATCCAAATTTTCATTATTACAGTGTGATAAAAATATTTTTGAAATGTCACCAGCCACATCATTTTTTAACTCACATTTGCATGTGTTGTTCATTTCCTTTACTCATTTGATATTAACAAAAGCCTGGAAGATAAAAGAATAGGAATAATATATACTTGTTCTTAAATATGAAGAATGAAAAGTCATAAAACTCACGTGACTTGTCCTAGGATATTGAGGGTTCTGAATCTGACCTCAACTGCAAGTCTGCTGGCTCCTTGTTTAAGGCAAATTTAATGACATACAGTACCATTTCAGAAGTTTTATGACACTAAATCATCTATAAGTTTTGTATTTTCATTACTCAAATCACTGCCCTTCTTCTTTAAGTGGTAGTCTGACAAAATAGTAAAATAAGTAAATACTATTAAATCGTAGAGTATGTTAGTGGTCACTGAGCGCAATGAATCATTATCCAATGTTGCTATGTTACACAGAGTTGGTGGTGGTTTAGTCATTAAGTCGTGTCTGACTCTTGGAATCTCATGGACTGTAGCCTACCAGGCTTCTTTGTACATGGAGAGGTATCTAGAAATGACTAACTCTAAAGTCTTTGTAAGTTTTCAGCCATACATCCACCCTCCACTCTTTATCTTTTAACACAGATATGGAGAATTTCACTTAGAACAATTTTCTGAATTGTCTTCAAAAGTCTAAGCTAGAAAATCAAAAGTTGCATCAAAACTGTCTACAGAAAATTAACTCATCAAAATTCTCACAGGAGATTTTTGAGTTCAGTGGCTTGCATAAGATGAAATGGATGTTTTTTTTAAATTCATACATATGTAAATAAAACAATTGGATTCTCTAGGCACCCAGGAAATTTTCATGTCTTCATTTTCTGTGTGTAGGTAAAAAAATGAAGCACATTTCCTAAAAAAAAAAAAAGTACATTTAAACATTTTAATAATTATTTTGCACACCCCATTGTGCTTTAAATAATTTTTGCAGTTAAGCAACCTATTAATGTTTCAAAATATATTTTCCAAACAGATTACACTGTCCCAATGGCAATGGAACATGAAAGGCTTTCAGATTAAATTTAACTCTGAACCAAAAGATTTGATACAGATTCTCTCTCCTAGAAACCAAAAATCCTCAGAGGTGGGTTTTATTTTCATTTCTTCTCACTATAATGCTCTAGAATTCTGGATTCAGCCTGACATTTTACCCTTTCTCATCTGTGAAATGGGTCTCATTACCAGAAGTGAATTCAGGTTCTGTGGAACCCCAAATTTACAGATTTGAAGAGGTCTTCTTTAGGAAACACAACACAAAAGTAGGTACTCTATAAGGCTTTGACAGTGACCTGTGAAACAATGGCTCTTAATCATGTTCACAGTTATACCCACTTCTGCTAATAGCCATACCATCTGACATTAAGGTAAGATGTCGTATATGCAGAAGGGACATTCACAAATAACAAATTTTTATTCTTTTACCCGTCCCATACTTCTGAAAGAATTGATAGTTACAGTACATTTCCTGTACTGCAATCCTATCTTTCTATACATCTTGCAACTTAGCAGTCACTTTAGAAGAACAGGTTGATTTCTACCTATAGGTGAGAGATTAAGACCACATCTATTCAGTCACCCTATTTGCAGCATACATGCCAGAAAGTAGAGAAAGATGATATTGATTATAATAAACAAAGCTTTAATTTAGATATATAAATTCTATTCACAAGCCATCTATAGAGAGTTACAAGTGTGCAAAGTCACATAGGTATATAGGTGGATAAATAAAGTATCTAAAAGGTTGCTTGTTGGTATTAGAGACAGATTGACATCTACAAGTTAAAAGTAGTACAGTCTATAAAAAACGACAGGGACTTCCTTGGCGGTCCAATAATTAGGACTTCATGCTTTCATTGCCAAGAGCCTGGGTTTGATTCCTGATCAGGGAACTAAGATATCACATGTGGCAAAAAAAAAAAAAAAAAGCTGAGAGCTTTAAAGAGTGCACAAGTGGAAACAATTCAGAACCTTACTTGGAAAAAAAAAGCAACCCAGTATCTCTAAGATGGAAGGCTGAGGGAACTTGTCTCAAAAATACATACAATGAAAAAGGGGGTGACCCAAACTGAGATTTCCTGGATAAGCAGGTGTTCTGGTGTGTCTGGGATGACTTTGTGTGCCTGTGTGAGTCCAGACTCATGGTATCATCCTTCATCAGAATAATTTTTAATAACCCAGGAGGCACTGCTGAAGTCCCAACACATCTTGAACCTGAAGCTGTTTTCAACATGTTGAGAGGCCAACTCGAATGTACTCACATTCCTAATTTTCTTTATTAGCACCAAATATGAAAACACTGAAAGAAAGCATTTAACATAAATTCACAGAGTTGTGGCAGTTCGCCACACTAATTCAGCTTGCTGCTGTCAAGCACTCTTGTTAGTCAGAGCTAAAAATAAACACTATTCTTCAAAATGATTCATTAGGTTATTTCCTAATCAATGGTAAACAATCCTGACAAAATGGCATTGACTTCAAAAGTTTAATAACTTCTAAAATAACAATTTTATTGTTTGCAAAGTAACTGTGCATTCAATCTTGATTTAATTTATTTGGGGTGGCAACAGTTTCTTATTAATAACAAGAAATACTGAGTGTGAACAAAAATAAAACCGATCTATCCATTTTTGACAACAGACAGTAAATATCCACTAGTTTCACTAAATCCTCCACTGAATGACTTTCCTCTGTTGCTTTGATTTCTGCCAATGGATGTGATTTGAAAAAACCTGAAATTGAGTAGAACTCATCACTAGTCAAAAGTAAACATAGGCTCCGATAAGAAAGAAAACAAATATACATTTGACTGCCATTTATTACCAGTCAGACTCCTCAGTTTGAAATTAGGTTACACACATCTCCCTTGGGTCAGTGCCCCTTGCAGTGGCACTCCAAAATTTCTACACAGGAAATACTCAGGGGTTGAAATCTGATTGTAAGTCAGGGAGAAGAAGGTAAAGACCTCTGCTGACCTTTCAATGACAGTTTTTACTTAGTTTGTGTATTTTTGGCCATTGGAAACTCAGAAAAAACCTTCCCACAACACCCCCTTGGTACTGCCAACTGTTTCTTGGTTTACCCTAAGAAGCTCACTCTTGATCTGTTTTCTCCCCTGCCAAAAGCTGGGCAGAGATGTTCATGATTGAGAAAGGCTGCAAATGATCTCTCTCATTCTCTCTACAATTCATAATATGCATAGGCTTCACTGGCTTAGCTTCTTATAGGATTTGAATGCTACTCTTCCATCTTTCATCCACTGTTCCAAGAACCAGTAATAGAAAATCCATCTCTGAATTTCTTCAGAAATACTGTTGCAAACATCATCCTTGGTTTCCAGCTGCCCTTATATAACAATAATCACCCAACATAATGACTGGCATTCTAAAAATACATTTATAGATAATATTCGAATTCTCCCAGCAACACTGGGTCATGTCTTTGCCTTTGTTCATCTTCAGATGAAACTGAGGCTTGGAGAAGTTCACGTACATAATAAGACTGCAGAAATAAGGAGATGTGGCAAAGATAATAGATGTTCATCATATTGTTCTTGTGCTTCCTTCCAGGAGGCTAAGTACATTTGCCCACATCTCTTGGAGTTAGATGGAACCAGGTTCTGGCTAGCAGAATATGGTCAGAAGTGATGTGAACAATTTCCAGTGGCCTTTAAAGTCTCCCAGACAATCCTCCAAGCCTTCATTTAGCTTTCAGCTCCTGGCCAGATGCAGAGATTTAAGTGAATGTCACTGATGCCCTAGGAGTTGTTAGTGTTTGTGTGGAATAATCTGGATCTTTGAAAGTATACCCAAAGAAGGACGCACCCTTAATCCTGCTAACACACCTGGACTTGAAAATGAGTGAGAATGAAAGCTTTATTAAGAAAGCTGGTGGAAGTTTTAGGACTTTTTGTTAAAGTATGTGGAGCATTCTTGCTAGTACAGTGGAGCCAGTACTATCAGCCTTTCCCACCTTATTCAGCTCCATGCGCTCCCTTGCCCTTTACATTCTAGGGATGACAACGACATCATTCTCAGGTTCACCTGCCACAAAACTCAGTTTTCCTCCAAGTTTTACTTGTAAATGCTGTCTCTAGGGTAATGCTATCCTTGATGCCACTTTTTCCCTCTGTTCTCACCACATGCTGTTTATCCCTAAAACCTCGTAAGCTGCATGAGAATTTTCAAGCAGGTGGCTGTGAGCACTTTCCCTCTCTGAGTACCTGACCTTTTCATTTAATCCTCACAACATCTGAAGCAGACACTAGCAGGATCTTCAGTTTAAGATGGAGAAATGGAGACCTAGAGAATTGCCTGAAGCTCCACAGCTGTTATATAGCAGAATCTCAACTTTTACAGGATTGAATCAGAAGATTTTATCCCCATGACTGTCCACTACCTGGAGAGCAGGGGTCTAAATAATTTCAGTATCCCCTGTACTGAATATCCTGCCTTATCCAGTGTAGAGGGATGAACAGATCAGAACCAGAATCAAGTTCCTCTGACTCCAAGCCTTTCCTCTACTATGTTATACTGTCTCCTACTACAGATGCTTTTGAACTGTGGTATTGGAGAAGACTATTGAGAGTCCCTTGGATTGCAAGGAGATCAAACCAGTCAATCATCAAGGAAATCAGTCCTGAATATTCATTGGAAGCACTGATGCTGAAGCTGAAACTCCAATACTTTGGCCACCTGATGCGAAGAACTGACTCATTAGAAAAGACCTTGATGCCAGGAAAGATTGAAGGCAGGAGGAGAAGGCGACAACAGAGGATGAGATGGTTGGATGGTATCACCGACTCAATGGACACGAGTTTGAGCAAGCTCTGGAAGTTGGTGATGGACAGGGAAGCCTGGTGTGCTGCAGTCCATAGGATCACAAAGAGTCAGACATGACTGAGCGACTGAACTGAACTACAGATGCAAATTTGTCACAGAAACAAGTGCTTCCTTCATATCCACTACAAAGTAAGCATCAAGTAAATATTGGTGAATGAATTAAAGGGATCACAATAGCTGATACAAGTATTATAGCAAAACAACAACAAAATCTAATCTTTATAAATACAAATTCCCTCCCAGGAAGATGGAGCCTATCAAATAGAAATACATTTTATATTTCTAAATATTTTTATGGATCTTAGAGATCAGGATCAAGCCTGAAGAGAGACAAACAAATCTGCCTAAGAGAAGGTAAGAATCTGAAGTTCTCAGAGCAATTATGGATGGAGGGGGGAGGTGAGAAGTAGGAGGGGAGAGAAGGAGAAAGCAGCTGGGGTGGCACAGTGGTGTGAGGTTAGAGGCAACATGGGAGAATAGTGTTGATGAACACCCAGAGAAGGGTGGCCAGTGGACATTTTCAGAGTAGGAATGTCTACTGTTGAACTTGACACTGCGAACAATTTAGAAATGCAAATTCCTCCTCCATAGCTCTATAATTTCAAAATTCTGCATCAGGTCTACTAGCTTTTCAAGAGTTTCTGGCTTCTTTGCTGGAAAAAGCATCCGTGATTCACATTTGAGTTGATTCTAGGAGGGAATAGAAAGACAGGAGTCCTAGAAGCAGAATCCCATTAATGCTGCACATGAGAAGGATGTTCTCCACTGACTGGCAAAAGTCTTAGAAAGGATGTCAGATGACCAGAAGATATATCATAAGAGTTCACATCCATTTATCATGCACCCAATGTCTTGGTGATGCCCACTGATCGCTGAGTTACTGGAAGTATTAGAAAGTCCTAATTTTTATAACATAGCAGGGATCTAAAGGCAGGTTTGCCTTCAATGGAATGAGATGCTGCAAGAAAAAATATCTGATCATCAGCATGGTCAATGAATTACAAAGAGCTAAATATACTTTTATGGAGGGATGCCGAGGGAAAGGAGTTAGATATTTTAACACATTTCCTGAGAGGAGATGAAAAAAAAAAAAAAAAAGGCTGTGTAACTCACATTGAAGTGAGCAAGAAACAGCAAAATAGTAATTTCTCCCTTCATGCAGTATGAGGAGGCATGCTCACCTAGGAAGCAAGCAACCGTAAAGTAACAGACTCATGAAAAGTGGAGGGAGAAACTTTCAGGCAGCAATCAGTAGAGAATGCATCTTTCCAGGGCCTTGCATTTAAAACTGCCTCCACGACAGCAGCATTGCTCCTTCATTTGAATGTATAGGCAGTGGCACAGGTGTTGGCAGAACTGAAAGGCACATCTCCAGCATTCACACAGATTGCCTAATTAGCAGTGAAGAGCAGAAACTGTCAGGGCACCAGTAATATGTGCACTTTCAAGGCAGAGGTTCCCACACGTGCCGGCATAGAAGGTGAAAGCTCTCTGCAATGCATCTGGTCTAGGCAGCCGACACTCTGATGTGGACACGATCTACATATGCACCTGCAGAACCCGGAGGCCCACCACAGATCAGCCACACTCCTAGTGCAGCAGGCCCCACTTTGCAGTGCTAGGGCCTTTGGTACAGTTTTGCTTTCTGGACATTCAGCAGCATCCTTATGCTCTGCTTACCTACCTCTTTCACATCTATTTTTAAAAGATGAAAACAGTTAACAGCAACAAACAGTATCAGCTTTCCCTTCTGTTCCCAGTCTAGGAAAGGCACGATGTGAATCAGACCTTGAAGGGCTGAGCATGCCAGTCTGCCACTTGGTTTCCTAGCTGAGACCCAGCTCTTATTGCCTGGACAGAAACAATAGGGGAGCCCCCTGTGTGTCTCAGGCAGCCCTCCTCTGTAACTTGTGGCATTGAGAAATGAGCAGGGAGGCACCCCCTCCCCCTGCCTCCCCTCCCAGCCTTCTGATATTCTAGTTAAGGATCAGGAGACTGAAAGGAGACAGGAAGACATGAGAGGGAAAGAAGTGCTCAGCAGTTTAGCACCAATGATCACAAGCAGCTCCAACTGTCTAATCATGGGATTGGCCCAAGTTGAAAGGCAGTCTGGGCAGAGGGGACCACCAGCTATTCTGGGAGGCCCAGCCACCTGGCATTATGAGGGGGATGCCAGTCCTGTCACTGTCACAAGAGAACGCACAACACAACCTCTGAAGTCTAGCACTGCAAAGGGACCCCAAAGGCCCCTTGATTTGCTCAGGGAAGGAGTGAGAAGATGCCTCTTGATATTTTTGTCCAGGTTCAGCTCATCAGGGGCTTCCTTTGTGGCT
The DNA here is from genome assembly GCA_006410675.1 of Oreotragus oreotragus. NCBI lineage: Eukaryota > Metazoa > Chordata > Mammalia > Artiodactyla > Bovidae > Oreotragus > Oreotragus oreotragus. Next base: position 427,275 of record SJYX01012248.1, on the reverse strand, counting down.
CAGCTGGTAAACAATCTGCCTGCAGTGTGGGAGACCTGGTTTTGATCCCTGGGTTGGGAAGATCCCCTGCAGAAGGGAAAGGCTACCCACTCCAGGATTATGGCCTGGAGAATTCCACGGACTGTATAGTCTATGGGGTCTCAAAGAATCAGACACGACTGAGAGACTTGCACTTTCAGCTCATCAGTTCACAGGACCAGCTCTGTGAAGCCTCCCCAGTCTCTGCAGCTCACAGCAATGCCTTCTCCCTCCAGATAACAGACTTCTGACCCAGTGGCTACAATGTGAGCAGCAGTGCGGTGCAGTGGTTCTCGTCCATCAGGTAGTGTTCCTCATATTCCTATTCAATGTTTAGAGGATGAACCTTTCCCTCTCTCTCCCTGCACACCGGCAGCCAGCTATAAAATCACCCCCTTTAGGTAGGAGTCACGTCTCTTCCTCCATCTCTTCACAACCTTCTCTCTGCATGAGGAAGAGCCAGTCATCTCGTGGATTAGTAAAATTCAGACTCACAAACCTCTCCAGTGAGAGGGGAGAATGAATGAAACGTCTGTGCTCACTTGCGCCCTCTACCCGCAGTTCTCTCTACACTGTGAGGCAGCTGGGATCTCAGTTCCAACAGGGATCTCAGTTCCATCTACTCCCAAGTGCAGGGCCCAGGGTCTAGACTTGCCAAGAAGGAATAGGAGGCCTGTTTTATGTCAAGTCAGCTACTTCAGCCATGAGAGCGGATATTTGTATTTCCTGACTTCAGTGCATATTTCTCAGGGCAGACTATGGAACTGTTGGGAAGGAAGAAATATTCCTCTGCCCTTTTAGGTTCTTCTAACTGGTCTAAAAATTAGATTGACCTAAAACAGATTATGGCCTAAGACAGACTGTCTATGGGGTTGCACAGAGTCGGACATGACTGAAGCAACTTAGCAGCAGCAGCAAGACAGATTAACAGGAAAAAAAAAAAAAATCACACAAAAGCTAAAAATCGTGTATACCCGGGAGAAACCCAGGAGAACTGAGTAACTTAGAAAAAATGGCTGAAACCTTCACCTTAAACCCCATCTTTAGCTAAAGACAAAAGAGGTAGTGATTTGGGACTTCCAAAAGTGGGAGAAGGCAATTCAGAAGGAGATGGAAAAGCAAATGTTTGGTAAATAAATGTTTGCTGGGCCAGGCAGAGACAATGGGACCCAGAGAGGAATTTTAACAATCAAACTTGGCTAGGTCTGTCCCTGTCTACACACCTAGTTCATACTACAGTCATATATGTGAGAATAGGTCCCTTCCTGGAACAGGTCCTCCATCCATATTCTTTAGGCAGTTAGCAGGGAGGTCAAAGATTCTTCCTGAGTCCTTTGGGCCTTGATTGTTTGCAGCTTGAAACAACCTACATGTCAAAGAGACATTCTTGTATGGCAAATTTCGCTCCTTTACAAAAAATAGTTAAAAACAAAACAAAACAAAACAAAATACTATTCCCCCTTACACCCAGCAACAGATCATTTTAAGCTATAAGAACTTGAGATCTAAGTAGCTTATGTAATTGTTCACTTGTTTCTTAACCTCTATGTTTCAATTTCTTCAGCCTAATTTATATTTACACTATCTCTAGGTAGGAACTGTATCATCATTTTTTTTTTTAAAATCAAGACAAGGTATAGGGCTGAGAATGTTCAATAATGTATCAACACACAGGAGATTTAAGTCTACTAGTGCATTATTTAAAAATAATTCAAAGTAACTTTCTGTAAGGCAGGTACTGTAAAAGGCACTTTTATTTCACAATACACTGAATTTTCATCCCTGCTAAACAGGAATTCTCACACCCATTGTAAAGGCAATAAACAGTCCGAGAGAACCAAAGCAAATTGCTGAATGTCACACAACCAGAATGTGGCCAACCTGGAATCTGAGCAAAGCTTTCTCTAAGTCAGCTTTTTGCATTTACCCACATTTTCTAACAATAGGTTGGAAAATTTCCTAATGATCTCCTAATCAGGAAAGAGGACAATCCCTCCCCCCGCCTTTGCATGGTGACACCCCTCCATGAAGAATGACAGTGGCAAAAGAGCTAATCCTGAAGGCCCCATGAGCCCATCATGGCATTTGGCACAGAGTGGGTATTTAATAGATTCTTGTAGGTTGAACAATAATGACAAATTCTACCAAGAAAAAGTAAAGATGACTCCATGTATTTTATAAACTATTGAATTACATTCCATTGGAGAAGATCTGTTATCCTTAAGATCAAAAAACAAACAAACAAACAAACAAACCAGTATTTTTCAAGATCAAAAAAATTTATCTAAAATAATTTAATTTCTGGTTTTCCTCCTACAGTGTTTGCTACTATAACCACTGTGGCCTTCAGGGTCTTCATCTATACAGGGAGAATATTAATAATACATGGCTCATCTTATAAGGTTGCAGACAGAGTGAAGGAGAGAAAATCCTTCTAGGGTATACATCTATCACAGCACTGATGAGAGTGTGATGTCATTATGTGGCCACCTCCCACACTAGATTTTGAAATCTTTAAAGCAAAAAAAAAATTTTTTATTCTACTTTGTGTTCACAGTATCTCTCAATATAAAAATCATTAAGTAATGATATAATTAATTCATAAAATAATGAATATACATTTCTCAAAGAAGAGCATTATGGCATTTATTTATATACTTATTGTGTGCATATACAAGTCTATATATTGCATATTATTGATCCATATTTATAATTACATTTGTCCTTTGTATCTGTGAGTTCTGTATTTGTGGATGCAACCAACCTTGGATCAAACAATATTTGGGGAAAAGAATTCCAGAATGCTCCATAAAGCAAAACTTGAATTGGCCGTGCACTGGCAACTATGTCCACAGTATTTACACTGTATCCACAGACCTCTTTCTATTGTGCTTCAGAGATACTATGTTTTTTTTGTTTGTTTGTTTGTTTGTTTTACAAATTGAAAGTTTATGGAAAATCTGTGCTGTCAGATAATTAGTATTTTTAATTTACAGTATGTACATGTTAGGCATAGTGCAATTGCATTCTTAACAGTCTACAGAACAGTGTAAACATAGCTTTTACATGCTCTGGGAAACCAAGAAATATGTGTGACTCACTGTATTCTAACCTTCACTTTATTGCAGCAGTCTGGAAGTGAACCCACAATATCTCCACAGTGTGCCAGTGTTTACAAGCATTTACATTGTCTTAGGTGTTATATGTGATCTAGAGAGGATTTACCCTCTCACGGATGACAGCTTTGTGGTGGCAAAGGGGCTTGTACAACTCACTGAAGCTATAAGCCACATCACACAGGGGCACCCAAGATGGATGGGTCAGAATAGAGTTCTGACAAAACATGGTCCACTGGAGAAGGAAATGGCCACCCACTCCAGTAGTTTTGCCTAGAAAATCCCATGGACAGTAAAAAATGCAAAAAGATATGACATGAGAAGATGAGTCCCCCAGGTGGGAAGGTGTCCAAAGAGGTGGCAAGAAATAGCTCTAGAAAGAATGAAGCTACTGGGCTAAAGCAGAAACGATGCTCAGTTGTGGATGTGTCTGGTGGTGAAAGTAAAGTTTGATGCTGTAAAGAACAATATTGCATAGGAATCAGGAATGTTAGGTCCATGAATCTAGGTAAACTGAATGTGGTCAGGCAGGATGAAAAATAAAACATCAACATCTTAGGAATCAGTAAACTAAAGTGGACAGGAATGGGTGAATTTAATTCAGAGGACCATTACATCTACTACTGTGGACAAGAACCCCTTAGAAGAAATGGAGTAGCTTTCACAGTCAACAAAAGAATCTGAAATGCAGTACTTGGGTGCAGTCTCAAAAACAACAGGAGACAGTGACCAAAACCATCCCAAAGAAAAAGAAATGCAAGAATGCAAAGTGATTGACTGAGGAGACTTTACAAATAGCTGAGGAAAGAAGAGAAATGAAAGGCAAAGGAGAACAGTAAAGATATACCCAAGTGAATACAGAGTTTGAGAGTATAGCAAGAGAGTATAACAAGGGGAGATAAGAGGGTCTTCTTGAATGAACAGTGCAAAGAAAGAGAGGAAAACAAAAGAATGGGAAAGACTAGAGATCTCTTCAAGAAAACTGGATATCAAGGGAACATTTCATACAAGAATGGGCATGATAAAGGACAGAAATGGTATGGACTTAAAAGAAGCAAAATATATTAAAAAGAGGTGGCAAGAATACACAGGACTATACAAAAAAAAAAAAAGATCTTAATGACTGAGATAAGCACGATGGTGTGGCCACTCACCTAGAGACAATAATCCTGGAGTGTCATGTCAAGTGGGCCTTAGGAAATATTACTATGAATGAAGCTAGTGGAGGTGATAGAATTCCAGCTGAGCTATTTAAAATCCTAAAAAAATGATGCTATTAAAGTGTTGCACTCAACATGTGAGCAAATTTGGAAAACTCGGCAATGGCCACAGGACTGGAAAAGGTCACTTTTCATTCTAATCCCAAAGAAGGACAATGACAAAGAATGTTTATATTAGCCTACAGTTGTGCTCACTTCACATGCTAGCAGAGTAATGCTCAAAATCTTTCAAGCTAACCCTCAGCATTACATGAACCAAGAACTGAGTTCAGAAAAGGCAGAGGAACCAAAGATCAAATTGCCCATATTCTCTGAATCATAGAGAAAGCAAGGGAATTCCAGAAAAGCAACTATTTCTATTTCATTTACTTTGCTAAAGCCTTTGACTGTGTGGATCACAAAAAAACTATGGAAAAGTCTTAAAGAGATGGGACTAGCAGACCACCTTACCTACATCTTTACAACCTGTACACAGGTCAAGAAGCAACAATTAACACCAGACATCGAACAACGGACTGGTTCCAAATTGGGAAAGGAGTGTGTCAAGGTTGTATACTGTCATCCTGCTTATTTAATTTATACTCAGAGTTCAGTTCAGTTCAGTTCATTTGCTCAGTCGTGTCCAACTCTTTGTGACCCCATGTACTGCAGCATGCCAGACCTCCCTGTCCATCACCAACTCCTAGAGTTTTTGCAAACTCATTTCCATTGAGTCAGTGATGCCATCCAACCATCTCATCTTCTGTCCTCCCCTTCTCCTTCTGCCCTCAATCTTTCCTAGCATCAGGGTTTTTTTCCAATGAGTCAGCTCTTCACATCAGGTGGCCAAACTATTGGAGTTTCAGCTTCAACATAAGTCTTTCCAATGAATAGTCAGAACTGATTTCTTTTAGGATGGACTGGATAGATCTCCTTGCAAGTCCAAGGGACTTTCAAGAGTCTTCTCCAACACCATAGTTCAAAAGCATCAATTCTTCAGTGCTCAGCTTTCTTTATAGTCCAACTCTCACATCCATACATGACTACTGGAAAAACCATAGCCTTGACTAAACAGACATTTTTTGACAAAGTAACATCTCTGCTTTTTAATATGCTTTCTAGGTTGGTCACAACTTTTCTCCCAAGGAGTAAGCATCTTTTAATTTCATGGCCGCAGTCACCATCTGCAGTGATTTCAGAGACCCCCAAAATAAAGTCTGCCACTGTTTTCACTGTTTCTCCATCTCTTTGCCATGAAGTGATGGGACTGGATGCCATGATCTTTGTTTTCTGAATGTTGAGCTTTAAGCCAACTTTTTCACTCTCTTCTTTCACTTTAATCAAGAGGCTCTTTAGTTCTTCTTCACTTTCTGCCATAAGGGTGATGTCATATGCATATCTGAGGTTATGGATATTTCTCCCAGCAATCTTGATTCTAGCTTGTGCTTCATCCAGCCCAGCGTTTCTCATGGTGTATTCTGCATATAAGTTAAGTAAGCCCAGTGACAATATACAGCCTAGACGTACTCGTTTTACTATCTGAAACCAGTCTGTTGTTCCATGTCCAGTTCTAACCGTTGTTTCCTGACCTGCATACAGGTTTCTCAAGAGGCAGGTCAGTTGGTTTTGTATTCCAATCTTTTTCACAATTTTCCACAGTTTGTTGTGATCCACAGAGTTAAAGGCTTTGGTGTAGTCAATAAAGCAGAAATTGATTTCTTTCTGGAATTCTCTTGCTTTTTCAATGATCCAGTGGATGTTGGTGATTTGATCTCTTGCTCTTCTGTCTTTTCTAAATCCAGCGTGAACATCTGGAAGTTCATGGTTCATCAGATGGGTGCACCCTGCTTACTTAACTTATATGCCGAGTTCATCATGCAAAATGCCAGGCTGGATGAATCACAAGCTGGAATGAAGATCACTGGGAGAAGCATCAAAAACCTCAGATATTCAGTTGATATCACTTTAATGGCAGAAAGAAAAGAGGAACTAAAGAGCTTTTTGATGAGGGTGAAAGAGGAGAATGAAGAAGCTGCCTTGAAACTCAACATTAATAAAACAAGATAATGGCATCCAGACCCATAACTTCATGACAAAAAGAAAGGGAAAAAGCTGAAACAGTGACAGACTTTACTTTCTTGGGCTCTCAAATCACTGCTGACAATGACTATATCCATGAAATTAAAAGACACTTGTTCCTTGGGAAAAAATCTATGACAAACCTAGACTGTGTATTAAAAAGCAGAGACATCACGTTGTCAGCAAAGGTATATATAATCAAAGCTATGTTTATTCCAGTAATCACAGACAGATGTGAGTTTTGGAGCATGAAGAAGGCTGAGCACTGAAGAACTGATGCTTTCAAACTGTGGTGTTGAAGAAGAATCTTGAGAGTCCCTTGAAATGCAAGGAGATCAAATCAGTCCATCCTAAAAGAAATCAACCTTCAATATTTATTGGATAAACTGATGCTCAAGATCCAATACTTTGGCCAACTGATATGAAGAGCTGACTTATTGGAAAAGACCTAAATGATGGGAAAGATTGCAGGCAAAAGGAGAAGGGAGTGACAGAGGATGAGATGGTTAGATAGTAACACTGACTCAATGGACATGATTTTGAGCAAATTCTGGCAGATAGTGGATGACAGGAAAATCTGGTATGTTGCAGTCCATGGAGTTGCAAAGAATTGGATGCAACCTAACTTCCAAACAACAAGAGAGGATTTAAGATATATAGGAGAATGTGCATAAGCTATATGCAAATACTAAACTAATTTACATAAAGGACTTGGACATACATGGATTTTCATATCTTCAGGGGTCCTGGAAGCAGTCATCCATGGATGACTGTATGTACATATAACTATGTCCATGTATACATTGTAGACAGACGCTTTACCATCTGAGCCACCAGGGAAGTCCCGTATATATCCATATGTACATATATATAAAACAAAGTGATTGAAATGTTTCCAAACTGAGTAATTTTTAACTGAAAATTTTACTTTTGTTTTTTAAATATTTTTTTAATTTTATTTTATTTTTTATTTTATTATTATTATTTTTTTACTTTACAATATTGTATTGGTTTTGCCATACTTCAACATGAATCCACCATGGATGTACACGTGTTCCCAATCCTGAGCCCCCCTCCCTCTTCCCTCCCTGTACCATCCCACTGGGTCGTCTCAGTGCCTGTCTCTTATACACATCTCAAGAGGCATCTTCTCACTCCTTCCCTGAGCAAATCAAGGGGCCTTTGGGGTCCCTTTGCAGTGCCAGACTTCAGAGGTTGTGTTGTGCGTTCTCTTGTGACAGTGACAGGACTGGCATCCCCCTCATAATGCCAGGTGGCTGGGCCTCCCAGAATAGCTGGTGGTCCCCTCTGCCCAGACTGCCTTTCAACTTGGGCCAATCCCATGATTAGACAGTTGGAGCTGCTTGTGATCATTGGTGCTAAACTGCTGAGCACTTCTTTCCCTCTCATGTCTTCCTGTCTCCTTTCAGTCTCCTGATCCTTAACTAGAATATCAGAAGGCTGGGAGGGGAGGCAGGGGGAGGGGGTGCCTCCCTGCTCATTTCTCAATGCCACAAGTTACAGAGGAGGGCTGCCTGAGACACACAGGGGGCTCCCCTATTGTTTCTGTCCAGGCAATAAGAGCTGGGTCTCAGCTAGGAAACCAAGTGGCAGACTGGCATGCTCAGCCCTTCAAGGTCTGATTCACATCGTGCCTTTCCTAGACTGGGAACAGAAGGGAAAGCTGATACTGTTTGTTGCTGTTAACTGTTTTCATCTTTTAAAAATAGATGTGAAAGAGGTAGGTAAGCAGAGCATAAGGATGCTGCTGAATGTCCAGAAAGCAAAACTGTACCAAAGGCCCTAGCACTGCAAAGTGGGGCCTGCTGCACTAGGAGTGTGGCTGATCTGTGGTGGGCCTCCGGGTTCTGCAGGTGCATATGTAGATCGTGTCCACATCAGAGTGTCGGCTGCCTAGACCAGATGCATTGCAGAGAGCTTTCACCTTCTATGCCGGCACGTGTGGGAACCTCTGCCTTGAAAGTGCACATATTACTGGTGCCCTGACAGTTTCTGCTCTTCACTGCTAATTAGGCAATCTGTGTGAATGCTGGAGATGTGCCTTTCAGTTCTGCCAACACCTGTGGCACTGCCTATACATTCAAATGAAGGAGCAATGCTGCTGTCGTGGAGGCAGTTTTAAATGCAAGGCCCTGGAAAGATGCATTCTCTACTGATTGCTGCCTGAAAGTTTCTCCCTCCACTTTTCATGAGTCTGTTACTTTACGGTTGCTTGCTTCCTAGGTGAGCATGCCTCCTCATACTGCATGAAGGGAGAAATTACTATTTTGCTGTTTCTTGCTCACTTCAATGTGAGTTACACAGCCTTTTTTTTTTTTTTTCATCTCCTCTCAGGAAATGTGTTAAAATATCTAACTCCTTTCCCTCGGCATCCCTCCATAAAAGTATATTTAGCTCTTTGTAATTCATTGACCATGCTGATGATCAGATATTTTTTCTTGCAGCATCTCATTCCATTGAAGGCAAACCTGCCTTTAGATCCCTGCTATGTTATAAAAATTAGGACTTTCTAATACTTCCAGTAACTCAGCGATCAGTGGGCATCACCAAGACATTGGGTGCATGATAAATGGATGTGAACTCTTATGATATATCTTCTGGTCATCTGACATCCTTTCTAAGACTTTTGCCAGTCAGTGGAGAACATCCTTCTCATGTGCAGCATTAATGGGATTCTGCTTCTAGGACTCCTGTCTTTCTATTCCCTCCTAGAATCAACTCAAATGTGAATCACGGATGCTTTTTCCAGCAAAGAAGCCAGAAACTCTTGAAAAGCTAGTAGACCTGATGCAGAATTTTGAAATTATAGAGCTATGGAGGAGGAATTTGCATTTCTAAATTGTTCGCAGTGTCAAGTTCAACAGTAGACATTCCTACTCTGAAAATGTCCACTGGCCACCCTTCTCTGGGTGTTCATCAACACTATTCTCCCATGTTGCCTCTAACCTCACACCACTGTGCCACCCCAGCTGCTTTCTCCTTCTCTCCCCTCCTACTTCTCACCTCCCCCCTCCATCCATAATTGCTCTGAGAACTTCAGATTCTTACCTTCTCTTAGGCAGATTTGTTTGTCTCTCTTCAGGCTTGATCCTGATCTCTAAGATCCATAAAAATATTTAGAAATATAAAATGTATTTCTATTTGATAGGCTCCATCTTCCTGGGAGGGAATTTGTATTTATAAAGATTAGATTTTGTTGTTGTTTTGCTATAATACTTGTATCAGCTATTGTGATCCCTTTAATTCATTCACCAATATTTACTTGATGCTTACTTTGTAGCGGATATGAAGGAAGCACTTGTTTCTGTGACAAATTTGCATCTGTAGTTCAGTTCAGTCGCTCAGTCATGTCTGACTCTTTGTGATCCTATGGACTGCAGCACACCAGGCTTCCCTGTCCATCACCAACTTCCAGAGCTTGCTCAAACTCGTGTCCATTGAGTCGGTGATACCATCCAACCATCTCATCCTCTGTTGTCGCCTTCTCCTCCTGCCTTCAATCTTTCCTGGCATCAAGGTCTTTTCTAATGAGTCAGTTCTTCGCATCAGGTGGCCAAAGTATTGGAGTTTCAGCTTCAGCATCAGTGCTTCCAATGAATATTCAGGACTGATTTCCTTGATGATTGACTGGTTTGATCTCCTTGCAATCCAAGGGACTCTCAATAGTCTTCTCCAATACCACAGTTCAAAAGCATCTGTAGTAGGAGACAGTATAACATAGTAGAGGAAAGGCTTGGAGTCAGAGGAACTTGATTCTGGTTCTGATCTGTTCATCCCTCTACACTGGATAAGGCAGGATATTCAGTACAGGGGATACTGAAATTATTTAGACCCCTGCTCTCCAGGTAGTGGACAGTCATGGGGATAAAATCTTCTGATTCAATCCTGTAAAAGTTGAGATTCTGCTATATAACAGCTGTGGAGCTTCAGGCAATTCTCTAGGTCTCCATTTCTCCATCTTAAACTGAAGATCCTGCTAGTGTCTGCTTCAGATGTTGTGAGGATTAAATGAAAAGGTCAGGTACTCAGAGAGGGAAAGTGCTCACAGCCACCTGCTTGAAAATTCTCATGCAACTTACGAGGTTTTAGGGATAAACAGCATGTGGTGAGAACAGAGGGAAAAAGTGGCATCAAGGATAGCATTACCCTAGAGACAGCATTTACAAGTAAAACTTGGAGGAAAACTGAGTTTTGTGGCAGGTGAACCTGAGAATGATGTCGTTGTCATCCCTAGAATGTAAAGTGCAAGGGAGCGCATGGAGCTGAATAAGGTGGGAAAGGCTGATAGTACTGGCTCCACTGTACTAGCAAGAATGCTCCACATACTTTAACAAAAAGTCCTAAAACTTCCACCAGCTTTCTTAATAAAGCTTTCATTCTCACTCATTTTCAAGTCCAGGTGTGTTAGCAGGATTAAGGGTGTGTCCTTCTTTGGGTATACTTTCAAAGATCCAGATTATTCCACACAAACACTAACAACTCCTAGGGCATCAGTGACATTCACTTAAATCTCTGCATCTGGCCAGGAGCTGAAAGCTAAATGAAGGCTTGGAGGATTGTCTGGGAGACTTTAAAGGCCACTGGAAATTGTTCACATCACTTCTGACCATATTGTGCTAGCCAGAACCTGGTTCCATCTAACTCCAAGAGATGTGGGCAAATGTACTTAGCCTCCTGGAAGGAAGCACAAGAACAGTATGATGAACATCTATTATCTTTGCCACATCTCCTTATTTCTGCAGTCTTATTATGTACGTGAACTTCTCCAAGCCTCAGTTTCATCTGAAGATGAACAAAGGCAAAGACATGACCCAGTGTTGCTGGGAGAATTCGAATATTATCTATAAATGTATTTTTAGAATGCCAGTCATTATGTTGGGTGATTATTGTTATATAAGGGCAGCTGGAAACCAAGGATGATGTTTGCAACAGTATTTCTGAAGAAATTCAGAGATGGATTTTCTATTACTGGTTCTTGGAACAGTGGATGAAAGATGGAAGAGTAGCATTCAAATCCTATAAGAAGCTAAGCCAGTGAAGCCTATGCATATTATGAATTGTAGAGAGAATGAGAGAGATCATTTGCAGCCTTTCTCAATCATGAACATCTCTGCCCAGCTTTTGGCAGGGGAGAAAACAGATCAAGAGTGAGCTTCTTAGGGTAAACCAAGAAACAGTTGGCAGTACCAAGGGGGTGTTGTGGGAAGGTTTTTTCTGAGTTTCCAATGGCCAAAAATACACAAACTAAGTAAAAACTGTCATTGAAAGGTCAGCAGAGGTCTTTACCTTCTTCTCCCTGACTTACAATCAGATTTCAACCCCTGAGTATTTCCTGTGTAGAAATTTTGGAGTGCCACTGCAAGGGGCACTGACCCAAGGGAGATGTGTGTAACCTAATTTCAAACTGAGGAGTCTGACTGGTAATAAATGGCAGTCAAATGTATATTTGTTTTCTTTCTTATCGGAGCCTATGTTTACTTTTGACTAGTGATGAGTTCTACTCAATTTCAGGTTTTTTCAAATCACATCCATTGGCAGAAATCAAAGCAACAGAGGAAAGTCATTCAGTGGAGGATTTAGTGAAACTAGTGGATATTTACTGTCTGTTGTCAAAAATGGATAGATCGGTTTTATTTTTGTTCACACTCAGTATTTCTTGTTATTAATAAGAAACTGTTGCCACCCCAAATAAATTAAATCAAGATTGAATGCACAGTTACTTTGCAAACAATAAAATTGTTATTTTAGAAGTTATTAAACTTTTGAAGTCAATGCCATTTTGTCAGGATTGTTTACCATTGATTAGGAAATAACCTAATGAATCATTTTGAAGAATAGTGTTTATTTTTAGCTCTGACTAACAAGAGTGCTTGACAGCAAGCTCTGAAAATTTATTAAAAAATAAAAAAAGAATTGCATACATAAAATAATTTGATGATATGTGAGTTATACCTACAATATCTTGTCCAGCATATGACCACAAGACCTCTGCATTTGATGGCTTATTTTAATCAACCCCAGGCTAACTTCAGTTCACCAGTTAACTCAATTATTAAGGACCTTAAGAAATCTTGGCTTCTTCCTCACTCTGGGATGTGTGGGGTTGGTGGCACTTAAATCTAGATCTGGGACATCATCTTCAGGTGTGTCCAACCTTACACCTGTGGGGCACCTTGCAGCTCAGATGTCACAAGTTTAGGGACATTTTGATGATGCTATACATTTGTCCAGGGTATTCTCTGAGGTGCCCCATCCTGGGAATTATGCCACACTCTTTGTCCTCTGCAGTGTGTCCATACAGAGAAAGAAGCTATAATAAGATACCCCTGCAGGATCACTGTACCCTATTTTTGGAACCCTAATGAAAACTCAGCAGTAGCCACAGGACTGGAAAACATCAATTTTCATTAAATCCCAAAGAAAGGCAATGCCAGGAATGTTCAACCTATCACACAATTGCACTCATCTCACACAGTAGCAAAGTAATGCTCAAGATTCTCCAAACAAGGCTTCAACAGTACATGAACTGAGAACTTCCAGATGTTCAAGCTGGATTTAGAAAAGGAAGAGGAACCAGAGATCGAATTGCCAACATCTGTTGGATCATCAAAAAAACAAGAGAGTTCCAGAAAAACATCTACTTCTGCTTTATCGACTACACCAAAAACTTAGACTGTGGAGATCATATCAAACTATGGAAAATTCTTAAAGAGATGGGAAAACCAGATCACCTGACCTGCTTCCTGAGAATCTGTATGCAAGTCAGGAAGCAACAGTTAGGATTGGACATGGAACAACAGACTGGTTCCCAACTGGGAAAGGAGTATGTCAAGGCTGTATATTGTTACCCTGCTTACTTAACTTATATGCAGAGTATATCATGAGAAATGCTGGGTTGGATGAAGCACAAGCTAGAATCAAGATTGCTGGGAGAAATATCAATAACCTCAGATATGCATATGACAACACCCTTATAGCAGAAAATGAAGAAGAACTAAAGAGCCTCTTGATGAAAGTGAAATAATAGAGTGAAAAAGTTGGCTTAAAGCTCAACATTCAGAAAACTAAGATCATGGCATCTGGTCCCATCACTTCATGGCAAATAGAAAACAATGGAAACAGTGACAGACTTTATTTACTTTGTTCTCCAAAATCACTACAGATGGTGACTGCAACCATGAAATTAAGAGACACTTGTTGCTTGGAAGAAAAGGTATGACCAACCTAGGCAGCATATTGAAAAGAAGAGACATTGCTTTGCAGACAAAGTTTCATCTAGTCAAAGCTATGGTTTTTCCAATAGTCATACATGGATGTGAGAGTTGGACCGTAAAGAAGGCTGGGCACCAAAGAATTGATGCTTTTGAAGTGTGGTGTTGGAGAAGACTTGTGAGAGTTTCTTGGACTGTAAGGAGATCCAACCAGTCCATCTTAAAGGAAATCAGTTCTGAATATTCACTGGAATAACTAATGCTGAAGCTGAAACTCCAATACTTTGGCTACCTAATGCGAAGGACTGACTCATTTGAAAAGACTCTGATACTGGGAAAGATTAAAGGTGGGAGGAGAAGGGGAAGACAGAGGATGAGATGGTTGGTTGGAATCACTGACTTGATGCACATGAGTTTAAATAAGCTCCATGCATTTGTGATGGACAGGGAAGCCTGGTGTGCTGCAGTCCATAGGGTTGCAAAGAGTCGGACACGACTGAGAGACTGAACTGAACTTAACCTGAAAACTGGCTCTTTTCTTTCTTACCATAATAATCTTAATCCATTACCACCATGTCTAGTTTTTTCTGGCAATGGGTGACTCTACTGGTGGTGCAGGCTGAACACAAGGAAGAATGAAAAAAAAAAAAAGCACCTCAACACATTTGAAAAATATTACTTATATTACATAAAATTGAACCAATTTGGTATCAGATTCAAATCATTAATTTCAAAGATTAACTTAAAATAATTGTTTACAAGGGTAGAGAGTCAACACATCAGAGTTAATAAACCACTGAATATACATATCACCTTGACACAGCAGCTGAAAGGGATATTGTTCCAAAGCCAAGGTGGATATCACTATAAACCATTATCATTTTATATGACTGCCAGATTTAAGATGATGGTTCTCAGTAGCTAATTTCAACTTACAATCAAATATATGCAAATAATGGTATCACTAGCATGAGAGTAGACAAAAATATATGATAACAGAAAATCTGCAGGTGTCTCAAAAACAAAGCCTTTGTTTGAGAGTGCTTTGCCATAAATATATCAGATGAGTCGGCTCCAAAATCTCTTTTTATCTGATCTGTGTCTTTCAGAAGTTTTTGGTAATGCTGTAAACTTGTTTTGAACTATTCAAGACAAATAGACAACTACTAAAAGCCACAGCATGTATATCAGAAAGAAAACCATGATTGATGTCAGATCTAGCCCATGCCATTGTTGTCCCTACCTTTTGATAAACTATGCAAATACCTTGATCAGAGCTTCCCAAGTAGGTTCAAACTTGTTTGATCCCATGAGCATGAGAGGTGGCCACTAACCTGTGGACTCAATGTCTCTAGTCCTGAATAGCCTTATCTGTTCATGGCACAGTGTTACACACATGGTTTTTTACTGCATGCACTATGGAGAAAAGGAGGTTTAAAAGCACTGATGTAGAAGATCACAAGAGCAAAGGGGTTTCATCTCATTAAGCAAGTCACACATATTTATTGGTAGCAGCTGCCTGGAGCCCTGTATAAAGGAAGATTCTGGAAAAATAACTAGTGTCTGTGAGAGGGGGGTGCTAAACTTACTTATCATTATGTACCACTCATCTGGGGGTGAAAACATACATCAAATTTTACATTTGCTAATCAGCATATATCAATATATTACAATACCGAGGGTGCAATAATAAACTGATAGTCTTCTCTAAGGAGGTGAGATATTATATATAGAAGGAAATGGAGTGTAGAGAGAAGAAACTTTTAAACTTATGGTGAGAAGACATGTAACTGCAAATGGGCCTGCAATGTACTTGTAATGTATGTAATAAAGTGATTCTTGGCAAAAGGCATTGTCTCTATAAAGTACATGTTAAAAGAAAATGGTTATGATTATGCCTGCTTCTGACTCCACTGTGGTCAATGTAGCCTGTGTCTGTTATCGTGGCCAAAAGTGTTCAGGGCCTATTGTTTTCCTCTGCTATGAAAAGCATGAAAAGTAGTCATCTAGCAGCAGCATTGACTACTCTAGCAAGAATAAAAGCAAAATTGAGTCAACATGAGATCGACTGGAATTATTCCTCAATGGATTCAAAAATGTAGTGATTACTACCTATTTTGAAAATGATTCTATTATTTTTTGCTGTTGTTGTCTTGTCTCATGCACATCAGATAGCCTATAATGCTCACTTCTCTTACTAACCATGTCTCACAACTCATACTCAATAATTCTCAAAGATACTCTCCACTATTTTCTATGTAGATATCTACACAAATAAAAGTTAGAGAAACACTTCTGAAAGCCTGAAAACCATGCAAGCTTCAGTATCAAATTAACAACAGGAAATATTTTTATCATTTTACAGCATCAAGTGTCATCTAATTGCTGTATTTATTTCAGTGTAGAGGAATAAATGAAAAATAAAATATTTCACAAGATAAAAAGCAATTATTTCCACTTCAACATTTGAAGCCATATTTTACAAAGGTGTAGTATTAAGTATAATAATGTTTTAATAAGAGCAATTTTCTTAAATATACCTCAACTTCATATCCCTATTTTAATTAGAATCTTCTGCTCTTTGCACGATTTCTACAAAGTTTGTTGCAAATGTATTACCAACTTCTTTATCAATAGAACCAAACTTTAGAACAATTCACAATCTTTAAGAAGTCTCAGAATACTTAAATGCTGTAAATTCTTTTTTTTTTTTTCTTAGCAGTGAAATAATAAATGCTACTAACTCAAGGAGACCATGATGAAATTAAATTAATATGAGTGTGAATATTTACTTTCAATTCTAAGGTAATCAAATTCTTCACAATTCCCACTGGATGACACTATAATGCCGTTTCTCTTAATTAATGATAACGGCCACCTGAGGACTAATTACAGATTAAAACAGAATACTGTAAAATAATGTAAAACCACCACTAAAGAAATTAATTTTAGAAGGATCCTATTAGTTAAAAGTATTCCCCTCATATTTTCTTAATATAGCCTATGTAGCGTCTTATTTGGCCATCACAATTCATTTTCACCTTCACCACCCTCAGGAGGAGCACTCAGGAAGTTATGGATCTGGCTTTAGTCAGTTTCATCTTTAATTGTTAATTCTCTTGATGACTTCTGTTGAAGATTACTTTAACCACCAATGACATTGCATATTTAATCCCAAGCATTTAAATTCTCTGTAGAAAATGACAATACCCCTTCAAGGAGATTGAGAATTCTGCTGTCTTAGAGCTTCAGCCAGGTTCCATTTGCATTTGTAAAACACTTTCAGTTTCTAGAAATCTCATTTTCAAAATTATATTTTAAGGCAGAAGCAAATAGTTCTTTACTTACCCACTGACCTCTGGGACCAATAACTTGCACAAAAGCCACTGCAAATTACTCAACAGTTTAAACATTCCATATGGTTGTTAAAGGACATAGTTAGAATGCAAGCCTCAATAGAGCAGCTGAATCTCCAAAGGATTGTAAAAAGATGTGTACTTTTGGATCTTTCTACCTCCAAGTTACCTAGCACCTGGCAGATTTTCCTGGAATTATCCAAAGCCCATTCTTTCCTATCACAATGTTTCACCCACATTTTCTTGTTAAGCCCATACTTCTAAAGCATGTTCTTCCCCTTCATTTTAACTGTCAAATTTTTGAGAGCTGGGTTGTAGAAAGAAAGCAGGAGGATTGCATTACATTTCATTACAAAATGAATGGTTTACATCTTTCTATTAGTTCTCATTCATTCAGCCAACAAATGTTATGCTGAACACCTCCTATGTACCAGGCACTGGGTTTGGCAATGGAAACACAACAGTGAGCAATAACAGACACAGTTATCAACATGGTGGCTTAAAATCTAGTAGGGAGAGACAGCTATTGATAAAATAATCACAAAGAGAAGGCTTTGACGTCATGAGTGGATCTGACCTCATCTTGGAACTCAGGGAAGGTGCACTTTTGAAGTGTAATGACTGAGCTGATACCTAAAAAACTGATATGAAGATGAAGCGAAGACTATTCCAGTCAAAAGGGTGTGAGAGGAGGCCAGCATGGCTACAGCAGAAATCATGGGAGAGCATAGTTGAAAATGAAGCCACACATGTAAGTAGAAGCCCCAGACTCAGCTATTTAAAACATCATGATAAAGGTTTCTTTCTTTTAGCCAAATAATCATGTGAAGATATTTAATTGGAGAAGGCTGTGGATGACAATGAGATATGGTTAGATTTGCAGTTTGAAGAAATCAGTCCTGCTGCTGTATGGAAAGCAATTAGAGGCTTGAGTAGTTAGGAGGCTGCCACATTACAATAGGTGGGGGACATGAGGATAATGGACTAGAATGGTAAGCATAAGCAGTTCTGGACACATCCATGTGGATATTTTAAATAGGCCATTAATGCATGGCCTCAAAGTTCAAAGGAGATACTTGGGCTAGAAATATCTATCTCATTGGGGAAGTTACATTTTTAAAAAGGATGTTGGCTTAACAATGACAGATATTTGTACAAAAGTTTCCTACCCAGTGACCTTTAAGTCCCTTTATTGTCTTTCTATCTAGAAGTTTATCCCCACCTTAGTGGAAATGAGTAACTTTGAAAACACCTCTTTGTTTATAGAAAAACATCAAATAGAAGAACAATAACATTGTGAACTTACAGGTTCTCTTTTTTCCATAGCTCTCCCAGGAATCATGAATTGAAGTCTGAGAAAGCCAGTTCTAGAACAAAAATTAAAATACAAAACATGAATTCTCTTAAAGTACACAGTCCCTATTAAAGAAGCTAAGGGAAGAATGAAAGAGTTGAGAGAATTTTCCAAAGGATTCTGGAAATTATTTATTTATGATGATGCCCTATTGCCTTTCAAAAAAATGATTTGTGGCTTTCAAATCTGCCCATAATGCAAAACAGGAGGAGCAAAAATAAAGCTAGAATAAAATCAATTAAATGGAAGCAATGACCTTGATATTATCAGTCATATGAAATGATTAAATACCATAATCGGGCTCTGATTTGAGCACTCTGCATTTCTTATCAGTTAAAAGATAAAAAGGAGAAACTCTCAGTTATATCTATTATATATGCTGAATAAAAATTGGGACAAATCATCTGTTAATGGAGTGAGTTTTAAAGTCAAGACTTTCCTGGACTGTCTGAAATGCAAGGTTCTCTTTGTTGTATAATTCTCCTTGCCTGACAAAAGACAAAATGCCTATCTTCTTCCAAGATACATCTCCATCTGTTAAATACAAGAAAGTATAAATGGTGTATCTAGAATTTGATATAAAGTTGGGTATACAAGAAAAGTAGCTGACTGGTAAATGGTTTGATCCTCTGTCCTCTGGTAGAGCATGGCCCATGGCTGTTTAGAGCTCCATTTTCTCCTCTTGTGTAGCTTTTCAATCACTATCCCACTTCGTAATGAAATGATTTTAACAGGCTTTGGCTCACAAATGCTGCATCTGAGCACAACTCTGGTATAAAGATCAGTTTCTTCCAGGTCTCCTATCTTCACAGATGGGCTGCTCTTCCCTTCAAATTAAACAATTTTTACCACTTTATTTTAACTTAGTTCACAAATGACTAAGTTTTCTAAGTTATAAGGAGTGTTCTGAAACACATTTCTAATAATAAGCTACTTTATATTTATTTTTGTTCAGTGGACTAAAGTAATGTATTAAGCTTTGTAAATATGCAGAAACAATAATGCATCAGGACAGATTTATTTGTAAATATATATATATATACCCCTTATAAGTTAAGTGGTTTTCATTTCATATTTAATTGTAACGGCACTATACAAAAAGGGGTGCAGTGATTTTTCTGCTTGTTTTCAGAAGAGATCTGCTTAAGGTTATGGTGCAAATTAGAGTTCAATTTCAACACAGTTGAATAGTTCATCAGTTCAATTATAACCCTCAACTTTGACGACATTTTCTTAAAACTATGGGCACTTCTCTTTGTGAAGTGAAGTCGCTCAGTCGTGTCCGACTCTTTACGAGTCAGACTGTAGCCTATCAGGCTCCTCCTTCCATGGGATTTTCCAGGCAAGAGTGCTGGAGTGTTCCTTCTCCAGGGGATCTTCCCGACCCAGGAATCGAACCCAGCTCTCCCACATTGCCGGCAGATGCTTTACCGTCTGAGCCACCAGGGAAGCCAACTTCTCTTTAGGTACTGATAAATGCTAATAAATACTTCGCTGAAAATGTTGTTACAGGAAAACAAAATCCTAAATTACCAAGTTAGTTGTTCTGTTTGCCATCATTTCAAATGGATATTTATACAGTCTTTTCCCTAAGGGGATTTTTAATTGCTTCTTTAGGACCCTCTTCCGGTGAATGCTATGCTAATGCTAAGTCGCTTCAGTCCTGTCCGACTCTTCACGATCTCAGTCCTGTCCGACTCTTCACGATCTCATGGACTGCAGCCTACCAGGTTGCTCTGTCCATGGGATTTTCCAGGCAAGAGTACTGGAGTGGGGTGCCATCACCTTCTCCAAAGGAGGTGAATGCGCCAAAGACATAATGATAGATCTCATTTGTATGGAATTAAAGGATTTTGCAAAGTATTTTATATATTATATTCCTGAATATGAATACCATTCTGGTTAGTAATACATAAGATACCAATTAAAAACCATAATTCAAAGAAATATAAAATATAGGTGTTTTGAAACTTCTGGCCTATCTTCTATTTGTCTGTTTATTATTATTGGCCCTAAGTGTTCAAGAGCTTGCTTGTTATTCCCATGAATCTCTTGGCTATGTCTATATTTAGCACACTATAAAGTGAATGTGAAAGTTGCTCAGTCATGTACGACCCCATGGATTATACAGTTCATGGAATTCTCCAGGCCAGAGTACTGGAGTGGGTAGAATTTCCCTTCTTCAGGGGATCTTCCCAACCCAGGAATTGAACCCAGGTTTTCCACATTGCAGGTGGACTCTCTACCAGCTGATCCACAAGGGAAGCCCAAGAAAACTGGAGTAGGTAGCTTATCCCTTCTCCAGTGGATCTTCCCAATCCAGGAATTAAACCAGGGTCTCCTCCATGGCAGGTGGATTCTTTATCAACTGAGCTATCAGGGAAGCACACTAAAATGAACATATTATTTTCCAGTAGTCTTGTATGGATGCGAGAGTTGGACCATAAAGCAAGCTGAGCACTGAAGAATTGATGCTTCTGGTGTTGGAGAAGACTCTTGAGAGTCCCTTGGACTGTAATGAGATAGAACCAGTCCATCCTAAAGGAAATCAGTCCTGAATATCCATTGGAAGGACTAATGCTGAAGCTGAACCACCTGATGTGAATAAATGACTCATTAGAAAAGACCCTGATGCTGGGAAAGACTGAAGGTGGGAGAAAGGGACAAGAGAGGATGAAATGGTTAGATGGCATCACTGACTCAGTGGACATGAGTTTGAGAAAGCTCTGGGAGTTGGTGATGATCAAGGAAGACTAGAGTGCTGCAGTCCATGGAGTCGCAAAGAGTCAGATACGACTGAGTGACTGAACTGAAATGAACTGAAGGAATAGGCTTGGCCTCCTCCATTTTTCTACCCTGGGTCATTTTCAGAAAGCAAATTGTCCTCGATCAAGATATACAAATTGTTAAATCCTTCCTGATGGGAGGAATGGGTTACTTTTTAAGATTAAATTCAACAGGGTATTTATGGAGTCTCCACTGCGTGACTCACTCATGAGGGATCTGGATGTGGCTAGTGCATAATCTCTGCTTTCAAGGTGGCTTTTCCTGGTGGCTCAGAGGTTAAAGCATCTGCCTGCATTGTGGGAGACCTGGGTTCGATCCCTGGGTCAGGAAGATTCCCTGAAGAAGGAAATGGCAACCCACTCCAGTATTCTTTCCTGGAGAATCCCATGGATAGAGGAGCCTGGTGAGCTACAGTCCATGGGGTCGCAAAGAGTCAGACACAACTGAGCGACTTAACTAACTATTGACTTCCCTAAGATTACACAGTGAATGATGCCTGCAATCTCAGAGAGTTGAGGAAAATGTACACCATGAAAAAAAGCAAGAAAGAAACAATTGCTCTATTAGAAACTTAAGCAAAGTACTTCTGGCATACAGAGCAAACAGCAGGAGCTATAGAAGTTTTCCACAAGTGAGCTTGGTCTCACAATTGACTAGAATTTATGCAGAAGTAGGTATAGGCAGAATAAATTTGCCTTTTGGTGCAAGGTGTTGGGAAATCCTGATGTGGTGATTATAGCTGATCAAAACATCCTTTCGCAAATATCAAATATAATAAAACACAGCAGTCTATTCAGAAATAACATCTATATCAGAATCATACTTCCAAAAATGGCGTGTTCAAAGCTACATTTCACACTTTCACAATAATCCAAAAAGATAAACTGCAGAACTTTAAATAGACATCTACTATAAATTCCCCATCAGTTCAGTCGCTCAGTCATGTTTGACTCTTTGCAACCCCATGGACTGCAGCACACCAGGCTTCCCTGTCCATCACCAACTCCCAGAGATGGAGAATTCCATGGACAGAGGAGCCTGGCGGGCTACAGTCCATGGGGTCACAAAGAGTCAGACACAACCGAGCAACACACACATTTATAGTTCTATCTAATACTGTCTTAAAAGTTCTGTATTGTTTTATAAGATATGATTTTTTGTTGTTGTTAATCTTTAACTGGAGAAACCAACAGCCAATCTTAGGGGGGAAATTCTAAGGTATACTTAAAACCCCAAATCATATAGTGACACATTTATACTGTGTTTTATACTGATACAGAGCTCATCACATGAGTTATCTTGTTTCATCCTTACAGGACCACTCTGGTTTTGGTTCTGGGTATCCAGTCTGTTCTTCTGTGTCCACGTTCAGAGCTCTTCCCCTCATCATTGCTGCCTTTCACTCCCTCTGCAAGCCTAGCATTTTGATAGACATTCCAAGAGTAGCTTTTCCTAAAAATTGTGCTGCAGAATCCTGGTTTTTCAGCCTGCTCTGGAGGAGAAAATAAGATAAAAGATTCATGGTTCAGAACCTTCCAGAAACATCTTTCCAGCTTCTCCCTTGTGTATTGATATTCCCAATGCACATTAGTGTATTGAAGACCTGAGAAGTCCATCAATAAAGACACTTATAGTTCATCAGCATTTCTCAAACGTATCTCACCTCCAACTTTATTTACTTGGTCTTTCTCTAGTTTCACCAAACGCACTGCTCTTGAAACAATCAAGGACAAAAAATAGTAAGGAACAGAAAGTACCCATGTGAAATATTTAAATTGCATGAGAGTCGATGTATGTTTTAGCCTTCCTCCTCTCCTCCCACCAGGATGAGGGCTGCAGGTCAGTTAAGGCTGAACAGTCCCAAGATAGGTTAAATGAATGGCAATGAGCAACAGCTGAAGAAACGTGGACTGTTTTGACAAAATGGGAGACTTCTGATGTGGACAAGATAGGTACATTTCAGTATTTGAAAGGTAACCATGAAAATGAAACTGAGTTATTCTTTGTGACTGTAGGGTTAGGGTCAGGCAAAACTAGGGTCCATCATTTTATCTTGGCCTTGGAACAGACTGCCTTTGGAGGTAGTGAGCTTTCTACAACTGGAGAAGTTTCACAAAGGGCCTGGCTGGCTCTCTGCAAAACTGGGAGGAAACTCATGGTTTGGGTTGGGAGGTTGTCCAAGGTCAGGCTATGGCCTGTGGGCCGAATCTATATCACCACTTGTTTTTGTATCACCTGTGAAATATGAATGATTTTTGCATTCTTAAGTGATTGTTTCAAAAAGAAGAGTAATATTTTGTGATGGTTGAAAATGATATGAAGTTCAAATATCAGTGTCCATACAAAAAAATTGCACCAGAACACAGCCAGCCTTATTGGTTCGCATATTATCTACAGTTGCTTTCTCGCTGCAAAGCTGGTTGCAACAAAGATTGAATGGCTCACAAAGTCTAAAATATTTATAATCTGGTCTTTTAGAGAAAAAGTTTGCCAAAAAGTTTGAGATCATCCAATTGCCTTTTTTTTTTTTTTTCCCAACTGGGAGATTCTGTGAGGGAGAAAAGTTTTTGCCTTAGATTTGGGTAGGAGGTCCTGGGTCACTTGGAACCTGCAGGGATGGAAAACCAGGGTGCCGTGGTGAGAAAATGTAGGTGATGGGGCAGGAATACTTGTTTGAGAAGGAAGTCAGAACACAAAGGTGAGAGCCTGGATGATGTCAGAGCCTGGATGATGCTCATCAGACCAACAAAGTACAGGGAAGGTATTTTTCTGGCGATAGGGAGACATGTATAAATTTGTGTCAGAAGAGAGACATAAAACCTTTTCCTGTGCTTGATGAACTTAACGGTGTTCTTAATATCTGCTTTATTTTACGGCACAGTTAAATATATCTGTTGTAATATCTCTCAGCAAGAGGGGATTTTCTAAATGTTCTTGTTTATAAATGTGCAGAAAATTTTTGCACAGAGAGTCATGCTTTTGTTGGCCAAAGAAAGTGAACACTTGCTGATTTTCTGGCAATCCTAACAAAAATACTGAAGTGTATTTATACTCTGGGGGCCAAAATGAATTTCAAGATGACAGAGCTCAGATACATAATCAGCCCAGCTTTCCTCTTCTGCCTCCACTGGGTTTAACAACTCTGTCAAATCCCTTCCTCTGAAATCCACTTCTGCAAGTGAGTTGAAACTAATTTTCTCTACAGCCACATAAACACAAGACAAGCTTCCCTGCTGGACTCTCAAAAGCTTGATCCCCAACCAGAGGATGAGAACTGTCTTTATTAAAAAGCAAAGTTTTTACTGATTTTTACAGTGTGATTTACTTTTTAACATCTCATAACTACCGCAAAAAAAAATTTTTTTTACTTCACATTGTTATGAATATGATGATATTCTAGAATTTCAAGCCAGGCTTAGTTAGTGCTCTTATTTCAATCAGGGCAGGATACCTATTATGTAATCCAATACTGTATTTGTGTGCTCAGTCATGTCCAGCTCTGCGACTTCATGGACTGTAGCCCACTAGGCTCCTCTGACCATGGGATTTCCCAGGCAAGAATACTGGAGTGGGTTGACATTACCTACTCCAGGGGAATCTTCCTGACCCGGGGATTGAACTCTCGTCTCTTGTGTCTCCTGCATTGGCAGGTGGATTCTTTACCACTGCATCACCTGGAAGGCCCTTCAGTACTAAAAAGTAACTATTATCTCTGCCAATGAACGAATCAGATAATCTGCTGATAAAAATCCACACAGAACCAAACATCCTACTTTGGCTAATAGTTTTGCCACCCTTTCCCAGGAGAATTAAGTGACAGAGTATTTAACAAGACTCAACATTGATTCATTTGGTTGTTGCGTTTATTCCCTGTCCCTGTGGTAATAACAGGAGCTAGCTGTCTGCTCGTCCTTCATAGCTTATCACTGACCAAATAGCATTCAGGCCTTTTAGCTGCATTCACACGTCTGTCCAACGGACCTGTCCAGTTTTTTCCCTGAGTAATCCCTCATACACCTTTCATAAGAATCAGCCTCAAGGTTTCACTGTTGTGCTCTGTTGGGAGAGGCAGGGACCCTACAAAGTTCCAGAGGGCAGCATTCCCCTAGTGCCCAAACAGCAGCTCTGGAGGAGAATGCTGGCCCTGGGGCTTGAATTTAAATCCCAGTTCTAACACTGAGTGGCTGTGGGACCCCAGGAAAGTTTCCTAACCATTCTATACCACAGTCTCGTTATCCATGAAGTGGTACTAATAACACGCATGTAACATGTAGGCTTGTTGCAAGAATTATGAGACTGGGAGAAATGTATTCGCCATGGTGATCTACCTCAATTTAAGAACTCAATAAATATTAACCAAGGAAGATCTCCTGGAGGAGGGCATGGCAACCCATTCCAGTATTCTTGCCTGGAGAATCCCTTGGACGGAGGAGAGCCTGATGGGCTACAGATCCAATTGTTTGGATGGCAAAGAATTGGACACAGCTGAAGTGACTTAGCACACCCACACACAATGTTGAAGATAATGATTCTAGGAAAACAAGTAACTTTCAACCACTACTTTTAGAATGGATAAGAAAAATGTCTGCAATACTATAATATTTTAAGATTTCTATTTACAAGCTATCAGGACGTTTGGGAAAATGGAGGTCCCCATTTTGAACCGTTCAACACACCTATGCAGGCTCTTTGAATGACTGCAAAAGTGGCAGATAGAGATACTGATATTAGGAGTGGTTCTACTGTCTGGATTCATAGAATAGAGAAACTGCATTTAAGGCATAGTGTTATAACATTTT
This sequence comes from Oreotragus oreotragus, assembly GCA_006410675.1. Classification (NCBI taxonomy): domain Eukaryota; kingdom Metazoa; phylum Chordata; class Mammalia; order Artiodactyla; family Bovidae; genus Oreotragus; species Oreotragus oreotragus. Next base: position 401,335 of record SJYX01012248.1, on the reverse strand, counting down.
TAACTCTTGCTCTTTTTTCAGAATTAAAAAACATTCATATCTACATTTAATGTGATTTGAAATTTTAAAATATAATTGATAGCATGAGTAAAAGCATTTAATAAAGTGCAAAATATACATTTAAAAATATCACGTGTTCTCCTCTCCCCTACCTGCCCTGCCCCAGCTGGGCAACAAGACTGCCTTCACCCTTGACAGGTGGTCAGATGGTCTAGATTCTGCGTGACCTCTTCCAGCTCTGGGAGTTTACTTATTTTTAATTTAAATTTACTTATTTTAATTGGAGGCTAATTACTTCACAATATTGTATTGGTTTTGCCATATATCAACATGAATCCACCACGGGTGTACACTTATTCCCCATCCTGAACCCCCCTCCCTCCTCCCTCCTCGTACCATCCCTCTGGGTCATCCCAGTGCACCAGCCCCAAGCATCTTGTATTCTGCATCGAACCTGGACTGGCGATTCATTTTATATGATATNATTTCTCATGATGTACTCTGCATATAAGTTAAATAAGCAGGGTGACAATATACAACCTTGACATACTACTTTCCCGATTTGGACCCAGTTCTATGTCCAGTTCTAACTGTTGTTTCTTGACTTGCATACAGATTTCTCAGGATGCAGGTCGGGTGGTCTGGTATTCCCATCTCTTGAAGAATTTTCCACAGTTTGTTGTAATCCACACAGTCAAAGGTTTTGGCTTAGTAAATAAAGCAGTAGGTATTTTTCTGAAATTCTCTTGGTTTTTCGATGATCCAATAGATGTCGGCAATTTGATCTCTGGTTCCTTTGCCTTTTCTAAATCCAGCTTGAACATCTGGAAGTTCACGGTTCACTTACTGCTGAAGTCTGGCTTCAAGAATTTTGAGCATTACTTTACTAGTGTGTGAGATAAGTGCAATTGTGCAGTAGTTTGAAAATTCTTTAGCATTGCCTTTCCTTGGAATAGGAATGAAAACTGACTTTTTCCTGTCCTGTGGCCACTGCTGAGTTTTCCAAATTTGCTGGCATATTGAGTGCAGCACTTTCACAACATTATGTTTTAGAATTTGAAGTAGCTCAACTGGAATTCCATCACCTCCACTAGCTTCATTCGTAGTGATGCTTCCTAAGGCCACCTGACTTCANTTTCCTGTCCTGTGGCCACTGCTGAGTTTTCCAAATTTGCTGGCATATTGAGTGCAGCACTTTCACAACATTATGTTTTAGAATTTGAAGTAGCTCAACTGGAATTCCATCACCTCCACTAGCTTCATTCGTAGTGATGCTTCCTAAGGCCACCTGACTTCACATTCCATGATGTTTGGCTCTAGGTGAGTGATCATACCATCATGATTATCTGATTTGTGAAGATCTTTTTCGTATAGTTCTTCTGTGTATTCTTGCCACTTCATCTTAATATCTCTTGCTTCTGGTAGGTCCATAGCATTTACGTCCTTTATTGTGCCCATCTTTGCTAATCTCAATTCTTTTTACATTAAATCAATAGTCAGGTGCCAGGAGATGCAAAGTATTATATATAATCGATGAAGATATCTATGAAACAGAAACAGACTCACAGACAGAACGGACTGGTGCCTGCCAAGGGCAAGGGGCTGATGAAGGGATGGATTGGGAGTTTGGGGTTAACAGATGCAAACTGGTATATACAAAATGGATAAACAACAAGGCTCTACTGCATCAGTTCAGTTCAGTTCAGTTGCTCAGTCGTGTCCGATTCCTTGCGACCCCATGAATCGCAGCACACCACGCCTCCCTGTCCATCACCATCTGCCGGAGTTCACTCAGACTCACGTCCATCGAGTCCGTGATGCCATCCAGCCATCTCATCCTCGGTCGTCCCCTTCTCCTCCTGCCCCCAATCCCTCCCAGCATCAGAGTCTTTTCCAATGAGTCAACTCTTTGCATGAGGTGGCCAAAGTACTGGAGTTTCAGCTTTAGCATCATTCCTTCCAAAGAAATCCCAGGGTTGATCTCCTTCAGAATGGACTGGTTGGATCTCCTTGCAGTCCAAGGGACTCTCAAGAGTCTTCTCCAACACCACAGTTCAAAAGCATCAATTCTTCGGCACTCAGCTTTCTTCACAGTCCAA
>SJYX01012248.1:356970-399038 GCA_006410675.1 Oreotragus oreotragus | reverse complement strand
AGAGGCCGGGCTCTGCAATAGGAGAGGCCACCGCAAGGAGAAGCCCGCATCCCGCAATGAAGAGCAGCCGCCACTCACTGCAGCTAGAGAGAAGCCTGTGCAGCAACAGAGACCCACCTCAGCCGGGGTAAATAAGTAAAGAGAATTACTTTAAAGTTTTAAAAAGAAGCCAGTCGTCGTTCCCAGTCTCAATATTTCATGTCCCACTTAGGAAAGACAAAAGGAAGATCTTTAGAGCGGATGTTCGTGATGTTGTCTGTTCGAGTGATCAGCAAAAGGAACAGTGAACTATTATGTGTGCCTGCTAAGTCACTTCAGTCGTGTCTGACTCTTTGCAGCCCTACGAACCATACCCTGCTAGGCTCCTCTGTCCATGAGATTCTCCAGGCAAAGAATACTGGAGTGGGTTGCCAGTCTCTTCTCCAGGGGATCTTCTTGACCCAGGGATCGAACCTGCATCTCCTGCATTGCAGGTGGATTCTCTACTGCTGAGCCACTGGGAAAGCCCAGTCTTATGTCTAGGGAATACATAAGGGCGTCTTGGACCAACCCCAGAGTAGAAAGACTTGGGGTTACAGTGTTCCCTTTGCTACTTCTGACACCACAGTGCATAAGCCTTGACGGTCTCCAGCAGCAAGCATTTGGCTGTCACAGTCATGTCATAGGCCCCATGAGTGACAAAAGAGTTCCTCTCCGTGCTGCTTAGAAGTGGGCTATGTGCACCTCTTCAGCCTCAGCACAGTTTTAAAACCTCACCCCTGCCATGTTCATAGATTGAGTATGGTTCTGTATCATGTGATCACCTGGACCTTCAGGCTTTACATGGTGACATTCTTCTCTGGGGATTTGTGAAAGAAAACATCTCTTACCTAATGAAAAGGATGTCTTAACCCTGCCAAACAATAATTTAAGATCTAAAAAACACTGACCAGGGATTGTATTAACATAGAGAAACTAAAATGTGGGCTGAGAAGGGAGGTGAACATACCAATAATTTCCAACCAGGGTGGGTGGAGACTCAGTTTGCTTAGAACGTACAACAAAATAATGAAATTTGGTTAAACAAATGTTAAGCTAGTTGAATGACTGAATCGGTCCACAGAAACAATTCCTCTTCACAGACCTCGTTACTGTCCAGAAAGTTTTCTGTCTAACCCAGCTGACTCCTTCTCTCAGTCTCCCCCATTTTTAACGCTTTTGTTCATAGAGAACGGCCAACTGCTGCTCTTTGCGCTCCAACTCCATCTTCTTGACATTCCCCTGTAGGTTCTAGTTTCATCCTTTAGTTACTCTTATTTAAACAAAAACAAAATAGAACATGATCTCCACTGACTTAGCAGATATTTGGCAAACTGGTGAAAATTACACTTGCATTTCCCCACATAGGCTTTGGCAGGAATGAAATCCATCTTCTATAATACTACAGTTTGTAGATTCTTCCATAAAGTAGGATGCTGCCCGTCTGTCATGGAGTTTCACCTCATTCATCCCAGCTCCTCCTGGGTGTACTTTCTGAGGGGGCGCACCCATGAACGCATACTAGGACCATCACGGCAGTCCGTGAGCTTGTGTGTGTGTGTGAAGGACTGATCTGAAGCAGAATGTCTCTGTGACAGTGCTAATAAATCCAGACCCACGGGGGTCTCCTAGCTGAGCGCTGGGCTGCATACTGGAAGATGAAAGTAATCCAGGTGTTTGAAGGTGTGAAATGGAAGGACTCCATCTCTCAGTGGTTCAAGGCCATGGCTGGGCTGACTAGAAAGGAGGATGGGCCTGTGAGTGGCATAGCCTCCCTCCAGGCACAGCCAGGGTGGGAGACAGGCCTGGCATATCCAGACCCACGGGGGTCTCCTAGCTGAGCGCTGGGCTGCATACTGGAAGATGAAAGTAATCCAGGTGTTTGAAGGTGTGAAATGGAAGGACTCCATCTCTCAGTGGTTCAAGGCCATGGCTGGGCTGACTAGAAAGGAGGATGGGCCTGTGAGTGGCATAGCCTCCCTCCAGGCACAGCCAGGGTGGGAGACAGGCCTGGCACGTTGGGCCAGGCAGGTTGGGATTAAGCGGTCTGTTTACAGAATTGGACAATGGTAGGAAGGCCTCCAGGTTAAACAATAAAGAGGTGGCTCCTTCAGAGCTCAGAATTGTCTTAAATAAGGACATATAAAAAGAAAAAAACAAGAAAATATCAAGTTCTGAACCAGTGGGCAGATTACTGCTTCAGAATATTTATACACTAAATATGCAACCATTTTCTTGAGTTAAAACACTATGACAGTCTTATTATCTGTAGTAATTTTAATAGCAAAGAAAGCTGTGGGTGGAAACCAAGTCTTCTGTCAGGCAGAGGTGAAAATGTAAAGTTTTTTAGAATTTGTAGTTGCCTTGAATCACAGAGATTGGAGAGGGGTGGAAAGACCAGAAGTGGAGACATTCATATTTCCTACAATTTTGGACATCAGGAGAAGCAATTTCCTCATCTAATCAGCAAAGATAAGCTTAACTTATTCCTGCATCTCTAAGTCATTTGTTTAGCCCTGAAATTTTGCTAATGAGCAGTTTTAATAAAGCTTCTTAGCAGTTCTTCCTACTGGAGTATGAAAGTAATCCAGGTATTCGAAGGCATGAAATGGAAGGACTCCATCTCTCAGGGGTTCAGATGGATGTTAAGATCCTGGCCATGACTGCCTGGCCCAGGAGTGTGTCCTTCCTCTCTATACATTCAGGCCATATGACATGCTGCTGCTACTGCTAAGTCACTTCAGTCGTGTCCGACTCTGTGTGACCCCATAGACGGCAGCCCACCAGGCTCCCCCATCCCTGGGATTCTCCAGGCAAGAATACTGGAGTGGGTTGCCATTTCCTTCTCCAATGCATGAAAGTGAAAAGTGAAAGTGAAGTCGCTCAGTCGTGTCCGACTCTCAGCGACCCTATGGACTGCAGCCTACCAGGCTCCTCCATCCCTGGGATTCTCCAGGCAAGAATACTGAAGTGGGTTGTCATTTCCCTCTCCAATGCATGAAAGAGAAAAGTGAAAGTGAAGTCACTCAGTCTGTCAGACTGTTAGCGACCCCATGGACTGCAGCCCACCAGGCTACTCCGTCCATTGGATTTTCCAGGCAAGAGTACTGGGGTGGGGTGCCGTTGCCTTCCCCGACCATATGACATAGTTTGGCTGAAATCCAGATGTCCACGGACTCCAGAGTTAGCTTTCTCTTAAGGAAATGCTTACATGAAACTGAACCAGGATACAGCAAAGACCAAGGGAAGAAAGAAAGCTTGAATTACATGACTGCAATATTCTGCAAAATCACACTTCAGCTTGTTCAGCTTCTCCTTGGAGCTGAAAATTCCTCAAGTTTCATCCTGAGAGGCAACCGTGTGAATACTATATTCTCTGACAATTTCCAACATGATTCCATTTAAGGTTATGGGACAAGGCTGTATGATAAGGCTGTGTGTGGGGGTGGGCATTTTATGCCTTTGAGTAACATTGTCACTTGGCTTTGCAAAGTCAGAAATTCCCTGCATATCCACTGGAGAGGATAATCCAGCATGTGGCAGGTCAAGTAAATGCCATCCTTTACTCTCTATTCCTGCCTCATTCTTTCTCCCACACTGTAGTTCACTAAGTTGTAAGTGTCTGAAATCATTCTTGGTGAATAATGCTGGACCACTCTGAAAATTTGTGGCTGAGGGCTGGACCCTCGTCATCGCCACGCACTTTGTCGCCAAGACAGGTAACCCATGGTTACTGAGCTCAGATCAGTTAAGGGGCAGAGAGCCTCCGCTTCTCACTGCTCTATAAAAGGGACCCAGCAAAGGGACCCTACCAGCTTCTAGCTCTCAGCCTGGCTGAGCCTGGGAAGCAAAGCCCGAGACCTCCGGAGCAGGAAGCACCAGCTGCAGAGGCAGGGCCAGCATGGCCCCCACTTTCAAACTTCGGTGTCACTTCATTCTGATCTGCCTGCTGGCTCTAAGAGGAGAGAGCCGGTACCTGGAGGTGAGCGATTCCCTGGGGCTGACCCATCTCACCTTCCTGCCCTGAGTGTCCAGCCTTGGGGATGGGCAGGCTGCCTCTGCTCTCAGATTATGTCGGGATTAGCTCTTTCTTCCTCTTTCACTGTGCCCCCTCTTTCCCCGGGTATCCCCTAGGTCTTCCTGCCTACTTCTTCCCCCTTTCCCTCTGGCCCCTCGGGGATACCCCGATCTGATGGAAAAGGTCTAAACCTCCCCATCTTCCCCGGATCCCCCCTGGAGACATTGATCCGCTCACTTGCTTCCCTGTGCAGTGGGCAGGGAGGGTATCCCGCTTCTGATCCCCTCTCCCCCTCCCTGAACTGTTCCGGACTGACTAATTTTCCTGGCCAGCTGCGGGAAGCAGTGGACCACGACCCTTTTGCACACCTCGCCGGTGGAGCAAGCCCCAAGCGGGAGCTGGAGGGGGAGCCGCTGTACCGCCGCGCTCTGCGTGAGTGCGGGCTGCCGGCTGCCGGCCGTGGGGAGGTGGGGGCTGGCCGGACCCCTGGGAGGGAGCTCGAGGCCCAGATTCCCATCGCGAAGGGTCCTCCGAGGAGGTGCCCCTGGGCGAGACGGGGTGACGCTCCGCGAGCCGGGCGCTGAGGCTGGGAGCCGCGGGGGGCGGAGAGAGGGCTGCCCCGGGCGGCGCAGCGGGGGCTGCAGCCAACCCCGCTGCCCTCCCCCAGGGTGCGTGGACATGCTGAGTCTCCAGGGCCAGTTCACCTTCACCGCCGACCGGCCGCAGCTACACTGCGCCACATTCTTCATCGCAGAGCCGGAGGAGTTCGTCACCATCCACTACGACCTGGTCTCCATCGACTGTCTGAGGGGGGACATCCTGCAGGTGAGGCGCCCCCGGGCCAGGTGGGCAAGGGACGGGTCCCAGCTACCCAGCAAGGAGAGCCGGTAACTAGACGCTCAGCTGGTGCCGGAGTGGGACCGCCGTGCAAAAGAAACCTCCCCTCACTCCCTGAAGGGCTGGTGCCTCCTGCAGTGGTTTAAGATCCCCTCTGTGAGCTCTNCTGAGGTTATTGATATTTCTCCCAGCAATCTTGATTCCAGCTTGCACTTCTTCCAGCCCAGTGTTTCTCATGATGTACTCTGCATATAAGTTAAATAAGCAGGGTGACAATATACAGCCTTGACATACTCCTTTTCCTATTTGGAACCAGTCTGTTGTTCCACGTCCACCTATTAGTGATGTTTAAAATCCTGTAATTGTCTGCAAATAAAACAGTGTAGTTGGCCCAAGAATGAATTTCCGCTTCATTTAGTATTTTTCTAAAGTCAAATATTGTTTCCTAACAATTATTTTTCCCTTGTAATACGGCTGCAAGCCATCTGCACCACCTAAATGTTGTAAAGTACAGTGTTTTAAATTCACTTTGATCACATCTCAGAATGATATTCCCAGTAGTATTTCATATCAAACTATCGGAGCAGGTTTCTTTCTTTTTTTTTCCTTCAATGTTCTTCACACATTTTATTTGATTTCTCAATTTACTTATAGGAATGTTCCCAGTGATCATCAATTGGTAAATTCTTTTTTTACTAATAATATAGAAAAGAATGAAAACTGTGATAGCAATCAGCTAAAAGAAAAAAAATGTGTGGGGAAGACTGAAAACGTTGAGATGGGCAATGATATTTCCTTTTGTTTTCCAAATTCATCAGTACTTTATCTTGGGGTCAGTTGGTGTGAAGCATATAGTGGTAAACTCACTTTCTTTGAGGCTAGGTGTTGCTTTTCATTCATTATTTTATTTTCTACACTCAGCACACTGCAACTGATCCCTATTATTTGTTGGATGGTTCACTCTGTGTTTTCTCCCAACACCATCAAGCAGTTCTGCAAGAACAGCGGGCTGTTTCACGATTTAATTCAGTTCTGGTATTTTCTACCTAGAGATTGTGTCAGACACCATAGGTTAAGGTCTCTGACCAACAAGATTGCTCTCTCCTCTTGCCCTGCCCCACTTTAGAAGCCAATCTCAAGTCCAGGTTGAGATCTCAGATTTGATCCATTTGCTAGATCCATTCACAGAACTCAGAGAAACATTTTATGTTTCACCAGTTTATCATAAAGGATACAATACTGTTAGATGAGAGGTACACAAAGCGAGGTCCAGAGATGTCCTGAACTGGGAATTACCACCCTCTCTGGATATGGATGCTTTTACTAATGTGGAAGCTCCTCAAATCTTATTCAAGAGGTTTTCTAGAGTTTCACCTCCATCCCAACCCACTCCCCTTCCCAGAATGTGAAAGTTCCTCAGTCATGTCCGACTCTTTCTGATTCCACAGACTATACAGTCCATGGAATCCTTCAAGGCAGAATACTGTAATGGGTAGCCTTTCCCTTCTCCAGAGGATCTTCACAACCCAGAGATCGAACCCAGGTCTCATGCCCTGCAGGTGGATTCTTTACCAGCTGAGCTACGAGGGAAGCCCAGAGATCAGGGAGTTAAAGCTGATAGCTACAACCCATGAAACTGTAGGACTTTTGGGTAACCAGATCCATCCTGAGACTATGTAGGGACACCACCCAAAGTGGCCTCGCTACCATGAGCTCAAAAGAGAGGCCTATCACTCAGGAAAATTTCAAAGGTTTGAGAAGCTTTGTACCAGGAACCAGAGACAAAGACCAAATATATTTCTATGCTTCACCCACTTGTGATAATCTCTCATCTGGGCTCCTTAGCACTTGTGACTGTGTATTTTTGTACACAGATACTTGTTCAAATTGACATTTCAGATAGTGACAAGTGCTGGAAATTCTTATACTGCCATATTACTGACATCATTCACTTTTTATACTGTTAACATCTTATACCAGAATAGATTTGTTCTAAGTAATGGACCATTACTAATACATTTTTATTACTTAAAGTTCATATGTTATTCACATATCCTTAGTGTTTACCTAGTGTTGTTTTTCTGTTCCAGATCCCATCTGGAGACAAATTATTACATTTAGTCATGTTTCCTGAGGTTTCTCAGAAATAATAAATTTCTAAGATATTTCTGTTTTTCTTTTTTTTTTCTCTCTCTCTCTCTCTCTTTGTTTTAGTTAGGACAGTTTCTTTCATTCTATCTTCAAGTTTACTGATCTTTCTTTTTCAGCAGTTTTGAATTTGCTAATAAGCATTCCAAACTATCTTGTTATTTTTTCATTTCAAGTACTGTATTTTTACACTCCAGCAGTCCTTATTATGTTCATGCTGCTGCTGCTGCTGCTGCTAAGTCGCTTCAGTTGTGTCAGACTCTGTGTGACCCCATAGATGGTAGCCCACCAGGCTCCCCCATCCCTGGGATTCTCCAGGCAAGAACACTGGAGTGGGTTGCCATTTCCTTCTCTAATGCATGAAAGTGAAAAGTGAAAGTGAAGTCACTCAGTCATGTCTGAATCTGCGACCCCATGGACTGCAGCCTACCAGGCTCCTCTGTCCATGGGATTTTCCAGGCAAGAGTATTGGAGTGGGGTGCCATTGCCTTCTCTGTATTGTGTTCATATTTCCTTAAAATCCTTGATTTTATATAATAGCTATTTTAAAGTCTCTTTATGCTTATCCCATCATATATGTTATTGCTGTGTCTGTTTCTTTTGTGTGATTTTTCTCTTGGTTATGTGTTACATTACACTTCTTCATCACATAGTCATGAAGTTCTGACTGGTCATTGTATACTGTAATGTTATATTAATGGCTGTCTGGATTTTGCTCTATTCCTTCACAAAGACTTGATATTTTCCAAAGTACTTGTGCATCAGTTTGATCCTTCTGAGGCTTATTTTTAAGTGTTGTTAAAGTGGGTCAAAAGTATTTTTTACTTTGAGGCTATTTTAGGTCCACTCCTGAGGCCTGCCTGACCATTCTGATGTCTTTACTGGATGCCCTGGGTGCTCAGAGTTCTTTCTACTCTAGCTATTGAAAATAGCTCTCAGACCATCATGAGTTCTGGGAACTCTTCAGCATACAGCTTCCTGGCAGTTGCCCTCTGTCTGGACTCATGGAAATTTATCTCATCAATGTTCATTCAATCAAAGATGCAAAGGGATCAATATGTAGGTTTCTGGAACCCTTTTTCTAGGTAGCCTTCTTTTGCTATTCTTTCCCACAATTTCCAGTTGGTGAGCCTTCCTGAATTCAGTCTCCTCACCTCAGTAGGACTACTAGGATAAGCTGGGATTGCCTTGCCATGCACAATAGCCCTGAACTTGCTTCCAGGGAGAAATACCATGGAATCATGGTACTCACCTCATGGATTTCTCTTTTCTCAGTGACTACACTCACTAACTGCCTGCTTTCCACTGACTGAGAGTTTATTTAATGTGCTTCCCTAGTTTTTTTTTTTTTTTTTTTTCATAGGAGAGAAAATAATTCTGGAACCAGTAACTTTGCCAGGGCTCAATAAATCATTTTAATGAATTATCAGGTAAGGTGAAGATATAATATATGACATGTATTGCCTCACTTAATAGAAAGGAAGGAGTCCCATTTATCATGATCTGAGATAACAGATTAAAATTGGATCTGTTTCAGGAAAAAACAAGATTAAAAAAGAATAGATTAAGGGGCTGTTGGATGGAAAATAAACTGTAATTATAGGAGTTAAGAGTGGAAACAAGAAAACTAGTTAAGAGTTCACTGTAGAGACTGTGGCAAGGAATATGCTGATATTTGTAGAAGTGATAGAAAGGCGAATGTATTTGAGATAGTTTGGAGACTGTGTTACAGAGGAGTTGAATGGTGAGTGAATGGAGAAAAGAAGCTAAGCAAAGATTTGAAATATCTCCATTATGCATATTGGAATCACATGTTTCCAATGACTGATGGGAGTAGTGGCAGAATAAAAACATTTGGAGGGAAAAAATGGCCATTTCAATATTGGCCATATTGAATTATATATACATGTGATGCATCTTAGTATACTTAAGTTATAAGACTATAAATGTTGGATGTGGTGTGGAAAGTCAGTGTGGCCATAGGAGGAAGTGAAAATAAAACTTAGAAGGAAATTTATTATACTCACAGGTCCCAGAAACCAGGGTCACTTCATGCCACATAGGACCAAAGGGGAAACACCAGTCAGGTGGCATAAGACAAGAATAGAGATAAAGTCTAGGTCAGAGCCTTCATTGGGGTTTCCTTGGGAAAGATAAAGCAGGTAGAATAAACAGCTACAGTGGTGGTCTCTAGATGCCTCATAACTGGCTCTGACATGAGTTAAGGAAAGGGAAATACTATTAGTTTGGTGTATGAGAGCTAAAGAAAGAGATGGCAGCAGCTGATTTTGTTCCCAGCCTTTGGTAACTCCAAGAATGGGCCAGTCCTGGAGGGGCAGTCACTCCTTAGCTAAAAGAAAGTATTAAGTAAAATTTAAACATTATTATGTAATATGAAGGGAGAAAGAGAGAATTCATTCATTGTAAACAGATCAGTATGATTTAAAGTCTGAGGTCAGTATTAAAAACCTGTGTACAGGAAAGTTTATGTCTCTTGAAACTAGTAGTAACTTAAAAATTAGGCTTGGGTTACCTCTTTGTTTTTATATGCCATTCACATATTAATATATTGGATTTAAAAAATTTGTTAACTCATATTAAATTAGGGACCAAAAAAAGAAAAAAACTATTCTGACAGATAATTTGAGAAATGCATACCAAAAGCACAAAGCCTAGTGACCTTTTATAAAGGAAAGTTACAAAACCTCACATTTTTTAGCTTGTTTTGTGTACACAAAAGATGGCTAGAGATTATAAGATAGTCACAACTGCCTACTTACATGTAATCTAGCATTTCTAGTGTAATCTAAGTATGTAATGTACAGGCATAAAACCACCAAGTAATTACACAACAATATTAACTGAGTCCGGGGAAGGCAATCGCATCCCACCCCAGTACCCTTGCCTGGAAAATCCAATGGATGGAGTAGCCTGGTGGGCTGCAGTCCATGGGGTCGCTAACAGTCGGACAGACTGAGCGACTTCACTTTCACTTTTCTCTTTCAGGCACTGGAGAAGGAAATGGCAACCCACTCCAGTATTCTTGCCTGGAGAATCCCAGGGATGGGGGAGCCTGGTAGGATGCCGTCTATGGGGTCACACAGAGTCGGACACGACTGAAGTGACTTAGCAGCAGCAGCAGCATTAACTGAGTCAAAACTGTACTAATTGACTGCCTGATGAAACAATTAATGCCTATTTTTGGGGAAGTTAAATGTCGACCAATACATTAATTTGGTTTGGGATTGGACTAGAATTTTAAGATTCATTAAACGAGTTATACAATTAGGATAATTCATAAAATTATCAATAAACCCAATATTTATTAAAAACAATATTCAGCCACTGCTGTTCTGCTGAGAATATAGCAGTGAATGAGACAGTTATGATTTCTGTCAAAAGGCTTCTAAAAATGCACTGCACTACATTATTTGAGGCAATGATGGATGCCATGTTAAAAATTTACGAAAGGTAAGCTGAAAGACTGTTTCACAATACAATGATCACTGAAAGACTATCTGATAAGGAAAGAATTTCACAGAGATGTGAAAGAAAGGAGAACACTGATCTTTAGGAAAAGAGTGCTTCAGAACTTTGGAATAGTGAGGGCAAAGGACTTGACATGGGAACGTGTATACTGTATCTGGTGTGTGTGTTGCTCAGTCGTGTCTGACTCATCTGCTACTCAATGAACTGTAGCCCACCAGGCTCCTCTGTCCACAGTATTCTCCAGGGAAGAATACTGGAGTGGGTTGCCATTCCCTCCTCCAGGGGATCTTCCCAACCCTGGGATCAAAATTGCGTCTCTTGCATCACCTTTATTGGCAGGCAGGTTCTGTACCACTGTACCACCTGGGAAGCCCGCATTATATTTAAGGAACAGTAATGAGGCCTATGCAACTGAAGAAAAATAAGTGAAGAGTGGAAAAGTAAAAGAGAAGTATAGAGAGATGATAGAAACACAGGTTTTCAGAGTATTTTATTCCAAGGTAGGTCTTTTTCTTTCTTGTTCATTTTTCTGTTCTTGTTTTTGCTTTTACTTTCATTTAAATTGGAAGCTACTGGAGATGTTGCAGCAGAGTTGTCATTATGATTTGTCTTACATTTTAAGGATAATTCTGTTCTTTTCTTTTCTTTCTTTTTTTTTTTTTTAGATATAAGAGGGCAAAAGATGAGGCAGAAAGAATACTGGGAGACTACTGCAACAGTCCAAGTGACAGACTATGTATGAAAAGGTTAGGCAGATCAGGGCTGGAGAGTCAGCTGTGGTGAGCCATGATGGGCTTTAACCAGCACAGAAATCTTTCTATAATTTGGACCTGATGTATTCTTCAAGATTAGTTTCTATTTTGTCATGCCCAATGATAATTATGACATCAATAATAATAAAAACTATTGAGTGCACACTATGTTCCAGACGCTTTTCTAAGCAGTCATGGAATAGCTGAAGAGAAGTAAAGGATGTAATTTCCTATTATGCCTGTTAGGACTCTCTTGTAAGACTCTCTTGCCATGAAATTGTAAACTCTGGGAAGAGTCATGTCTTACTTACCTTTACGTCTCTTACAGTATGAAAAACAGTGCCCTGATGTTTTGTTTGATCATAAAGATGGGAAGATTAATTAAAGAAATTCCCCACATCCAGCATTCAAAAGATGCTCAGTGGAAAAAAAAATGAGATACAGAAACCCAAGGAAATTGGGAATTATTATCATAACTCAGTTTCACAAACTTCAACAACTGATTCTGAATAATAGCTATTTCACCAGTTTCGCCTCATAATAGGCTCTCACAGCACCATGTAACTGGCCCTCAGAGAACATAAAATAGTTATAATTTTATAATGATATGTGATCAATTCTTGGATCCTCCATGAGATTACAAACTCCATGGGAACAGAAACCATAAGTGTTTTTTCAATATTTTCTCTTCAAGCCTAACACAACACCTGGCCTATAACAGGCATTTGATATTTATTAAGCAAATGGAAAAAAGTAATAAATTTTTACTGGTGCTAAAAGCAGTGGCCACAGGACTGGAAAAGGTCAGTTTTCATTCCAATCCCAAAGAAAGGCAATGCCAAAGAATCTTCAAACTACCTCATAATTGCACTCATCTCACACACTAGTAAAGTAATGCTCAAAATTTTCCCAAGCCAGGCTTCAACAGTACATGAACTATGAACTTCCAAATGTTCAAGTGGGATTTAGAAAAGGCAGAAGAACCAGAGATCAAATTGCCAACATTCATTGGATCACAGAATAAAACCAAGAGATTTCCAGAAAAGAATCTACTTCTGCTTTATTGACTATGCCAAAGCCTTTGTTTGGGTCACAACAAACTCTGGAAAATTCTTCAAGATATTGGAATACCAAAGCACCTTTCCTGCCGCCTGAGAAATCTGTATGCAGGTCAAGAAGCAACAGTTAGAACTTGACATGGAACAACAGACTGGTTCCAAATCAAGAAAGGAGTATGTCAAGGCTATATATTGTAATCCTGCTTATTCAACCCATATGCAGAGTACATCATGCAAATACTGGCCTGGAAGCACAAGCTGGAATCAAGATGTCTGGGAGAAGTATCAATAACCTCAGATATGCAGATGAGACCACGCTTATGGCAGAAAGTGAAGAGGAACTGAAGAACCTCTTGATGAAAATGAAGAGGAGAGTGAAAAAGCTGGCTTAAAACTTTACATTTAAAAAACTAAAATCATGGCATCTTGCCCCATCAATTCACAGCAAAGAGATGGGGAAGCAATGGAAACAGTGACAGACTTTACTTTGGGGGGTTCCAAAATTACTGCAGATGGTGATTGCAACAATGAAATTAAAAGACACTTGCTCCTTGGAAGAAAAGCTATGACCAATCTGTGTTAGTCACTCAGTCATGTTTGACTCTTTGTGACCCTATGGATTGTAGCCCACCAAAGTCTTCTGTCCATGGTATTCTGCAGGCAAGAATACTGGAGTGGTTTGCCATTCCCTTCTTCAGGAGACCTACCTGACTCAGGGATGGAACTTGGGTCTCCTGCATGGCAGGCAGATTCTTTACTATCTGAGCTATGAGGGAAGCCCATGACCAACCTACACAGCATATTAAAAAGTAGAGACATTTCTTTGCTGATAAAGGTCTGTCCAGTCAAAGCTATTGTTTTTCCAGTATTCATGTATGGATATGAGAGTTGGGCCATAAAGAAAGATGAGTACAGAAGAATTGATGCTTTCAAACTGTGTTATTGGAGAAGACTCCTGAGTGTCCCTTGGACTGCAAGGAGACCCAACCAGTCAATCCTAAAGGACTCAGTTCTGAATATTCATTGGAAAGACTGATGCTGAAGCTCCAATACTTTGGCCACCTGATACAAAGAGCTGCCTCATTGGAAAAGAGCCTGATGCTCAGAAAGATTGAAGGCAGGAGGAGAAGGGGACGACAGAGAATGAGATGATTGGATGGTGTCACCAACTAGATGCTCGAGTTTGAGCAAGCTCCAGGAGTTGGTGATGGACAGCGAAGCCTGGTGTGCTGCAGTTCATGAGGTCGCAGAGTCAGACATGATTGATCAACTGAACTGAACTGAAAATCTCTTTCAGGTGCTTTATTCATATTAACTCCTTTAATCTTCACCACAACCCTATTAAGCAGAGATTCTTTTATTCTTATTTTACTGCCTTGAATTATTATTAATTATTAATTAACTATTAATTCTATATTTTAATTTTACTCTCTTAAATGGATATAATGATATATAATGATCATTACTGAGGAGAAGGTTATGCCCATAGCACAGTCAACCTCCCTCCCACACACACAGACATCTAGAAAGTAACCCATGGAATAATAATAAACCCCTTGGTTGGGCATAGCACTGACTCCAATTTAGGCTGTCTCCTTATAAGAACTTATTGAATTGTTTGCTTTTAAGTGAATACTTTGCTTCAACTAACGGATTCCAAAAGAAATTATCTAATGGGTTTATTCAACCAAATAGCATACCTGGTTAAATTGATAAAATTTGTTTTTGCCAAGTCATTGCTGTAGCCTAAGTAGGTTCCCATCAAAAGAAATACATGGCTATGATTAAATTGACAGGTGAATGTCTCTTTTGATGGCCTCAAAATTCCCTATGAATTCAGCTCTTTTTTACTTTTTTTTTTTCCATTAGCAATGCTATCCTTTACCCTTGGATATTCATTTTTTCCACAAATTAATTCACACAATTAATCTAATTGAATAATGCATTTAATTAGATGTCTATTAAATTTTTAGAATGAGGATGAATCATAAAACTCATTCTAAACAAGTAGAGGTTCATGCAATTAAATTATAGAGCTGTTGCAGTAAGTCAGTCTCACCCCCATACTAGTGAATAACATTATAATTAAAGTACAATGTGGCACTTTGAGGTCAGACTGAAATTTGTCACTGCAAAACCATATCCTTAGATTTAATCTATAAAACTACTGGGAGGAAAAGTGAAGAAAATATCAAATTGCTTTTCCTTTTCGTTTTTATGGAAAGACAATGTATTCATTATGACTTCATTTCCTCGAGAGATGGATTCGTAGGTTGATGTGTCAAGAAAGAAAACTAAAAATTTGCAGTGGTTTAGCATCAAGATATCAAGGCATTGTCACAGCTTTGGCTGCATGTTCCCAGCCTGTTTGGATTCCTGTGGTTGGGAACAAAATATTCCAGCACACAGAGGTCCTGGACCACAGAGGAATTCTCACAATTTTCCTACCAGATTTTTTGCTATTATCACTGTTGAATCCATCTCCTGTCAATAGAATTAGAACCCTTTAAGTCACAATGTTTAAGCAGAGACTGAATGCTGAGATTCCATGTGGCGTAATTTTGTCCTGGATGCACACTTAATACAAATGATCTGTGGAGTTGCCATAATTATATGAACTGTTATTTAAAGTCCCCCACGGAGATACAGATTGATAAAATACAGCTAGCAAAACACGTTATTTTTAAACTCTTCTTTCTAATGATTGTTTGCTCTGTCCCAGTAATAACTGATGACTTGGCACAACAGAACAATATTCCTAGTTTTATGGTTGTATAACCTGGTGATAATTTTTTCCTGGTCACAGAATGTAGAGACTCAATGTCAAAATCAGCTTGAAAATCATCTTTCGAATATATTCTACTAATGCATAGTCTGCCTCAAAACTGGCCAAATCTCCTTCAGGGAATCACAAAAATCTATCACTTAGATATGCAGAGTACATCATGAGAAACACTGGGCTGGATGAAGCACAAGCTGGAATCAAAATTGCCAGGAGAAATATCAATAACACCGGATATGCAGATTTCACCACCCTTATGGCAGAAAGCGAAGAACTAAAGAGCCTCTTGATTAAAGTGAAAGAGGAGAGTGAAAAAGTTGGCTTAAAACTCGACATTCAGAAAACTAAGATCATGGCATCTGGTCCCATCACTTCATGGCAAAGAGATGGGGAAACAGTGGAAACAGTGACAAACTTTATTTTGGGGGGACTCCAAAATCACTGCAGATGGTGATTGCAGCCATGAAATTAAAAGACGCTTGCTCCTTGGAAGAAAAGTTATGACCAACCTAGACAGCATATTAAAAAGCAGAGACATTACTTTGCCAACAAAGATCTGTCTAGCCAAAGCTCTGGTTTTCCAGTAGTCATGTATGGATGTGAGAGTTCAATAATAAAGAAAGCTGAGCAGTGAAGAACTGATGCTTTTGAACTATGGGGTTGGAGAAGACTCTTGAGAGTCTCTTGGACAGCAAGGAGATCCAACAAGTTCATCCTAAAGGAAATCAATGCTGAATATTCATTGGAAGGACTGATGCTGAAGCTGAAGCTCCAATATATTGACCACCTTATGTAAAGAACTGACTCCTTGGAAAAGACCCTGATGCTGGGAAAGATTGAAGGCAGGAGGAGAAGGGGACGGCAAAGGATGAGATGATTGGATGGCATCACCGACGCAATGGACATGAGTTTGAGTAAGGTCCGGGAGCTGGTGATGGACAGGGAAGCCTAGCATGCTCCAGTCCAAGGGGTCGCAAAGAGTTGGACATAACTGAGCTACTGAACTGATGTAGTTAAGGATAAAAAATATGGAAATGCACAACATATTTTAATGATAATAGACAACTGGAAGTCAGAACTATGGAAAATCTGACTTATACACATCTGCTTATTATGGGGAATCTTCTCATGTCCAACCCAAAATCTTCCATTTGAGCTTAAGGTAAAGTTCATACAAGAAACATTTTTTATATAAACTCATTTATTTTAATTGGAGGTTAATTTCTTTACAATATTGTATTGGTTTTGCCATACATCAACATGAATCTGCCACAGGTGTAAACGTGTTTCCCATCCTGAACCCCCCTCCCTCCTCCCTCCCCATACTATCCTGGAACATATTTTTATATATTTACCATATTCCATTACTTAGAAGTCATTTAATCAAAAGAATCTATTAATTTTTCTTGTGCTGAGGAGGACATTTTTCATCCATAGAAATTGTCTGTTTCTGATGACCAAAATAAACAAAGAGTTTGACCAATACTGAATGAAGCCATTGAATTTGATTAATTATTTCACATCACATTTCAAATTGTGGTTTCAGTCTTCTGAGACTGAGAGTTATTACTGTATTCTTAAGGTAAAATTAACTTGACACCTAAGAATTGAATAACTTTATTTTCTACTTTTTAATGTTTGTGTCATCTTTTTATCTCTTTATTTTCCACCAGGACATATAAGTAAAGCTTTGAGAGATTTCATAGCTATGAATTACAGTTAAATAAAAGTACTCATTTAAGATGGATCATATGTCAGTTTTAAATAAAATGGTCCCAACTATATTTATATATATAAAAAAAAAAAGATTTTAAGTTGGTGAATAGTTTTGGGGAGGGGCCTGTGAATTTATAGATAAGGTGATGCTTGTTTCTGTTCTTTTAATTTGAAAAAAATTCACATCAGTGTTTTTTCATTTGTGAGCATCAAACTCCTTTTATTTGAGTTTCATATATTTCTTGTTTTTTGAATGGTGCTCCGTTATATCGAATTGTAAGAAAATCTCATTAACCTGGATTTACATGGACAATATCCTCATATTAATACAAGTAGATGCACTCATAAAAAATGTATAGGTTAATTAAATTTCCTGTAGAGCATACTTCCAAATATGCCGAGTGGAAAATTGGTAATCTAACATAATATCAACTTGAGTAGAAAAATAAGAGGTCTTGATTTAATCATGTTAAATTGCAAAGAATTATATTACACAATGAATAAGATCAGTCCACATGGTCATTGCAAGCCTGGTCTGTAATTAGCAGTGGCCCACATGACATTTTCTTTTTCTGTACTTGAGTAGAACTTGCTGACATATCTTCTTAAAAACTGTTCTAGACACCTGGCTCCATCTACTTGAAGTTAATATCTTTCCACTTTCAGTAACAGTATGAACTGTATAGCTCATAATGTTTTACTCTGTGGTCCTATGTATTTAGAGGTTAAAATAATTCATTATCCATGATTTATCTTTAAAATACTCTCTCATTGAAAAATAAACAAATGGATTAACTAACTGAATATCTAATAGGGTTGTATGAAAGAAAAGCAAACAGAGGGAATATAAACACCATCATATGTATTTTTGATGTATTATTTAGATCATGAATTATTTACTCATTCAAATGCCTTTGCACAAACCACTTTTGTCCCCTTAGCATGCCTCACTGAGACTCCACTTCAGACCACTTACAGTACTTGCTACATTTAAAATATATGTTTCATCCATCAAAATATTAAAACTATGATAACTGAATGGCACATAATAACAACATTGTAACCTTCTACTGGACATTGGAACAAATAGTTGTGATGATTACTTTAGGTGAATTAACCAAATAAAAAAGAGAGAAAACAGTTAAACCAGTTACTAGGTATGTACAAAAAATTTGTATTTAGTAAAACTTTTATTTTTCACTTTTTAAAATAGATAAACCCAATTTGAAGTCTATGTATCCTTGATAGAAAACATTAGAGTAAAAGGGAACATGGCCAGAAAGTCAGAATTATTCAGGAAAATTTACAGAAGCTTCTATAAATGAAAGCACAAAATTTGAAAAGTCCAATTTATTGAATAGAATGTCAACTTTTGCCAATAGCTTTTTTAAGGCTTAATTTTCAAAAATTTCTTAGTTTGTCGAGCATATTAAAAAAAAAAAAAACTACCTATAGACTACTCCAGAAATAAGTTTTTATAAGTTTACTTTTAATAAATATGTTAAGATGTTAGGCACATTAATGTGTGTCATAATATGCAAAATGACATTATAATACCAAAATTTAATAGCTGGAAAGTTATCATTAAATATTCAAGTGTACAGAGTAGCAAAGACAATTTAATCAGGAACTCTGTCAATGACTTCAATAATTTGCAATTAAATAATTTTTCTCTTGTCCATTTAATTCCTCTTGGAATATGTAAATTTAAATAAAAAAGAGTGCAAAAGACTGTTCTATGGCAAAACCAATACAATATTGTAAAGTAATTAGCCTCCAATTAAAATGAATAAATTTATATTTAAAAAAACAAAAAAATAAAAAAGAACTCACTATGCTTATGCATATATAAGGATAAAGATTTCCATAATTTTTATTCCATAGAAGCAGCCTGGTACTTAAAATTGAAAAATGTAGCTAATTTATCTTCTAAATTCATTATGTAATATTACTAACCTTGTGCAAGATGCAACCATAAACAAAATTGATTGTGCCATTGTTTCAGTGCTTTAATGTTTTACAAATAATTCAAGACAAAAGAGTGTAGTTTCTTAAAGCAAACTAACATCTACCCAGGGAAAAGGCCGGCTATACAAAATGCAAATAATGTCTACTTAAAAATATCAGGGAACTACTGAATAAGCAAGGACCTGAGGGGTCAAGTTTCTGGACAGAGGAGAGACACTGAGAGGTAAAGGGACAAGCAGTATGCTTTTATCCCCAGGAGGGTTTGTCATTAATGGGCCAAGGGCAAAAAATTGAAAATATGGTCTTTGCCCAGGCATAGCATTGTGGCTGAGAGAAAAGATACAAAGTGTTTGTCAGTACAGAGTATCAGGAAACACAAGAGAAAAATGAAAGTTTCATGGCACAAATTCCCAAGTAGAAACAGAGCAGAAAACTGGTCCTTGCATATATGCAGTTTAAACTTCAAGAAGTTTGTCAAATTCTGAAGCTACAAATGGTAGGATGATGAAAAGCTGAGCTTGAGTCTTCTGGAAAGTGATTTAAGCTTTCCTGTAGTTTTTCTTTTTTTTTTTTTTTTAGGTGACAGATAAAAATGAAGGTTCAAGACTAGCCAGGGGAATGGATACTAGTTATCACACTCTGGCATCGGTGTTGAATCAGAAGTCTCCCAGGACTTAACCAAAGTGCAAGGCCGACCTTATTCAAAGCAGTCCATATACAGACTAATGTGAACAGACCCCACTTTCCATGGTGACTCTACTGGTAAAGAATCTGCATGCAATGTGGGAGACCCAGGTTTGATTCCTGGGTCAGGAAGATCCCCTGGAGAAGGGAACAGCTACCCAATAAAGTATTGTTGCCTGGAGAATCTCATGGACAGAGGAGCCTGGTGGGCTACAGTCCATGGAATCACAAAGAGCTGGACATGACTGAGTGATCAACAACAACAATGCATACATAAGGAATCGAGGGAAATGGTACTGATGAGCCTATTTGCAGGGAAGGGATGGAGACACAGACATAGAGAATGGACTTGTGGATACAGTGGGGTAAGGAAAGGATGGGATGTACTGAGAGTAGCAATGACATATATACACTCAGTAAAGTTCAGTCACTCAGTCGTGTCCGACTCTTTGTGACCATGTGAACCACAGCACGCCAGGCCTCCCTGTCCATCACCAACTCCCGGAGTTCACCCAAATTCATGTCCATTAAGCTGTCTCCTGCTAAGACAATTCATGAATATTGCTACACTAAACAACAGATTTTCAGTGTAGACGCAACAGTCTGCTATTGGAAGAGGCTGCCATCTAGGACTTTTCATAGCTGGAGAAGAGAAGTCAGTTCCTGGCTTCAAAGAACAGGCTGACTGTCTTGGTAGGGCCTAATGTAGCTGGTAACATGGAGTTGAAGCCCAAGTATCCAAGACTGGATATATAGACATGATGGAGACATATAGACAGATTTCCTACCCTCTGGGAACCTAAAATGGCAAAGTACGAGATGCAAAGTAGAACTGAATATCATTTAGTGTTTCAGAAATAAAATCACTCACTGTAACTGGCTTCATACTTATAAACAGGTTAAGAAAACCAAAAAAACAACAAAAACAAACAAACAAAAAAAACACACACAACAAAAACAGCAGTCACTAGAGTATCAACTCACATTTGTCTTGTTACTAACCATTAACTATTCATTTTATTGACTGACTATCTTTCAGGGTAAGTAGCTGAGCAATTGATTTGTATGCATTTAAATCCCCCATTTCTCCCAAAAGTTGGAAAGCTCTACCTGGTCACCTGTCTAGTGGATGCATCCATGTCCTTGGGTCCTGGGTGGCTCAGAGAGAATAAAGTTAAGAGAAGTAACTTAAGCTTTGGGGTGTTATTTAACAAATTTTCAGTCCTTCTGTAATGTACCCGTTTAAAATAACAATTCTTCCTTAATTTTGAGGAACCATGTGTGTCAACATCTGTGACATGCTCAGAATTGTTTACTTTTGATCATAATTTACCGGGCATACTACTTGAGTGACTAAAGGGCCAAGCTCTGGCCCTCTCAAGCTGAGTGACATCTCTGTTCCCTCATCAGTAGGAAGAGATTGGTTGACAGCACACCCTTGGTGAATGGGAGGATTAAATGAGATGTTGAAGGTACGGTAGTAGGCAGTGTCTGGCAACATGTACTCACTCAAGTATTAGCTACTATTATGACTACTGTAATATCATCACACACATAACTCAGGGCTGTTTAACCTGAAAGCCAGCCTCATTATGCATTTCACATGACTTGACTGGGTCGATCCTTAATTTCCAGTTTTATGCTACGTCTCTTTATTTTCCAAATGTTAATGATGTAACATGTTTGAAAGAAAATCTACTGTTCATGTCACTTTCCAGCTGAATTTTTGACTTAAAAATATATCATAAAACAAGTAGAAATTAATTTTACTTTGACCAATATTGTTAATGTTTCATAAGATCATATTCACAATCATTATTTGCATTCAAGGATTATTTAGCGCTGAAGTGTTACTTGGTTTTCAAATGTCTAGCCAATTTTCTCTTGAAGTTCATGTAATCCAAAAAGCCAACAGCTGGCAAGGGGAGGGCACTTGGATGGAGAAGATGAAAGAAAAATGCAAAAGTGAAAGGAAAGCATGAACCCTTGCTAGATACCACGGGGAAGACTGAGCTTCTGAGAACTGATGGATTATATGGTTGATGTTTTTAAAGGGAAAGAGGATAAACTATTAACCGACCTATTCTGCCAGATAACGGCAGTTATGAATGTGTTTATGCAACCTCTGTGGTTATGAAGAGTACATGCTCAAGTACTTTCTAGTATCTTTCAAAACTATTATCTTCAAAAGAAGAGGCATTCTGAAACCACAGTTGGCGACTTTCTGGACTGAACAAAGAATTAGGGGACTTCCCTGGTGGCCTAGTGGCTAAACCGTCAAGCTCCCAACACAGGGGGCCCAGGTTTGATCCCTGGGAACTAGATCCCATATGTCACAGCTAAGATCCAGTGCAGCCAAGTAAATAAATACTTAATTTGAAAAAACAAAGAATTAGGAAGCAGGAATTTTCTTGCATATTCTACAGGCTTCATAGTGCTAAATGTAAATAATCTGTAGGTTTCTATACCCTAATCTATTTCAAGGGTAAGGTTACCAGATTCTTCTGTGTAAGGAATTTTTAGAGTCCTTATATGTAGTGGTATTAACTTACAAAATTTCCTTTTGTTTAGTGAAACACTCAGACTCATGAAATAATCAACGAAGAAAGATACAATTTGTGGGCTCCAAATGTGTATCTTTATCCCACTTACTAAAATTTATTTGCTACCCAGCATCAGTATTCCCAGTGCTTTCATGGTCATTTTTAAAAAAAAAATTATTTAGTTTATCTGTTTGATTGCCCCAGGTCTTAGCCACAGCATGCGTGATCATTGATCTTTGTTGCAGCATGCAGGAATCTTGAACTGTGACATGTGAACTTTTCGCTGCAGCACGTGGGATCTCATTCCCTGAACAGGGGTCAAACCCAGACTGCCTGCACTGGGAGCACTGAATCTAAGTAACAGGACCACCAGGGAAGGCCCCTTTCTTAGCCATTTGAATACGTGCAGAGCAACAGAAAGCTTCAGTCACCAAATACACGCTCCCAACTGAGGCTGAACACATGACACTTTGCCTTCTTGTTTCAGTTCTTATACTATTAAATACTGTCCTTATTTAGGGCTACATTTTTTTTAAACTTTTAAGTTTGTATTGGGGTATAGCCAATTAACAATGCTGTGATAGTTTCAGGTGGACAGCAAAAGGTCTCAGCCATACATACACGTGTATCAATTCTCCCCCGAACTCCCCTCCCATCCAGGGGATAACACTGAATGGAGTTCCATGTGCTATACAGTAGATCCATCTTTGTTATCCATTTTAAATACAGCAGTGTGTATATATCCATTCCAAACTCCCTAACTATCCCTTCGCTCCCCCATCCTTCCCCCCCAAATCATAAGTTTGTTCTCTAAGTCTGTGAGTCTGTTTCTGTTTAGTAAGTTCATTTGTATATATATATTTTTAGATTCCACATATAAGGGATGTCATATGATATTTCTCCTCTGACGTGCTTCACTTGGCATGGTAACCTCTAAGTCCATCCATGTTGCTGCGAATGGCATTATTTCATTCTTTTTGATGACTGAGTAACATGCCATTGTATGTACATACCGCATTTCTTTATCCCTTCCTCTGCCAATGAACGTTTAGGTTGCTTCTCCATCTTGGCTAATGTTAACAGTGCTGCAGTGAACATCGGGGTACGTGTATCCTTTCAGATCATGCTTTTCTCCTGATATATACTCAGAAGTGAGACTGCAGGGTCATATAGCAGCTCTGTTTTTAGTTTTTTAAGGAAACTTCATACTGTTTTCCACAGTGGCTGTACCGATTGACATTCCCACCAACAATGTAGAAGGGTTCCCTTCTCCCCACACCCTCTCTAGCATTTTTTGTTTGGGGGCTTTTTGATGATAGCCATTTTGACTGGTGTGAAATGATATCTCACTGTAGTTCTGATGTGCATTTCTCTAATAATTAGAAATGTTGACCTTTTCATGTGTCTCTTTGCCATCTGTGTGTCTTCTCTGGAGAAATGTTTATTCAGGTCTTCTCCCCATTTTTTGAGTGGGTTGTTTGTTTTGATGCTATTGAGCATCATAAGCTGTTTGTAAATTTTGGAGACTAATGTCTGTCTGTCATATTATTGGCAAACATTTTCTCCCAATCTGTTGGTTGTCTTTTTGTTTTATTTATTGTTTCTTTTGCACTGCAAAAGCTTTTGGATTTATTTATTTTGAGGCTAGTCACATTACAATATTGTAGTGGTTTTTGCCATACAGTGACATGAGTCAGCCATGGGTGTACTTCTGTTCCCCATCCTGAACCCCCTCCCACCTCCCTCCCCATCCCATCCCTCTGGGTTGTCCCAGTGCACCTTCCTTGAGTGCCCTGTTTCATGCATTGAACTTGGACTGGTGATCTGTTTCACATACAGTGATATACATGTTTCAATGCTCCCATTTATTTTTGTTTTTGTTTCCATTATTCTGGAAAATGGGTCAAAAAAGATATTGCTGCAATTTATGTCAGAGAGTGTTTGTTTTCCTCTAAGATTTTTATAGTGTTCAATCTCATTTATGCCTTTAATCCATTTTGAGCTAATTTTTGAATATGGTGTAAAGAATGGTATAATTTCATTTTTTACATGGAGTTGTCCAGTATTCCCAGCACCATTTCTTGAAGAGACAGTCTTCCCAACATTGTGTAACCTTGCCTGGTTTGTCATAATTTAATTGATGATAGGTGCATGGATTTATTTCTGGGTTTCTATCCTATGTCATTGATCCGTATTTCAATTTTTGTTCAAGTACAATACTTTGTTGATGTCTAGAGCGTTGTAGTAGAGTCTGAAGTCAAGGAGCCTGATTCCCCCAGCTCTGCCTTTCTTTCTCAA
The DNA here is from genome assembly GCA_006410675.1 of Oreotragus oreotragus. Taxonomy (NCBI): domain Eukaryota; kingdom Metazoa; phylum Chordata; class Mammalia; order Artiodactyla; family Bovidae; genus Oreotragus; species Oreotragus oreotragus. Next base: position 374,727 of record SJYX01012248.1, on the reverse strand, counting down.
GATTGTTTTGGCTATTTGGGGGGTTTTGTGTCTCCATACAAATTTTAAGATTTATGTTTTAGTTCTGTGAAAAAACATGCCATTAGTAGGGGGAGCCTGGTGGGCTGCCGTCTATGGGGTCGCACAGAGTTGGACACAACTGAAGCAACTTAGCAGCAGCAGCAGCAGCAGAGATTGTATTGAATCTGTACTTTGCGTTGGCTAGTATAGTCATTTTGACAATATTGATTCTTCCAATGCACGAGCATGGTGTATCTTTACATCTGTTTCTGTCTTCTTTGATTTCTTTCACCAGTGTCTTCCAGTTTTCACAGGACAAGTGTTTGTCTCCTTTCGTAGGTTTATTCAGAGCTATTTTATTGTCGTTGATATGATGGTGAGCGGAATTGTTCTTTGAATTTATTTTTCTGAGCTTTCATTGTTAGTGTATAGAAACGCAACAGATTTCTGCGTATTAATTTTGTAACCTGCAACTTTATCAAACTCAGTGATGAGCTCTAGGAGTTCTCTGGTCCTGTGTTGAAGATCTTCTGTGTATAGCATTACGTCATCTGTGAACAGTGACAGTTCAACTTCTTTTTCAGTTTGGATTCCCGTTACTTCTTTTTGTCTCTGGTTGCCATAGCTAGGACTTTCAAAACCTATGTTGAATGAAAGTGGTGAGAATGGACATCCTTGTCTTATTCCTGATCTTAGAGGAAATGCTTTCAGCTTTTCACCACAGAGCATGTTATTAGCTGTAAGTTTGTCGTATGCACCCTTTATTAAGTTGAGCTAAGTTCTCTCCATGCTAGGGCTACATTTTTGCTTGTTCATGCTTTTTATTGGTGTTTTCCATTTTTAAAGTGGCCCTAAATTGTAGTTTTGAAGTGCTGTCTGGCGTTTCGAAGTGAAAGAATCCATCATGTGCCTTATGGAGAAAATACAAAAAAATAAAGATATGCTTCATTGAGGCATTACTTAGAGTGCTGTTGCCCATGAGCGCAATGTTAAAGAATAAACAATGTATATTAAATATGGTGTCTTTAGACAGATATAAAACAAGGTTTTTTATTGATGAGTTGGTGAAAATGTTGTGACCAAACCTGACCCTATATTTCCTCTAAGAGCAGTGACGCAGTTCAGTTCAGTTCAGTTGCTCAGTCGTGTCCGACTCTTTGCGACCCCATGAATCACAGCACACAAGGCCTCCCTGTACATCACCGACTCCCGGAGTTCACTCAGACTCACGTCCATCGAATCAGTAATGCCATCCAGCCATCTCATCCTCGGTCATCCCTTTCTCTTCCTGCCCTCAATCCCTCCCAGCATTAGAGTCTTTTCCAGTGAGTCAACTCGTCACATGAGGTGGCCAAAGTACTGAAGTTTCAGCTTTAGCATCATTCCTTCCAAAGAAATCACAGGGTTGATCTTCAGAATGGACTGGCTGGCTCTCCTTGCAGTCCAAGGGACTCTCAAGAGTCTTCTCCAACACCACAGTTCAAAAGCATCAATTCTTCGGTGCTCAGCCTTCTTCACAGTCCAACTCTCACATCCATACATGACCACAGGAAAAACCATAGCCTTGACTAGACGGACCTTAGTCAGCAAAGTAATGTCTCTGCTTTTGAATGTGATATCTAGATTGGTCATAACCTTTCTTCCAAGGAGTAAGTGTCTTTTACTTTCACGGCTGCAGTCACCATCTGCAGTGATTTTGGAGCCCCAAAAAATAGTCTGACACTGTTTCCACTGTTTCCCCATCTATTTCCCATGAAGTGATGGGACCGGATGCCATGATCTTCATTTTCTGAATATTGAGCTTTAAGCTAACTTTTTCACTCTCCACTTTCATTTTCATCAAGAGGCTTTTTAGTTCCTCCCCACTTTCTCCCATAAGGGTGGTGTCATCTGCATATCTGAGGTTATTGATATTTCTCCCGGCAATCTTGATTCCAGCTTGTGTTTCTTCCAGTCCAGCATTTCTCATGATGTACTCTGCATATAAGTTAAATAAGCAGGGTGACAATATACAGCCTTGATGTACTCCTTTTCCTATTTGGAACCAGTCTGTTGTTCCATGTCCAGTTCTAACTGTTACTTCCTGACCTGCGTACAGATTTCTCAAGAGGCAGGTCAGGTGGTCTGGTATTCCCATCTCTCAGAATTTTCCACAGTTTATTGACTCAGTATTCACTAATTTAGTGTTCATGGTGACTTCATAGAATATAATTTCTTCAAATAACAAGAATCCATTCTATCTTGTTTTATGTTCACTGTTGTTAAGTGGGATCCAGTCTCTTGGTTAAGTTTTTGTCTCTCTCATTCATGTAAAAAGCAATTTGCTTGGATATGAAAATTAACTGCTACCAGTGTATGAGTCAGCTGTCTTTATTTGAAGAGTTGTGTTATAGTCAATCATCAGTTTCTATGGATTTAAAGACATTCATTCTTACTCTATTCAACAAATATGTATAAAACTTTCTAAGGAATTTGGGGAAAGTTCTGATCCTATGTTCATTAGTTTATTGAGTCTATGAGTGACTAGTAGACTTGGAATTATTTCATAAAGATCCTTAAACATTTGACCCAGTGTAGAGATTCACATTTTTGCTATCTTCCCTAGCAAGAAAAATCTGATACATTGAATTATTTCTACTATCATTTGTATCATTATTATCTACTCACCTGTTTGCATATGATAAGAAGGGTGTGTTGTTCTATAGGAACCAAATCCAGTCACATTCATATGGCCAATGTTGATGCTGAAGGGCACGTAGATGTCTGTGGCAGTAACAGCAAGTATGCTCCATAAAATCTGGAGAAAAGAGGCAATCCTGCTAGCCACCATTCATAGGGAGCCCTCACAACAGAACATTTTGTTGAGTTTCTTGAAAGCATTTGGTTGTCACTAGGTATCACTAATGTTACTGTAAAGCACATGCCTGGAGACACTCCTAGCAGTGAGGAAGACAAGGCAGAACTCACGTACGTGGACCCCGGGCCTTAGTTGGATCTTTTATGACCAGTGCATCCTGCTTAGAAACTATTTGATCAATCACCAGTCCTTCATATTAACTCACTATTGATCAGAGACGTATTAATACATCTTTTGTTACCTGAATGTTATTGGGCAGATATGTTTCAGTACTTGCTTACATAACATCATTGGCCACAGGTGTTACTTTCTTTAAAAATTCCCTGGTCAATGATGTGTTAACTATAAGAAGAACCAGACAGCAGGCCCAGGATTTCCCCATTTCTGTTAGCTTTCAAGCCATATTGACTGCAATTTTATTTCGCAATACTGATCATCAGAAAATGTGTTTCAGAGATATTGAATTAAAGTCCTGCCCTGTTGAGCTATTAGAAGTAATACGCTGAAGAGAAACTGAAGTACAGTTAGCTATGAAATAGTATATCTAAAGAATTATTTGAAAAACTTAGTAATAATTGCATGTAAAATTCAGGTTATATTCAGCTGTATTCTATGAAAGTAGAAACATCAGCTATATAATTCACTATTGTTTCCGTTGGCTATATCACAGTACATGACAGTTACTTGTCCAATTCTTTTCTTTAATGAGACCTTGGGGGAATAGTTAAGATGTATCTGTCAACATACCTAGGTTCTGGGAAGAGTCCTTTTAACTTTGAAGTAAAGAAAAGTCTTACATATATGATCTTGAAAAGAGAAATTGTCTGTTAGGTGACATGACAGCACTTAGAGTTAAGTGTGATAACCAGCCCACCAGATGTAGATTTTTTTGCGTTTCATGTGTTTTGCCTACAATTTGGAGAGCATACTCAAGGTGAACGGCCCTTCTAACCTCAAAAGAATTCTTCCCATTGGCACACAAACTTGAATTCTCACTCAGCATGAAAGCTTTCTTAGTTTAGTGTCGTTATTTTAAAGCTGCCAGGTCTGATATGTACTAACCTATGATCACTAAAGGTAAAAGGCAAGTCTTGTAAATTCCTGCGATAGTGTAAGTTTGAATGAAATATGATTGATGACGAGCTCTAGGCCTCTGCCTTCTCTCTACTCCCAAGCAAGAGGCTAGAAAAACTCACTTGTATTCTTGGGGAGGAGGAGTGGGGGAATTAGGAGGGGCTCAAGGCTGAGAAGATTACGTCAAGCATTTACACGGAGGAAGGTGGATGGTTGATGACCATGCCTCCTGTGGACCCTTGATGCAGTCCCCATGGATAAGGGCAGCTATGTGGGGCACCAGTCAACTGGGGGACTTCTTGAAAGGTTGGCACTGTTTTGGCAGCTCACGGGTCACAAGATGCAGAGTGGTTCCCATCAGTATATTTCTTTTAAATTTATTTTACTTTTGGCTGTGCCGGGCCTTCATTGCTGTGCAGGCTTGTCTAGTGTGGAGAGCAGGACCTACTCTAATTGCAGTTCATGGGCTTCTAACTGCTGCGGCTTCTCTTGTTGCCGATGTGGGTTTTAGGGCTGGTGGACTCAGCAGTTGTGAAGCGTGGACCTAGTTGCCCTGCAGCTTGTGGAATCTTCCCAGACCAGGGATCGAACTCATGCCCGATGCTTTGGCAGGCAGATTCTTAACCGCTGGACCACCAGGGAAGTCCCCTATCAATATGTAAGCTGAAGCTTACACCTTCCATGTGACATCAACCCATATCGGGGATCTGGAAGGATACAGATCATCTAGCTAGACACCTGAGGCTTCCACCTGTTTGGCTGCACAGATTCGCCCTGGAAGCAACCTCAACATCTTATACTTTTTACCTGATTTGCCTGTGTGGGGTTTAATAGTACGTACGCTGCAACACTGACTCTAAAACAACAATCAATTAAAGACAAAAGACTATTTTAAATACCACTAAAAAAAGAGGAGAAACTTGCCAAACTCTCGAATGCCATCAAGTATCCTGTTAGCCTCGATTTCACAGATGTTAAAAAGTAAAGCAAAACTGTGTCTTGAAATCTATGAAGATCAGTCATTTAGACTGATGAAAACAGAAGCACTTACATAAAATATGGCAGTGTTCTCTTGTCTCTTTTATAATTATCAATCAAGGCTTCATTTAGAGTTGTTTTTAATGACAGATTCAGACTAGATTTCCCCCGACTTTGAGACCTTTAGCTACATGATGCTGTGCAGGTGGCGCTGGTGGTTAAGAATCTGCCTGCCAGTGCAGGAGACAGTAGAGACACAGATTCAATCCCTGGGTCAGGAAGATCCCCTGGAGGAGGACAGGGCCACCCGCTCCAGTATTCTTGCCTGGAGAACCCCGTGGACAGGGGAGTCTGGCAGGATATAGTCCATGGGGTCGCAAAGAGTCAGGAATGACAGAAGTGACTTAGGGTGCACCCACGCACATAATGCTGATACCTTTTATCCTGCTTCCCTTTCAACAATGCTTTGTGTGTGTGTGTGTGCAGTCATAGATTTTTGCAGCCTTCCAGTCTTTATTCTGTCTGCCTCTTTTTTATCTTGTCCTTTTCTATTGCTGGATAGGGGACAACATCTCTGTCTGATATGAATGTTATTGCATAAGCTTGGAAGAAGAAATATCATGATGGCAGAGTGCATAAGCAGCAGCATAACTCTCCATGATGGTCTTTTCTTGAACACAAGGAGGCAGATCTTCTCTCTTCTCTGTATATGTATATGTATATATATTTTATAAGTGATACATCTCCTGGATTTCGTTTAATTGATTCCTGACACACCTCTGGAGATTTCAAGATGACTTTTAACAGTCTCCTATTCTCTGCTTTCAGGGTCAGGCACCTGGATAAGGAGGGGCCTCAGGTCCCCCTTGATTCCTGCTGGTATTATGGTTCAAGTGCACTAGCTACCCTATTGCATCAGGAAGCTCTCTCAGTGACCCCAATAATCACTTTTCTTCTTCCTATCTCTGTTAATCAATCAAGGGCTGAGATACTGTCTTTAGAAGTTTGATTGAGTTCACTTTAATTTTTTTTTTAAGGAAATCTTACTGGTAAAATAAAAATTCAAAATACCCCAGTTCCATTTTCAGATACAAGTTTGGGACATCCCTGGCATTCTAGTGGCTGGAGGTCTGCACTTCTGCTGCAGCGGGCACAGGTTCGATCCCTGGTATGGAGACAAGATCTTGCATGTGGTGTGGCACAGTGAAAAAAAAAAAAAAAGAGCAAACCCAAGTATAAGTTTAACTGAAGTCCAAATTCAAAATTTTCAAGTCATATATTCATTTGCTAATTCATGAACAAACATCTGATGAGTCTGTTCTGTTCCAATAACTGGCTTGGGAAGAGGAGATACCAAGATGGAATCAGCCAGGAGCCCATTTGGGAGAGGCACACAGATGCCACGTGTGGTCACGTTCACTCCCGTCCTGCATCATGGGGGCGGCGCAAAGGCACGGGTTAATGCTTCATGGAGGCAAATGGCTTTCAGAGGCCATGACATTTAGTCTGAGGCTGGAGAAGGGAAAGCCCATGTTCCCTCAGTGCTACACAGAGTTCCCACAAAGGCCCAGAGGTCACACCAGAGGACAGGGTGAGTATCCATCTGAGTTGGTGAAGGGTCGGGTCTGGACTCACACGGGAAGATGGTGGAGGTCAGAGGTACATACACATTTGATCCTGAAGGACTCTGTAATCCATGAGTTGTCCCTTAGGTGGCACCATGCTGGTTGGATCTGCCCGTTGTAAGAACAAATTTCACAGCACAGTGTTATGACTGGTGGATTGAAAGGATGGTGGAAGCAGAGGCTGAAGAGAATGTTTCTTATGAAAGGATAGTAGTAAACACCCAAATAAGAAATGATAACTTTAGAAGATACTGACAATACATATACTTACTAATTAATCTTGGCAATGATTGTCTGGAACTCAGTTTAGATGCTTGATTTTGAGACCAAGATTCTGGGCTTCACTGATAAATTGTAGTTGGGATCAGAAGGAGAGAGTAGGGAAGCCCTGGTCCTGAGCGCTGATGTATCAGAGGCAGATGGGATGAGTAAAACCAAAGAAGAAAAAGCGCCATGAGTGATCAGAAGGAAATTAGGGGAGGGGCTCACAGTGCTTTGCGGGCCCAGGAATTGTAAAGATGAGAGTGTACTGTGAGCCAGTTCACGGTGGGTTGGCCTCTTTGACGGGACAGTTTCTAGGATTTCTGCCCCATCCAAGCCCATGCAGTATTGGCTCCCTTCTGTAGGTTTGGACATTTTCCTGTCTCCCATCTGATTTGTTCCTCATCTTCTCTTTAGAGGGGCTTCCCTGGTGCCTCAGACAGCAAAGAATCTGCCTGCAATGTGGGAAACCAGGGTTCCATCCCTGGTTGGGAAGATCCCCTAGAGAAGGGAATGGCAACCCACTCCAGTATTCTTGCCTGGCAAATTCAACGGACAGAGAAACCTGGTGGACTGCAGTCTATGGGGTTGCAAGAGTCGGACACGACTTAGCGACTAAGCAACAAATATAATTTTTAAGTCGTTTTATTTCATTTATTGAATTCTTATGATAACCAGCTAAGGGTTGCAAATAGGGTTTAAATTAGTTGTGAGAATTAAACTCTTTAAAAATGATACCCAGAAAACCAAATTACGCTTTTCTTCATTGGCTTCCTGAACTTCTCTTGTGCTAATTCAGTACACAATAGTAACAAAAATATATGATGACATTTACTNGTATAGGTTTCTCAAGAGGCACGTCAGGTGGTCTGGAATTCCCATCTCTTTCAGAATTTTCCAGAGTTTATTGTGATCCACACAATCAAAGGCTTCTTTGGTGTAGTCAATAAAGCAGAAATAGATGTTTTCCTGGAACTCTCTTTCATTTTTGATAATCCATCGGATATTGGCCATTTGATTTCTAGCTCCTCTGCCTTTTCTAAAACCATATTGAACATCTAGAGGTTCACAGTTCATGTTTTGCTGAAGCCTGACTTGGAGAATTTTAAGCATTATTTTAGTAGCGTGTAAGATGAGTGCAATTGTGCAGTAGTTTGAGCATTCTTTGGCATCGGCTTTCTTTGGGATTGGAATGGCAACTTTCCTTTTCCAGTCCTGTGGCCACTGCTGAATTTCCCAAATTTGCTGGCATATTGAGTGCAGCACATGCACAGCATCTTTCAGGATTTGAAATAGCTCAACTGGAATTCCATCACATCCACTAGCTTTGTTCATAGTGANAAATAGCTGTGAAAAGAAGAGAAGCAAAAGCAAAGGAGAAAAGGAAAGATATATCCATTTGAATGCAGAGACATATATACACTACCAAGTGTAAAATAAATAACTAGTGGGATGCTGCTGTAAAGCACAGGGAGTTCAGCTCGGTGCTCTGTGATTACCTACATGGATGAGATGGAGGCTCAAGAGGAAGGGAATATATGTATACTTATATTAATAGCTGATTCACATTGTTGCACAGCAGCAACCAACACAGTATTGTATAGCAATTATCCTCCAATTTAACAAAATTTAAAAAAAATAGTGTCTCTATCACTAAAATCTAGTGCAGTGTCAGACCCCTGATCTGTATTCATTGGTCAATATATGAACAACAGACAATTTGCAACAGACAAGCTATAAATTAGGAGGCAAAGTTGTAGAAAAGTTGACCAAGTTAAAACTAAAAATAAAATATTCCCAAACAAAATTGCCCTAAGTCATTCCTAGCAAAAATAGGGAAGATTAAAATTGCCACTAGAAAATATCAATAACATGACGAAAATTTTAGTCTATCAAAATCTGTGAAATGTGACCAAAATTGTACACCAAGGGAAATCATAATTTTTAAATTTTCACATTTGAAAAAATAAAAAAAGAAAATTAAAACATGAGCATCCAACTCAAGGCACTAGAAAATAATAAATATATAATATGGTGGAGGAATTGCTAAGCATAAAGACAGCTAAAGTTCTTTTAAAACGTCACATATCAGAAGGGCCTCCTTCAAGGGAAGATGCACATTTCTCGAGTGTTTTAAAAAAAGCAGTGGACAAGAAATACTTAAGGCTTGGTGGTCATTTTTAAGTATGTAAATATGTTTGTTGTTTGCTTTTTAGTTGCTAGGTTGTGTCCAATTATTTTATGACCCCATGGACTGTAGCCCACCAGGCTCTTCTGTCCAAGGGATTTCCCAGGCAAGAATACTGGAGTGGGTAGCTGTTTCCTTCTCCAGAGGATCTTCCTGACCCAGGGATTGAAATTTGTTTCACCTGCTTGGCAGGCAGATTCTTTACCACTGAGTCACCTGGGAAGCCCCTATATAAATATACTTAAATATTATTATTAATATTTTAAAATATTTAATCATTTTATAAAAATTTAGATTAACTATTATAGAAGGGGACTTTAATTTGTATATAACATTTAAAATGTATAAAATTTAACTAATCTACACTAAGCAAAGTAATTATAATATCATTTATGAGAACTCATATTTTCATAGCATATACATGCCCACAAAGCCAACTTATCTCTAAAGCTATATTATTATCTTCTGGCTTCAAATTGTATTCCTAATTTGGTTAGTTCATGGATCATCTCTTCTGTTCTTTACAAACCTAGTGTCTGTTCCCCTGACTAGAAGTCTAGATCCTCCTCACAATGATGTGGGGAAATGACAAGCAAAAGGACCTGTAGTTGGTTATCCATAAGTTGAGCAGTTCTGAATTTTTATAGCGAAGTGGATTGTATAGAGGCTTCCCAAGTCACAGTAGTGGTAAACAACCTACCTGCCAATGCAGGAGACAAGAGATGCAGGTTTGATCCCTGGGTCAGAAAGATCCCATGGAGGAGGAAATGGCAATCCACTCCAGTATTCCTGCCTGGAAAATTTCATGGACAGAGAAGGCTGAATGGCTACAGTTCATAGACTCACAAAGGGTAAGACACAACTAAAGTGACTTAGCAGGCATGGATAGTATAGACCTCTGCTGCTGCTGCTGCTGCTAAGTCACTTCAGTCGTGTCCGACTCTGTGTGACCCCATAGACGGCAGCTCACCAGGCTCCCCCGTCCCTGGGATTCTCCAGGCAAGAATACTGGAGTGGGTTGCCATTTCCTTCTCCAATGCATGAAAGAGAAAAGTGAAAGTGAAGTCACTCAGTCTGTCCGACTGTTAGCGACCCATGGACTGCAGCCCACCAGGCTACCCCGTCCATTGGATTTTCCAGGCAAGAGTACTGGGGTGGGGCACCATTGCCTTCCCCGAGTATAGACCTCTACTGAGAGTCAAAGTAATATTGTTTAGTGTAGGCCTTAGGTCAGTGAGTGTTTAGAATAGCTGCTAAAAGGAGTGCAAGTAAAAAAATTTATGTACATCAAGACACAACTGTGGTTGGGTTGGGGACTATNGGGGCACCATTGCCTTCCCCGAGTATAGACCTCTACTGAGAGTCAAAGTAATATTGTTTAGTGTAGGCCTTAGGTCAGTGAGTGTTTAGAATAGCTGCTAAAAGGAGTGCAAGTAAAAAAATTTATGTACATCAAGACACAACTGTGGTTGGGTTGGGGACTATGAATTTTCACAACCATTGGTCTACACAGCTGTGTGGTATTTGCTTAAATAATTCATCTGTCAAACTACAGCTGCAGGGAAGTGGTGTTAGAGAACTGGTTGACCCTCCAAAACTTAGCAACATATGCAGCCAAGGCAGGTCTTTCTCACGTTGTACCAGTCACTGCATGACACAGGAAGAATTTCACTGCTTTGTCAAGAGCTACAAATGCAAATATCTAGGTGATAGGACATATGTAAGATCAGCAGTCATAATAACATCTATAGAAAGTGAAGTCACTCAATTGTGTCAGACTCTTTGCGACCCCATGGACTGCAGCCTATCAGGCTCCTCCATCCACGGAATTCTCCAGGCAGGAATACTGGAAAGGGTTGTCCTTTCCTTCTCCAGGAAATCTTCCTGACCCAGGGATTGAACCCGGGTCTCCTGCATTGTAGGCAGATGCTTTACCGTCTGAGCCACCAGGGAAGTCTAATAGCACCTATCAGCCCTAAAAAAGATCCAATCAGGGTCTCCCATATTTCAGTCAGATTCTTTACCATCTCAGCCACCATGGAAGCCCCCCAAACACTGAATCCCATCCTAAATTGCACAAGTCAAATACTCTTTCAATGGTGAAGTGAAGCTGTTATGAGCATTGCTCAGAGCCAGGCATGGAGTCGAAGGCTCAATTCCACAGGTTGCTGGGTGTGAGAACTTGAGCAAGTTACTTATACTCCATTTTCTTAGTTTTAAAATGGGGCTAATCAAGCTTCACCCCTCCTCAGATTGTTGTGAACATTTACTGACTTAATATCAACAAAATGCTCAAGAGTACCTGGCTCATGGTAGTTATTACATAGGGGTTTCCTATCATTATCACTTTTGTTCTTTTTTTTTTTTTTACTTCCTAAATATTAACTTAAAATTTATTGTCTGCTTTCACAACCTAAAAGTGCTAATAAGCATGAAAACACATGTCACAATCTGAGAAATTTGAAAACAGAATACTCCCACATCCCTGAACTTTTGATTTCAGTGTTACTTATAATAAGGGGTAATTAGAAACCACTTTAATTCCTAACAGGGATACAGTTTATGTAAATTATGCCAAACCCATACAATGTAGTATTAATCATAAAGCTTTGTGTTGAAAGGTATGTAACAATGTGGAATTTTTAATTTGTACCTAAACGAAAAAAGCAAAATATATGCTGTATTATTGTATACATTAAAACATACACAAAGCATTAGAAGAAAATACTTTTGTTGATAGGATTAGAGATAACTTCATTTTTTCTCTTTTGGGAAAACAAAATTCTTAGATTTTTATAAATATATTTATTAAAAAGGATATAGACAGCAGGACTTTGCACTCACTGTTGGGAACAATGCAAATGGTACAGTCAATTTGGAAGACATTTTGGCAGTTTCTTGTAAAACTAACACTCTTCCGATAAGATCCAGCAATCACCTTCCTTGGTATTTACACAAAGGAGTTGAACATTTATGTCAATGTAGAAACCTGCACACAGATGTTTATAGCAGATTTAATTATAATTGTCAAAACATGGAAGCACAGTGATGCCCTTCAGTAAGTGAATAAACTGTGGTATCTCCCCAAAAAAAATGGTCTGTTATTCCTGTCTCTTATACACANTATTTACACAAAGGAGTTGAACATTTATGTCAAGGTAGAAACCTGCACACAGATGTTTATAGCAGATTTAATTATAATTGTCAAAACATGGAAGCACAGTGATGCCCTTCAGTAAGTGAATAAACTGTGGTATCTCCCCCCAAAAAATGGTCTGTTATTCAGCACTAGAAAGAAATGAGCTATTACACCATGAAAAGACACATAGAAATTTAAAAGCATAATTCCAAGTAAAAGAAGTCAGTTTGAGAAGGTTATATATGATTCCAAATATAAGGTGTTCTAAAAAAGGAAAACAATGGGGACTGTAAAGAGATCAGTGGTTGCTAGGGGCTCAGGGGGAAGGAAGGATGAATAAGTGGAAGATGTGATTTTTAGGGTGTGGAACTACTCTGGAGGATATTGTAATGGTGGCTATGTCACTATATATCATAATCAATATATTATATTATGCAAGACCAAAAGTGAACCTAAAGGTAAAACATGGACTTTAGTTAAAATTAATGTATAATATTATGAATAATCTTTTAATCATCATAAATTTTATCAGATGTATCACATCAATGCAAGATGTTAATAATAGGGACGTTGTATATGACAATTCTCTGTATTTTCTGATTAGATTTTCTGTAAATCTAAAACTATTCAAAAATAAAATATATTATTTATTAAAATACTAAAATAAAAACCTCATAGCAAAAGAGAATAATGACAAAAATCCTAAAATATAAAGTTTATGAATCCTAGTCTTTATTACACTCTTTATAATGTGTGAAATAGCATTTTTAACCCTCAGTCTTCATATCAACAGAAGGAAGTCTGTGGACTCCATGAGCTCAAGTCCCATTCTTTTCTATTTTATGATTCTCTCTCTTTTTTTTTTTTTTCCTTAAGGGACTATCATCTGATTTAAAGTCCGTTCAAGTTTTTCTGCAACATCGTGGAGAAACCTGAATGAATTTTTTGTCCAACTCAACATATATCTTTGCAAGCAAGTCCACTAGGCAGAAGGGAATCTCAAAGGAAGTAACCTAGGTCCCCAAAGAGGGAACAATGATCAATATCCTATTAGGGATCATCTTAGCTGAGGCTACCATAAGAAAATACTACAAACTCAGTGGCTTAAACAATAGAAATTTGTTTCTCCTAGTTGTGGAGGCTGAAAGTGCAGGTTCAGAATGACAACATGGTCAGATTCTAGTGAGAGCTCTCTGCCTGGCTTAAAGATGGCCACCTTCCTGCTCTATGCTCACACGACCTTTCCTGGATGCATGCATGTATAAGGTGACCAAAGATATCAGATTAAAACCCCACTCTTATGACCTCAATTACCTCCTAGAAGTCCTATCTCCACATACAGCCACAATGTGGATTAAGGCTTCAACCTAATTGCTGAACTTGAAAACCAACAATTCAGTCCACAGCAGGGGTGTTAGTGAGGAAGAAATGTGTTGAGTAACAATTTTCCTTCACTTAAAATAGACTGTAAACCCCAAGGTAATATTTATTGGCTATGGATCAAGATAATAAATTGAGTGCAAACAAGTACTGCCCCTTCTTTTCAGAATCCCATTAAAATTACTGTAAATATATACCCAAGGGAAAAAAAACACAGCACTGAGGAAAATGAGGGGTAATAAGAGATGATCCTTTGAATGGAAAAAATTACTGATGAAATTCTATAACATAAAAACTGGATGTCAGTCCACTTACACATAGAACAAAGAGGAGGAAGTCACGGCCAGATGACCCACAAGGAAAGTTTACAACTGGAGAGGGAGCCAATCTTCCTGGCATAGCTTTGGAAACGCCACACACTCCAAGTTGCAAGGTATTCAGGTGGGAGCAAAACAGAAAAGAAGGTGAATATTTATTTAAAGGGATATTGAAAAAAAAGGCCTGAAAGAGTTGTGCTTCTTGGAGGCACTTTGCATACCAGATTCTAACCCAACCAGGTGTGGCTTGGTAGAGAAGAGGGTGGACTGGTTACCAATTCTCCAAAGCACAATAAAACAAAAATTAAGTAGGTTATAATTTTTATTCAGTGGCACAGAAGTCCTCCTGTTTAGATAAAGAAGGAACTCATCAGTTCAGTTCAGTTCAGTCGCTCAGTCGTGTCTGACTCTTTGTGACCCCATGGATCACAGCACGTCAGGCCTCCCTGTCCATCACCAACTCCCGGAGTTCACTCAGACTCACATCCATCGAGTCAGTGATGCCATGCAGCCATCTCATTCTATGTCATCCCCTGCTCCTGCCCCCAATCCCTCCCAGCATCAGAGTCAGGGAGACAATCCATTTTACCAATGATCAATCAAAGATTGCATTTTAAAAAAATGCTTAACAATTACGGATAAGCATACATTGGAAGATAAGCATATATTTATCGACATCAGCAATGTACAAAATAGAAGGATAAAGAGGGTTAAACTGAACATTTTATACTGGGGGAAAAAAGATATTGAAAGTTTGTTGCTGAACCATGAAAAACACTGGGATTCTTGGCCTCTGGAGGAGAAGTATTCAATTCAGGGCCAGAAATGAGGCTTGATCACTCAAAGCTTTTGTGTAATAAATTTTTATTAAAGTACAAAAGAGATAGAGAAAGCTTCTGACATAGACATCAGAAGGGGGCAGAAAGAATACCTGCCTGCCAGTTTTTAGGTGGATGTTATATAGTTACTAGCAGTCTGTTAATGAAAGACAAGAATGTCTTAAAATTCAAAGAATGGCACCAGACTCCTCACCCACAAGATGTATTTTGGGATAATCTTGGCACCAGAGGAGTCATCCCAGGCCATAAAATGATTGACTTGAATCCTGTAGAAAGGAAGATTACCATACAAATAGTTTCATTTACATGGATTAGGAGAACAATGTATGATGATAACATGTTGGTTTGTCAAGTCAGTTCTGAGCCTTTAGGTGGAATTACTTGAAGACAGAGTCTGGGATAAATGAATAGTACATTAACATAGCTTAAGACAAACATTTCCATAAGAAAAATGCATTGATTAACTCAAAGTTTGAGAAAAGTTAAGTTCAGATGGAACTAGGTGTCATTATGGCAACACAGTATTTTAAGAGAAACCTCTTTTTAAATTTGTATAGAGAAGNATTAACATAGCTTAAGACAAACATTTCCATAAGAAAAATGCATTGATTAACTCAAAGTTTGAGAAAAGTTAAGTTCAGATGGAACTAGGTGTCATTATGGCAACACAGTATTTTAAGAGAAACCTCTTTTTAAATTTGTATAGAGAAGGGGAAAAACTATATCACTAGTTTGTTTCCTTTTGCCACTTAAGAGAAAGATAAAAAAATGTCTGACACTTGCAGCCTATTTCCTCCATTTGGAGACCCCTGGCCTTCCTGCCTGTTATCTCTCATCCCCCCCTTTTCTTTTAGGAGAATTATGTTGCCTAGGGAAAGGGGTGTTGTTCTCATTCTGTAACTGCTTCAGAGATGACAAAGGGCTTTGTGCCTAAATTGGTGCAATAACATATTCTCCTAACTCTCGTATTGAGGGTTTCTGATCCAGGGGCCCCAGGTAGTAGACGGAGGAAGCTGCAGCAGTTGCAGGACTTTGAGCAACCATTTGTAACTTAAAAGCCTTCATGCGACTAGAAACAAATCCAGTTATACAGTTACAGATGCAGGGAGCAAACAGCAAAAACAGAACAATCAGAATTATTGTAATTAAGATGGTTTTCCACCATAGGGAACTAGTTAACCTCTCCCAAAGTGAGGCAATTTAGGCTTCAAGAGTATCCATAGCCTTAATCATCTTGTTCATGTGTTTAGTAAAATGAGTAACATTAGTGCTCATATCAGGTATATATGTACAGCATTGGGTATGAATAATGGCACAAGTTCCTCCTTGTGCAGCTGTTAGAATATCTAAAGCCAATCTGTTTTGTAAAACCACCTTTCTAATTTGTGCTTGTTCAGCAACAACCTTTCAATATAATTCAAGGAAGAGAAAGGAGCAAAAATTCTAATTATACTACCTCAGATATATTTTAGAGAAAGCAATGGCACCCCACTCCAGTACTCTTGCCTGGAAAATCCTATGGATGGAGGAGCCTGGTAGGCTGCAGTCCATGGGGTCGTGAAGAGTCAGATACGAATGAGCGACTTCACTTTCACTTTTCACTTTCATGCATTGGAGAAGGAAATGGCAACCTACTCCAGTGTTCTTGCCTGGAGAATGCCAGGGATGGGGGAGCCTGGTGGGCTGCCATCTATGGGGTCGTTCAGAGTCGAGCATGACTGAAATGACTTAGCAGCAGCAACAGCAACAGATATATTTGCAATGAAGACTAGTTCCAAGAATGAAATGAGGACAGGATTTTTCATAAAGACAAGAGAACAAATGAGAATTCATGCTGCCAGGGATGGGGGAGCCTGGTGGGCTGCCATCTATGGGGTCGTTCAGAGTCGAGCATGACTGAAATGACTTAGCAGCAGCAACAGCAACAGATATATTTGCAATGAAGACTAGTTCCAAGAATGAAATGAGGACAGGATTTTTCATAAAGACAAGAGAACAAATGAGAATTCATGCAAATTCAACACCATTAGTTTTTAAAAGTAGGAGTCCTAAAAAGAGATGTTATCAAGAATATGTCTTAAAAATAGTGTGACCAAAAAAAAAAAAAAAACCATATTGGACAAAACTGATTAATAGGAATTCCATAAAGAAAGAACAAGGAGCTACCAAAGGGGGGAAAATTACTCTTAAATATGATAGTAATGAGACTTTAGGTTGAACAGATTCACTATATATCTAAGAGATTGTATTCATTAACTCAACCAGTAAATACTGAGTGCCTATTAAAAGAGTGAGCCTTTTCTGGGTGCTGGGAATACAGTAGTGAACAGACAATGCAGACAAAACTCTCCTTGTCATTATGGAACTTACAGTCTAGATGAAGGAGTCAAAAACTAAATGAAGAAATAAGTGAAATATGTGTGTTAATGATAACTGCTGGAGAAAAAAAAATACAACAAATAGGAGGCACTGGGGTAGTTACTATTGCCAATAGGCTAATTTGTGAAGCTGCTACAATAACAACACATGTGAAGAGAGACGTGAGGAAATCAAAGGACTGAGTTATATACAAATCATTAAAAGAACATTCCAGGCAATGGGAACATCAAGTGCTGCTCAAGGTCAAGGTGTGCTTAATGGAGAAAAGATACAGCACAGAAACCAATATGCCTGGAATAGAATGAGCAAAAGGCAGAATAACAAATTAGTTCAGGGTGGAAAGACCTTGGAACCCACAAGAACTTTGTATTTTTCTCACTGTGAAATGGAAAGTCTGGAGGGTTTTGAGAGCAGTAGTGGTGACATTATCTGATTTACATTTTAAAGAATTCCTCTGGGCTCTCTGGCTGGGCAAGAACAGAAATAGGGGGCTCTATTTTCAGGTAAAAGGATGAATGAATTTCAAGTGAACACACAGAGCCTTTTACTGAAGTAAAAATGTCTACCAAGCCCTTCATAGAACCATGCTCACAACAACTGCAAAATGAGGTCCTTGGCTCCAAAGCTTTATTTTATTTTATTTTATTTTTTAGTTGGCAAAGTAATGTCTCTGCTTTTTATTTTATTTTTTTTTGTATTTATTTATTTTTTTACACGAAC
>SJYX01012248.1:293276-339555 GCA_006410675.1 Oreotragus oreotragus | reverse complement strand
TGATACACTCTGGAAAAAGTCAACTCAGGGCTTTAGTCTTCTGCATTTGAAAGGGATGTTTCAGCTCAAACCCCCTCTGATAGCTCTCTAGCTTGCCTAACATGTTCCCTTGGACCTCTTATAGCTTGTGAATTGCTTACAGCCCCCCAACCGCGAGAGGCACAAAGCTTAAAAGCATCTTAAAGATACAGAGCCTTTTCTAGAGAGTTAAAAATCATATTGGTGACAGGTTTTCACTGTTGACTCAATGATTGCTGCCAGGCCTCCATATTCTTTTTCTTTTAGGCACCTGGGAGGATGTTAATCAATGTAAACAAGATATGCAAAAAGATATATAGTAGTTCTAATGTTAGCAACACTAGACTTTTGAGTTAATTACTTTTCTTTTGTTATAAATCACTGTACTCCTTTTACTTGTTATAAATTGCTGTATCTTTGCTAAGTAAGAATGTAACTTTATTTAGTGCTTTCTGAGAGTGGCACCAGACTTTGGGAAGATCAACACAAATAAGTCTTCTGGTTAACAAACTCTTATCAGAAAGAAGGCTGTAAAATGTTAATTGGCCCTTTTGGCCGGAAGATGATGTAAATCACCTAAGACTTGTGTATACAACTAGGTATGCAGTGAGAAAAGCCTGGTTTTTGATAAGAGTCTGGGCTACTAACACTGCATAATTTTGCATTACCCATTGATCTCTATGTACAATCAAAAAGGTATAAAAGGCCTTTCTAGACAATAGGCGCCGGGCAAGTCATTAGAAGGACTGGTTCACCCCGTGTCTCCTCTTCACTCAATTTTAGGCTGAATTCCCGTCTGGGGTTTAGAGGCTCACCATGTCTATTTACTTGTCCTGGCTTCTAAGATCCGTAAGAGAGAGAGCACAAGGTGGGGCACTCTCCGATATTCAAATGGACGCCGGTGGCCTAACGTAGATGGTGCAAGTTCCTTGTCTGGAACTTTATTGGATTTCCATGTAAACCAAGTTATTCAGCTTCTTTTATCTACTTAATTTTCCTACTACACTATTTATTTCTAATCTAATCTTTTTTTTTAATAAATAAATAAGTTTTCCTCGCCTATGTCATCCACGCTTCGAATTTCCCTGGATCCACCAGGGCTGGATCCCAGCACCAATGGACTGTAGCCTGCCAGGTTTCTCTGTCCACGGAATTTTTCAGGTAAGCATATTGTAGTGGGTTGCCATTTCCTTTTTGGGGGGGTCTTCCTGATCAGTCCAAGAATAATACCTGTGTCTCCTGCATTGACAGATTCTTTTCTGCTGAGCCACCTGGAAACACCTATGAATTTGGGAAGAAGGCACAATTTATCCCAGTACACATTATATGCATGAGCTATTTCATTTACCTATACATTGGCTATTTCCAGTGGTCAGCTATACATTAAAAAGACTGTGAACATTTGTGGAAAATTTTTGGTGGAAATGTGTGTTTATTTCTCCCAGGAAAATTGATGGTCACAGGATAAGAGTATTTTCTATTTTGTAAGAAAATCGGCAAATTATTGTCCAAAGTTATACAATTCCTATCAACAATTTCTACCATTTGCTTCACATTCTCAAAGACACTTAGAACTGAGTCTTTCATTTCTAGCAATTCTAGTGGGTGTGTATCTCACTGAAGTTTTAATTTGCATTTCTCTAGTGATTACTGATAATGAGCAATTTTTAATAGGATTGCTATTCATTCATATATGTTCTTTTGCAACTTGTCTCAGGGATTTTACCCACTTTTTTTTTTTTAACCGAGTTTTTGTTTTCTATAAAGGTATAGATATTCTTGCTTACAAGTTTCGGTGGATACCTTTACTGGATGGATTAAGGATTTTCCCTGCCATAGTGAACAGGCTAAGGAGATTATAAGAATTTTAATCCATGAAATTATTCCCAGGTTGGGGCTGCTGCAGAACCTTCAGAGTGAAAATGGCTCCACTTTTAAAGCTGTTGGATCTCAGTTCAGTTCAGTTCAGTCACTCAGTCGCGTCCGACTCTTTGCAACCCCATGAATCGCAGCAAGCCAGGCCTCCCTGTTCATCACCGCCTCCCTGTTCATCACCATCTCCCGAAGTTCACTCAGACTCACTTCCACTGAGTCCGTGATGCCATCCAGCCATCTTATCCTCAGTTGTCCCCTTCTCCTCCTGCCCCCAATCCCTTCCAGCATCAGAGTCTTTTCCAATGAGTCAACTCTTCTCATGAGGTGGCCAAAATACTGGAGTTTCAGCTTTAGCATCATTCCTTCCAAAGAAATCCCAGGGTTGATCTCCTTCAGAATGGACTGGTTGGATCTCCTTGCAGTCCAAGGGACTCTCAAGAGTCTTCTCCAACACCACCGTTCAAAAGCATTAATTCTTCAGTGCTCAGCCTTCTTCATAGTCCAACTCTCACATCCATACATGACCACAGGAAAAAACATAGACTTGACTAGATGGACTTTAGTCAGCAAAGTAATGTCTTCTTTTGAATATACTACCTAGGTTGGTCATAACTTTTCTTCCAAGGAGTAAGCGTCTTTTAATTTTATGGCTGCAGTCACCATCTGCAGTGATTTTGGAGCCCCCCAAAATAAAGTCAGCCACTGTTTCCACTGTTTCGCCATCTATTTCCCAAGAAGTGATGGGACTGGATGCTATGATCTTCATTTTCTGAATGTTGAGCTTTAAGCCAACTTTTTCGCTCTCCTCTTTCACTTTCATCAAGAGGCTTTTCAGCTCCTCTTCAATTTCTGCCATAAGGGTGTCTCAGAGGGTGTCAAAAACTCTAGGAACAGTGTCACTTACACTGTTCCTGGAGACCCCAAACCTCAGGAAAGGTTGAAAAAGCTAATGACATTATTAAGAGGCATCTGTACAAATTAACTCAAGAGACACAAAACAATTGGCTTAAAGTTCTACCCATAGCTTTAATGAGGGTTCAAATTGCCCCCTAAAAGGAGGAACTGTCCCCCTTTGAAGGTATTTATGGAAGACCCTTATGCACAGACATTGTTATAGACCTTGAAGCCTTGGAATTTACTAATTATATAACTCAGCTATCAGCTTTTCAACAGGCTTTAAAGGAACTCCAGGAGGTGACTCCTGACCCAGCCTCTGAGTCAAGCAAGCCAGTTTCAGCCAGGAACTGAAGTTCTGATAAAGTCACTGGGATCTGGGGGGCAATCCCTCGAACTCCTCTAGGAAATCCCTTATCAGGTCATTTTTTCTTCTTCCACACCTGTCAGGGTGCCAGGAATTGATTCATGAGGGCATTACACTCGCGTAAGGAGGTGGCACCCAGACCAGAACTAAGTGATGTTACTTTATGTCCTTATTTTCTATGCTCTTACTATTTACTTTTCAGATGGGCCTGATAATCTATGTGAGCCTGCTTCTGCTGACTCCAAAAACTCTGAGTCTGCTGTTTGACCATCAAGACAATGCCTTCCTGTCTTGGGCTCACTCCTACGCTATATTCCACAATCGGTCTAATTGCTGGGTCTGCGGAGCGCTCCCCTCTTCATTAGTGGAAAGCTTCCCGTATTGGGCATCTCCACCTCAGGGAAAGGACTTTCTCCAAGTCTGCAAATAAATTTGACAACGTCAATCATGTGTGATGCTTCTTCTTAATCTGATGACATCTAACAATCTTAAAATGGACTGGTGCAACACTTTTAACTATGGACATAATGTGACTTTTAACTTTGCTGATTGTTTTGTTTTTGCTGCTTGCTCCCAGCATCTGTAACTGTGTAGCTGGATTTGTTTTCAGCCACATGAAGGCTTTTAAGTTACAAATGCTTGCTCAAACTCCTATGACTATCGCAGCTTCCTCCAATGAGTACTTGGGGCCTCTGAATCAGAGACCCTCAATATGAGGGTTAGGAGAATATGTTGCCTCACAAATTTAGGGACAATGCCCCTTACCAGCTCAGAAGCAGTTACAGAACAAGAACAATGCCCCTTTCCCTAGGCAATTCTCTTAGGGAGAATTCTCCTAAAAGAATGAGAGGGTAAGAGGCAGGAAGGCTAGGGGACCCCAAATGGAGGTAATAGGCTGCATGTGCTAGACGTTTATTTTTTTTATCTCCCTTTTAAGTGGCAGGGGGACAAGGGTCAGATATTTTCCTCTTCTCTATACAAAACTAAAAGGAGATTTCTTTTAAAATTCTTTGCTGCCATGATGACACCTGGTTCCACCTGAACTTAACTTTTCTTAAACTTTGAGCTAACCAATGCATTTTTCTTATGGAAACGTTTTTCTTAAGCTATGTTAATGAACTATATATTTACTTTAAACTCTGTCTTTCTTCAAGTCAGTTCGCCTAAGACTCAGAACTGACTTGACAAACCAGTATGTTTCACTCAACAAATCAGTATACTTTACTCATGCAAGTGTTCTCTTAAGCTATGTTAATCAAACTATGTATTTGCTTGGAAACCTGACTTTCTTCAAGATTCATGTCAATTGTTTTATGTCCTGGAATGATTCACCATGTGTCAATGTTATCTCAAAATGCATGTTGTGCGTGAGGGGACTGGTGCCACTCTCTGAGTTCTGAGACATTTCCTTTCTCTTATTATCAGCTTGCTAGTAGGTACGTAACTTCCTGCTAAAGACTAGCAAGGGGGCACTCTTTCTGCCTCTTTGTGATGTCTGTGTCAGAAGCTTTCTCTATCTCTTTTATACTTTTAAAAAGCTTTATTACACAAAAGCTCTGAGCGACCAAGCCTCATCACTGGCCCCAGATTGAAC
The DNA here is from genome assembly GCA_006410675.1 of Oreotragus oreotragus. NCBI lineage: Eukaryota > Metazoa > Chordata > Mammalia > Artiodactyla > Bovidae > Oreotragus > Oreotragus oreotragus. Next base: position 334,807 of record SJYX01012248.1, on the reverse strand, counting down.
TCCTCTCTTCCAGAGGCCAAGAATCCTAGCATCTTTCATGACTTAGCAACAACCTTTCAGGTTTCTCTCACTTTTTTTTTTTTTAATGAGTTTTTGTTTTCTTATTGCTGAGTTGTAAATTTTTTATTTTTATTATGTACTCTGGAAATAAGATATTTGTCAGTTACACATATTGAAAGTATTTTTTTCCAGTCTGCAATTTAATTTTTCACTTTCAAAATTTTTTCCCAAAAGACAAGTGTTTCAAATGGTTCCAATTTATCAATTTTCCTTCTTCTATGATTAACGTGTTTTATGTCTTATCTAATGGCCCTCTATCTGAAAGTCAGCAAGATGACCATATTATCTTCTAGAAACTTTATAATGTTAACTTTTACATTTAGGTCTATGATGCATGTTGAGTTCACTTTTTTCTAAATGGTATGAGATAAGGATCAGTGTTTTATCTATAAATACTCAGTTTTCCCAAAACTACTTGTTGGAAAGATAACCATTGCACATTGAATTACCTTGGTACTTTACTCAAAAAGTCAATTTATTATATAGATAGCTCTATAGTGAGCTCTGAAATTTGGTAATGTAAATCTTACAACTTTGTTCTGTTTCTAAATTGTTTTGACATCACAGGTCTCCTGCTTTTTCATACATGGCCCAGAATCAGCTTAAAAATTTCTGCCTGTGCCCAAATCGGGTATTTTTAGTGAGATTATTTTGAAGAACAGACATCTTAATACTGAATCTTCAAATTCTTAAATACCAAATATCTTACCATTAATTCATGACTTTTAAATTTTTTCTCTACAATGCTTATAGTTTTCAGTGTCTAGGTCTTGCATATGTTTTGTTAAACTTATCCTTACATAATTCATATTTTATGAATTTTATTTATGATTGGTATTATTTATTTCTAAAAGACTTTACAGAATTCGGCAATGAAAATATTTGGGCCTGAAGTTTTCTTTGTGGAAGATGGTTTCTTATGAATTTAGTTTCTTACAATTCAGTAACACAATTCACATTTTGTGTGTGACATGCAACTTTCCTTTTTTTTTCTTTTTCCATTTTTGAGTTCCCATTACTCAAAAATGACTCTTTTTCTCTAGTTTTATCATTTTACTTTAGGCAAAGATATTTGAGAGTTCTGGCTACATTATGAGATTCAACTTACTAATGTCCTATGTTAAAAAGGGCAAGGCCTGGTAAAATTTTCCTATATGGATGTTAAATTAAATGCCCTTAATCTCAGTGACTAGCATCTGACTTAACTTCCCACTCATCCTGGGAGCATCAGCAGCATCAGTTTGTACACTTATTTCTCTGGATTTTGCTTCCCTCTTTATTTATAGCACATGCTGTTTTGAGTTTTTCTTCTATTGCAAGTGAAGCTCTGGAAATTTTTCTCACATTTTACTCAGTATGCTTTTTAAATGTAGGGTTTCCAAGCATTTTAGTTTAATTTATTACTATATTGGGATTGAAAGTACAGATAGAATAGTAACAAAAGCCTTTTCAGAAGCCATGAAAAAAGCATATGGATTTTCTCCTTTTATATGATAATGTACTGTTTTATATAAAAGCATTTCTTAATTTTGAGACATCTTTGATCTACTGATACAAACCTGATCATAATTTATCACTTTTTTAGAAATTTGCTTGCTTCAGTTTGCAAATATATTATTGGTTCATATAGTTACATAGGATAGGCCTATATTTTCTTGTCTTCACATACTATTCTCTCTACAGGGTTATCCAATTCTCTCTAAAGTGTTATGGTGAACTCAGAATTCTAATTTTTTTAATATAATATTTCTAATAGAATTATAGATTGGCACAGATGTTTTAGAAAGTAATGTGGCAATAAGAATCAATGAAATTTAAATTAAAATATGCTTTAATCCAATAAATACAAAAGAAATATTATTAATGGAAATTAGCAAGTGAATGAAAAAGATTTGAGTATATGCATCTTTATTAAAGCAGTAATACAAGCAAAAAAAAAACTAAATGTTCAATACATGAATCAATAAATACATTATAATCTATTGTTAAAATCTGTTATTATATGGTTGTAAAAAAGTCACATTTCCAATGATTATTGAAAGACAAAGGAAAGCATATGATACATATTATCTGAAGCATCAGGGTATAACTTGTAGATGCTTTTATCTATAACCATAAATCAGTTTGGTCATTCTGTCATTTTAGTGGAAAAAGAAATTTATTATCAATCCCTTTCACATGTTGTGTGGAAATACAAAGATCTACTCATGATTACAGGAAAATTGTAGGGACTACATTCATGATTCTAAAGCTTTTATCCTACTTATGTCTCAATTATATTTGTATGTCATCTCCCATGGCTATTTTTCTCCATTTGCTACACACATACAAGGAATAAAGCATATAAAAACATCATCACTGGAATTTTGAGATTTAAAAATTTTTTTAATGTATTTTTATTTTTTCATTAGCTTTTTTTAACATTTTATGACATTTTAATATATATAATTGTAGATTAATAACAAGGAAATACTGATAGAAAATATGAAGAAAATAACACAATTGAAAATATTTAGTATTTGATAATTTTATTCACAGTAACTCAGGAATCTAATCAATCAGAAAAATAATGAACATAGCAGTGAAATTTACCATTCAGGTACGACCAAAATAAAATCCCTTATGACTATTCAGTGGGAGTGACAAATAGATTCAAGGGATTAGATCTGATAGAGTGCCTGAATAACTAAGCACAAAGGTTAGTAACACTGTACAGGAGAACATGATCAAGACCATTCTTAAGAAGAACTGGAAATGAAACAATAGACAGGTTCTAAATCGGGAAAGGAGTACATCAAGGCTGTATATTGTCACCCTGTTTATTTAACTTATATGCAGAGTACGTTATGAGAAACACTGGGCTGGAAGAAGTGCAAGCTGGAATCAAGACTGATGGGAGAAATATCAATAACCTCAGATATGCAGATGACACCACCTTATGGCAGAAAGTGAAGAACTAAAGAGCCTCTTGATAAAAGTGAAAGAGAAGAGTGAAAACCTGGCTTAAAATTCAACATTCAGAAAAAAAAGATCATGGGGTCTAGTCCCATCACTTCATGGCAAATAGATGGGGAAGCAATGGAAACAGTGACAGACTTTATTTTGGGGGGGCTCCAAAATCACTGCAGATGGTGACTGACGGTTGCTCATTGGAAGGAAAGTTATGATCAACGTAGACAGCATATTAAAAAGCAGAGACATTACTTTGCCAACAAATGTCTATCTAGTCAAAGCTATGGTTTTTCCAGTAGTCATGTATGGATGTGAGAGTTGGATTATAAATAAAGCTGATTGCCGAAGAATTTATGCTTTTGAACTGTGGTGTTGGAGAAGACTCTTCTGAGTCCCTTGGGCTGCATGGAGATCCAACCAGTCCATCATAAAAGGAAATCAGTCCTGAATATTCATTGGAAGAACTGATGCTGAAGCTGAAACTCCAGTACTTTGGTGACCTGATGTGAAGAACTGGCTCATTTGAAAAGACCCTGATGATGGGAAAGATTGAAGGCAGGAGGAGAATGGGATGACAGAGGATGAGATGGTTGCATGGCATCACCAACTCGGTGGGCATGATTTTGGATAAGCTCTGGGAGCTGGTGATGGACAGGGAGGCCTGGCGTGCTGCAGTCCATGGGGACACAAAGAGTCAGANGAAAGATTGAAGGCAGGAGGAGAACGGGATGACAGAGGATGAGATGGTTGCATGGCATCACCAACTCGGTGGGCATGATTTTGGATAAGCTCTGGGAGCTGGTGATGGACAGGGAGGCCTGGCGTGCTGCAGTCCATGGGGACACAAAGAGTCAGACATGACTGAGCAACTGAATTGAAGGGAAGAAGAAGAAATGCAAAAAGGCAAAATAGTTTTCCGAGGAGGCCTTACGAATATCAGAGAAAAGAAGAGATGTAAAAGGCTGTGGAGAAAAGGAAAGATATACCCATCTGAATGCAGAGTTCCAAATAACAAGAAGAGATAAGAAAGCCTTCCTCAGCAATCAATGCAAAGAAATTGAGGAAAACAACAGAATGGAAAAGACTAGAGCCAAGGGAATATTTCATGCAAAAATGGGCTCGATAAAGGACAGAAATGGTATGGACCTAACAAAAGCAGAAGAGATTAAGAAGAGGTGGCAAGAATACACAGAAGAACTATATGAAAAAGATCTTCATGACCCAGATAACCACGATGGTGTGATCATTCACTTAGAGCCAGACATCCTAGAGTGTGAAGTCAAGTAGGCCTTAGGAAGCATCACGATGAACAAAACTAGTGGAGGTGATGGAATTCCAGTTGAGCTATTTCAAATTGTAAAAGTTGATTCTGTGAAAGTGCTGCAGTCAATATCCCAGCAAATTTTCAAAAGTCAACAGTGGCCACAAGATTAGAAAAGGTCAGTTTTCATTCCAATCCCAAATAAAGGCAATGCCAAAGAATCTTCAAACTACCGCACAATTGCACTCATCTCACATGCTAGCAAAGTAATGCACAACATTCTCTGAGTGAGTCTTCAACAGTACATGAATTGAGAACTTCCAGATGTTCAGGACTTAGAAAAGGCAGAGGAACTAGAGATCAAATTGCCAACATCTGTTGGACTATCAAAAAAAGCAAGAGAATTCCAGAGTAACATCTACTTCTGTTTCATTGACTACATCTACTTCTGCTTCAGAATACTGACTGTGTGCATCACAACAAACTGAAAAATTCCTGAAGAGATGGGGATATCAGATCACACTACCTGCCTCCTGAGAAATCTGTATGCAGGTCAAGAAGCAACAGTTAAGAACTGGACATGGAACAACAGACTGGTTCTAAATTGAGAAAGGATTACATAAAGGCTTTGTATTGTCACCTTGCTTATTTAACTTATATGCAGAGTACATCATATGGAATGCCAGACTGGATGAAGCACAAGCTGGAATCAAGATTGCTGCAGGAAATATCAATAACCTCAGATATGGGTAAATGACACCACCCTTATAGCAGAAAGTGAAGAACTAAAGGGACTCCTGATGAAAGAGAAAGAGGAGAATGAAAAAGCTGGCTTAAAACTCAACTTACAGAAAATGAAGATCATGGCATCTGGTCTTATCACGTCATGGCAAATATATATGGAAACAGTTACAGACTTTATTTTGGGGGGCTCCAAAGTCACTGCAGATGGTGACTGCAGCCATGAAATTAGAAAACACTTGTTTCTTGGAAGAAAACCTATGACCAAACTAGACAGCATATTAAAAAGCAGAGACATTACTTTGCCAGTAAAGGTCCATGTAGTCAAGGCTATGGGTTTTCCAGTAATCATGTATGGAAGAAAGCTGAATGTCAAAGAATTTATTCTTTGAACTGTGGTGTTGGAAAAGACTCTTGAGTGTCCCTTGGACTGCAAGGAGATCAAAACAGTCAATCCTAAAGGAAATCAGTCCTGAATATTCATTGGAAGGACTGATGCTGAAGCTGAAACTTCAAAACTTTGGTGACCTGACGTGAAGAACTGACTCATTTGAAAAGACCCTGATGCTGGGAAAAATTGAAGGCAGGAGGAGAAGGGGATAACAGAGGATGAGATGACTAGAAGGTATCATCAGTGCAATGGATATGAGTTTAAGCAAGTTCTGAGAGTTAGTGATCAATAGGGAAGCCTGGCGTGCTCCAGTCTATGGGGTCACAAAGTCAGACATGACTGAGCAACTGAACTGAAAGAACTGAAACTTTAATCGTGTCTTACCAGTTAGCCAGATAAGGGCTCTGAAATTACACATATACTCAAAATCATCACAATTTAGACAAGTTCAAAAAGTGAGGATAAGCACATGTACTTATACATTCACATGCATACCTTTCATTAATTAATTGGGTATGAATGGCTAGTAAGTGCCCAATTCATATATTTGCCATGATTAATAATGGAAACATATACATATCACACATATGAAGGCTGCCTGATAAATCTGACTACAGTACATAGTTATTGACTGTTCTAAAGGGAACTTCTTCAGCATTTCAGTATAGCTTAATCAGAGATATCAAATTTGATTATGCATCAATAGTTTTATTTTTAAATTTGACATAGAGTGGGAGCCTCCTAACTTTTCCACATATTAATAGATGCAAAGAACAGTATCTAGAATTACATATGCTGTGAACAAGAAAGCTACAGACTCTTTTCAGTTACTGAAAAGCTAAAATGTTCTCTGGGAATTATACCACCAAAATTATTTTCTTTAATAAGACAACTTGGAAACCATAGTAAAGTAGCAATATATAGTACAACTACTTTACATCTCAAAATTCAAAAATAAGGAAATGTGTTATTAAGTGGTGTCATTTTGAAGGCAAGTACTTCTACAGGTCTGCGTATACTTAAATTTTGCAAAGTGGAAGTGACATATTATACTTTTTTTCATGGAGAGAGAGACAGAATAGGCAAAGTTGACTCTCAAGAAAAATTCAGATTCATTTGACTCTCTCAAATCAGAAAGGCTTTTGCATTCTGCTGACATCAGATATTGAAAACATAAATTATGACATTAAAATTCCATCAGCTTGATGTGATATATTTGTGCAATGAAAAGCAAGGTAAGGAAATGTATGAAATAATTGTTTGCTATTACTGACTACATACTATATGGTTTGCAGTGTGCTTTATGTCCCTTGTCTCTTTTAATTTCACAAAACCCATATAATTAAGATACTTTAAGTTTATAGTAAATAAATAAAGGCTCATGAAGTTTTAATGGGGACTTTTTCAAGATCATAGAGCTAAAACTGACAGAGTCTGAACCTCGATATATCTGACTCAAAAGTTGTTCCTGCTATGGGAGTCTGCTTCTGATTTCATATGATATCAGAGAATTATCTTTGTCACCATTTTGTTCCTAAATATAAAAAGGGGATATTAATGGAACTGACACCCAATATCCTAAGACACACTACACACAAACACACACACAAAAATTTTTTTTTCACTCTTGACCTTCCTTTCTCTAAACCTTATCTTTTTGAAAGTGAGATAGTAGATAGACAAATGATAGACAAGAATTAAGGGGCGGGGGGAGAGGGAAGGAAGAAGGAAAGAAAGAAGACCAGAAAGAGGCAAAGACAGAAAGAAATAGACGTACTATGAGAAAGAGGCTAGGTTAGATTAGAGTCAGCTTCTTCCTTCCATCCCTGCTAATGTCTCCTCCACAGTATTCTTGATTCATAGATACTCAGCACTGGAAGGGACAATTCTCGTGACTAGGTGCAGCAGCCTGTACCAATGCTATGCACTATCAGAAAGTTCTTCCTTATAGTGAGTAAAAATTCTTTGCTGTAACTTTCACCTCTTAATGCTAGTTATGCCTCTGGGCCTACAGGAAAAGTCTACTCCCTCTTCCACATGACAACTCTTCAAATATATCAAGACAACTAACATGTCTCCCCTTAGTCTTCTAGTCCCCAGGCTAAACACCCACAGAAGATTATGCTGTAGCATTAATATCTCCACCTTGCATTTTCTACACTCCCACGTGTCTTCTCCTTTGTTTCTTCCCCTCACAATGAGAAACTATGTCATTTCTTCACCAAATTACATAATCCCAGTCACCTCCTACTTTACTCCCCCACACAGTTTCTTTACAGACCTTTCAAGTAGTGAAGTGTTATAGGATTTAGGGGAAACAAATCATTCAGGAATAATTTTTAAACCAGTAATTTCTTTTTTTTCTTTTTTCCAATCCTAAAGGTCATAGAAATTGAAAAGGCAAGCTATTCTAGGATTCCTTCATTCATTGTTGGACTTAAAAACCACAGTAGCAAAAACTAAACACATGTAAAACCGTTGATTCTTAAAAATTAAAATAAATTCACAAATGTACAGGAACAGATACAGTAACAGGAATGAGGAATGTTATCACAAGAACATTTCAGAAGAAGAGGTGTGTTTGAATTTCAGATCTGCCATTTTCTATGGTGTGCATTCTTCTACAATTTCTAAGTACTATGAGTCACAGTTTGCTCAGAAAGGAAACAAAAATAATTATTAATTCAAGTGGTTTGTGTATAAAGATGAGAAAGAATCTATGCATAGCAGAATAAAACAGGTTAACTTTATTTGAAAATATACAAATGATCAAATTCATTCATGTATTGCAAATAAGCAAATGAGTGACCAACATCACCTTAAAAGTTTAAGTTCAATATAAAGGCTATTCAGCATGGGAAGAACTTTTATCATGTCAGAATGACAAACTTTCAGGATGCCTCAGAGTCAATCAAAAGCATTTATTTAATTCAACATATTGAATTTAATCCACAAATTAACCACTATTCTCGACCAAAACCTGACTAAAATGACAGTAAAATATTTTAAGTCATACATCTGTAAGGTCAAAGGAAAGAGAAGAAACAACAGATTACAGGAAGTGCAACACAATTTTACAATGTGCAAAGCAGATGGACAAGTGGAAAATGACTTAGTAATCCAAAGAAATTTAAGTACTTACAAGGGAAAAGGTCAATAAACAAACCAATCTGCTCCATAGCACCCTAGAAAGAATCATGAACTGCATGCTTTTGTTGTTAGATCATTTTTCTGCATTAAAATTTACTTGGCTAAATATATGAGTTGATCCTTACAAGTTTTACTTTCCAGAAAAGAGTAGAATATAATTCAGCCACTCTTTCTATCACTTTATAAAACAAATTACTTCTTTTTACATTTTCAGACAGCATGATCCTCATTTGAGACATAATATATAAAAAAAATAAAATATTCCTTTAACACAGAAGATGGAATTAGTGAAGACACTGAGTGAAAAATATAAAACTTATATAACATAAATAGCAAAACTGCATAAGTTCTTCCTTGTCAGTAAACACATTAAATATAAATGTATTAAACTACATAATTAAAAGTTAGAGACTAAAAGAATGTGTAGAAAGCTAGCAGCAAACATGATCCAACTACAAGAAAATCGCTTCACATCTAAAGACAGAAACAGGTTAAATGTAAGAGGATGAAAACAATATATTCCATGAAACAACCAAAAAGAGCTTAAGTGGCTATACTAAAATCTGATAATAATAATAACAATAAAGGGAAGATCATTAAAAATAATAAAAGGGTCATTCATGCTATCAAGGCATAACAATTATAAACATATAGGTACCTAACAGCAAAGCACCAACTTATTTGAAACAAATACTGACAGAATTCTAGGGATGAATAGATATTTGAACACTAATAGTTGGCTATATCAGTATCCCGCTTAAAATTGCAGCTATGAACACCTATAATAAAAAAGAAGAAAGATGTCAAATCAGAAACCTAACATCTCACTTTAAAAAACTAGAAAAAGCTGAAACTAAACCCTAATCACTAGAAGAAGTAAAAAATAGAAAAAAGGTAGAGATAAATCAAATAAAGAATAATAGAGTAAATCAAGACAACAAGATTGGTCCTTTGAAAAGATCAAAGTTGACAAATATTTAGGTAAACTTACCATAAAAGAAGGAAGATGAAAAGCAGTAAAGTCAGAAATAAAAAATGGAGATGTTACTATCAAACTTAGAGAAATACAAATAATTATAAGACACTACTAGAATCTGCCTGCAATGTGGGAGACCTGGGTTTGATCCCAGGTTTGGGAAGATCCACTGGAGGAGGGCATGACAACACACTCCAGTATTCTTGCCTGGAGAATCCCCATAGACAGATGAGACTGATGGGCTACAGTCCACAGGGTTACAAAGAGTTGGACACAACTGAACAACTAAGCACACAGTACTAAGAATGAATTAGATAACCCAGATAAACTAGACAAGTTGCTAGAAACAAAAAATAGCTATCAAAATTGACTAAAGAAGAAATAGAAATATGAAGTCATGTAACAAGTAATGGGCTTCCCTCTCCAGTATTCTTGCCTGGAGAATCCCCATAGACAGATGAGACTGATGGGCTACAGTCCACAGGGTTACAAAGAGTTGGACACAACTGAACAACTAAGCACACAGTACTAAGAATGAATTAGATAACCCAGATAAACTAGACAAGTTGCTAGAAACAAAAAATAGCTATCAAAATTGACTAAAGAAGAAATAGAAATATGAAGTCATGTAACAAGTAATGGGCTTCCCTCATAGCTCAATTGGTAAAGAATTAGCCTGCAATGCAGAAGACTCAGGTTCGACTCCTGGGTCAGGAAGATCCCCTGGAGAAGGAAGTGGCAATCCACTCCAGTATTCTTGCCTGGAAAATCCCATGGACAGAAGAGCCTGGCAGGCTACAGTCCATGGGGTCACAAGGGTCAGACATGATTTAGTGACTCAACCATCATAACAAGTAAAGAGACTGAATCAGTAATAGAAAACTTCCCTACAAAGGAAAGTGTTGCACCAGATGGTCTTATTGGTAGTCTACCAAATATTTAAAGAAGAATTAAAGCCAAACCTTATAAAATTCTTACAAAAAATAAAAGAGAAAGAAACACTTGTCAACTCATTCTATGAGGGCAGTATTACTTTGTTAACAAAAATGATATGAGAAAAGAAAACTATAAGCAATACCCTAATGTACATAAATGTAAAAATTATCAACAAAATACTAACAAATTGGATACAGCAACCTAACAGTATTTAAGGACTTCAAATTAAACCAATACAATATTGTAAAGTAATTAGCCTCCAATTAAAATAAATAAATTTATATTAAAAATAATTTNAAGACAACTTGGAAACCATAGTAAAGTAGCAATATATAGTACAACTACTTTACATCTCAAAATTCAAAAATAAGGAAATGTGTTATTAAGTGGTGTCATTTTGAAGGCAAGTACTTCTACAGGTCTGCGTATACTTAAATTTTGCAAAGTGGAAGTGACATATTATACTTTTTTTCATGGAGAGAGAGACAGAATAGGCAAAGTTGACTCTCAAGAAAAATTCAGATTCATTTGACTCTCTCAAATCAGAAAGGCTTTTGCATTCTGCTGACATCAGATATTGAAAACATAAATTATGACATTAAAATTCCATCAGCTTGATGTGATATATTTGTGCAATGAAAAGCAAGGTAAGGAAATGTATGAAATAATTGTTTGCTATTACTGACTACATACTATATGGTTTGCAGTGTGCTTTATGTCCCTTGTCTCTTTTAATTTCACAAAACCCATATAATTAAGATACTTTAAGTTTATAGTAAATAAATAAAGGCTCATGAAGTTTTAATGGGGACTTTTTCAAGATCATAGAGCTAAAACTGACAGAGTCTGAACCTCGATATATCTGACTCAAAAGTTGTTCCTGCTATGGGAGTCTGCTTCTGATTTCATATGATATCAGAGAATTATCTTTGTCACCATTTTGTTCCTAAATATAAAAAGGGGATATTAATGGAACTGACACCCAATATCCTAAGACACACTACACACAAACACACACACAAAAATTTTTTTTTCACTCTTGACCTTCCTTTCTCTAAACCTTATCTTTTTGAAAGTGAGATAGTAGATAGACAAATGATAGACAAGAATTAAGGGGCGGGGGGAGAGGGAAGGAAGAAGGAAAGAAAGAAGACCAGAAAGAGGCAAAGACAGAAAGAAATAGACGTACTATGAGAAAGAGGCTAGGTTAGATTAGAGTCAGCTTCTTCCTTCCATCCCTGCTAATGTCTCCTCCACAGTATTCTTGATTCATAGATACTCAGCACTGGAAGGGACAATTCTCGTGACTAGGTGCAGCAGCCTGTACCAATGCTATGCACTATCAGAAAGTTCTTCCTTATAGTGAGTAAAAATTCTTTGCTGTAACTTTCACCTCTTAATGCTAGTTATGCCTCTGGGCCTACAGGAAAAGTCTACTCCCTCTTCCACATGACAACTCTTCAAATATATCAAGACAACTAACATGTCTCCCCTTAGTCTTCTAGTCCCCAGGCTAAACACCCACAGAAGATTATGCTGTAGCATTAATATCTCCACCTTGCACTTTCTACACTCCCACGTGTCTTCTCCTTTGTTTCTTCCCCTCACAATGAGAAACTATGTCATTTCTTCACCAAATTACATAATCCCAGTCACCTCCTACTTTACTCCCCCACACAGTTTCTTTACAGACCTTTCAAGTAGTGAAGTGTTATAGGATTTAGGGGAAACAAATCATTCAGGAATAATTTTTAAACCAGTAATTTCTTTTTTTTCTTTTTTCCAATCCTAAAGGTCATAGAAATTGAAAAGGCAAGCTATTCTAGGATTCCTTCATTCATTGTTGGACTTAAAAACCACAGTAGCAAAAACTAAACACATGTAAAACCGTTGATTCTTAAAAATTAAAATAAATTCACAAATGTACAGGAACAGATACAGTAACAGGAATGAGGAATGTTATCACAAGAACATTTCAGAAGAAGAGGTGTGTTTGAATTTCAGATCTGCCATTTTCTATGGTGTGCATTCTTCTACAATTTCTAAGTACTATGAGTCACAGTTTGCTCAGAAAGGAAACAAAAATAATTATTAATTCAAGTGGTTTGTGTATAAAGATGAGAAAGAATCTATGCATAGCAGAATAAAACAGGTTAACTTTATTTGAAAATATACAAATGATCAAATTCATTCATGTATTGCAAATAAGCAAATGAGTGACCAACATCACCTTAAAAGTTTAAGTTCAATATAAAGGCTATTCAGCATGGGAAGAACTTTTATCATGTCAGAATGACAAACTTTCAGGATGCCTCAGAGTCAATCAAAAGCATTTATTTAATTCAACATATTGAATTTAATCCACAAATTAACCACTATTCTCGACCAAAACCTGACTAAAATGACAGTAAAATATTTTAAGTCATACATCTGTAAGGTCAAAGGAAAGAGAAGAAACAACAGATTACAGGAAGTGCAACACAATTTTACAATGTGCAAAGCAGATGGACAAGTGGAAAATGACTTAGTCATCTAAAGAAATTTAAGTACTTACAAGGGAAAAGGTCAATAAACAAACCAATCTGCTCCATAGCACCCTAGAAAGAATCATGAACTGCATGCTTTTGTTGTTAGATCATTTTTCTGCATTAAAATTTACTTGGCTAAATATCTGAGTTGATCCTTACAAGTTTTACTTTCCAGAAAAGAGTAGAATATAATTCAGCCACTCTTTCTATCACTTTATAAAACAAATTACTTCTTTTTACATTTTCAGACAGCATGATCCTCATTTGAGACATAATATATAAAAAAAATAAAATATTCCTTTAACACAGAAGATGGAATTAGTGAAGACACTGAGTGAAAAATATAAAACTTATATAACATAAATAGCAAAACTGCATAAGTTCTTCCTTGTCAGTAAACACATTAAATATAAATGTATTAAACTACATAATTAAAAGTTAGAGACTAAAAGAATGTGTAGAAAGCTAGCAGCAAACATGATCCAACTACAAGAAAATCGCTTCACATCTAAAGACAGAAACAGGTTAAATGTAAGAGGATGAAAACAATATATTCCATGAAACAACCAAAAAGAGCTTAAGTGGCTATACTAAAATCTGATAATAATAATAACAATAAAGGGAAGATCATTAAAAATAATAAAAGGGTCATTCATGCTATCAAGGCATAACAATTATAAACATATAGGTACCTAACAGCAAAGCACCAACTTATTTGAAACAAATACTGACAGAATTCTAGGGATGAATAGATATTTGAACACTAATAGTTGGCTATATCAGTATCCCGCTTAAAATTGCAGCTATGAACACCTATAATAAAAAAGAAGAAAGATGTCAAATCAGAAACCTAACATCTCACTTTAAAAAACTAGAAAAAGCTGAAACTAAACCCTAATCACTAGAAGAAGTAAAAAATAGAAAAAAGGTAGAGATAAATCAAATAAAGAATAATAGAGTAAATCAAGACAACAAGATTGGTCCTTTGAAAAGATCAAAGTTGACAAATATTTAGGTAAACTTACCATAAAAGAAGGAAGATGAAAAGCAGTAAAGTCAGAAATAAAAAATGGAGATGTTACTATCAAACTTAGAGAAATACAAATAATTATAAGACACTACTAGAATCTGCCTGCAATGTGGGAGACCTGGGTTTGATCCCAGGTTTGGGAAGATCCACTGGAGGAGGGCATGACAACACACTCCAGTATTCTTGCCTGGAGAATCCCCATAGACAGATGAGACTGATGGGCTACAGTCCACAGGGTTACAAAGAGTTGGACACAACTGAACAACTAAGCACACAGTACTAAGAATGAATTAGATAACCCAGATAAACTAGACAAGTTGCTAGAAACAAAAAATAGCTATCAAAATTGACTAAAGAAGAAATAGAAATATGAAGTCATGTAACAAGTAATGGGCTTCCCTCATAGCTCAATTGGTAAAGAATTAGCCTGCAATGCAGAAGACTCAGGTTCGACTCCTGGGTCAGGAAGATCCCCTGGAGAAGGAAGTGGCAATCCACTCTAGTATTCTTGCCTGGAAAATCCCATGGACAGAAGAGCCTGGCAGGCTACAGTCCATGGGGTCACAAGGGTCAGACATGATTTAGTGACTCAACCATCATAACAAGTAAAGAGACTGAATCAGTAATAGAAAACTTCCCTACAAAGGAAAGTGTTGCACCAGATGGTCTTATTGGTAGTCTACCAAATATTTAAAGAAGAATTAAAGCCAAACCTTATAAAATTCTTACAAAAAATAAAAGAGAAAGAAACACTTGTCAACTCATTCTATGAGGGCAGTATTACTTTGTTAACAAAAATGATATGAGAAAAGAAAACTATAAGCAATACCCTAATGTACATAAATGTAAAAATTATCAACAAAATACTAACAAATTGGATACAGCAACCTAACAGTATTTAAGGACTTCAAATTAAACCAATACAATATTGTAAAGTAATTAGCCTCCAATTAAAATAAATAAATTTATATTAAAAATAATTTATCAAATTCAAATTGATAAATTTCCACCATGACCAGGAAATTAAATCCAGGAACACATTGGTAATGCAACACAAACAGTTGTTCAAGGTAGATTATCAACTCCTTAATGCCAAATTCAGACATAATTTGAAGAAAGTAGAGAAAACCACTAGAACATTCAGGTATGACCTAAATAAAATCCCTTATGATTATACAGTGGAAGTGACAAATAGATTCAAGGGATTAGATATTATAGATAGAGTGCCTGAAGAACTATGGACTGAGGTTCGTGGCAGTGTATAGGAGGCAGTCTTTAAGATCAACTCCAAGAAAAAGAAATGCAGAAAGGCAAAATGGCTGTCTGAGGAGTCATACAAATAGCTGCAAAGAGAAAGAAAGAAGAAAAGCTAAAGGCAAAGGAGAAAAGGAAAGATATACCCATTTGAATGCAGAGTTCCAAAGAATAGCAAGGAGAGATATTAAAGCTTTCCTCAGTGATCAATGCAAACAAATGGAGGAAAACAGTAGAATGGGAAAGATTAGAAATTTCTTGAAGAAAATTAGAGGTACCAAGGGAACATTTCATACAAAGATGGACACAAAAAAGGACAGAAATGGTATGGACATAATAGAAACAGACGATATTAAGAGGTAGCAAGAATACACAGAAGAACTGTATAAAAAAGATAGTCATGACCCAGATAATTACAATGATGTGATCACTCACCCAGCGCCAGACATCTTGGAATGTGAAGTCAAGTGGGCCTTAGGAAGCACCACTATGAACAAAGCTAGTAGAGGTGATGGAATTCCAGCTGAGCTATTTCAAATCCTGAAAGATGACTCTGTGAACGTGCTGCACTCAATATGCCAGCAAATTTGGAAAACTCAACAGTGGCCACAGAACTACAAAAGGTCAGTTTTCATTCTAATCTCAAAGATACACAATACCAAAGAATGTTCAAGAATGTTCAAACTACTGCACAATTGGACTCATCTCATATGCTAACCGGAGAAGGCAATGGCACCCCACTCCAGAACTCTTGCCTGGAAAATCCCATGGACAGAGGAGCCTGGTAGGTCCATGGGGTCGCTAAGAGTCAGACACCACTGAGCGACTTCCCTTTCACTTTTCACTTTCATGCATTGGAGAAGGAAATGGCAACCCACTCCAGTGTTCTTGCCTGGAGAATCCCAAGGACCTGGAAGCTTGATGGGCTGATGTTTATGGAGTTGCACAGAGTCAGACACGACTGAAGCGACTTACCAGCAGCAGCAGCATATGCTAGCAAAGTAATGCACAAAATTCTCCAAGCGAGTTTTCAACAGTACGTGAACTGACAACTTTCAGATGTTCAAGGTGGACTTAGAAAAGGCAGGGGAACCAGAGATCAAATCGCCAACATCTGCTGGATCATCGAAAAAGCAAAAGAGTTCCAGAAAAAAAAAAAAATCTACTTCTGCTTTATTGACTATGCCAAAGCCTTTGACTCTGAGGATCACAAAAACTAACAAACAAACAAACAAACAAAAAAGTGGAAAATTCTTAGAGATTGGAATACCAAACCACCTTACCTGTCTCCTGAGAAATCTGTATACAGGTCAAGAAGCAACAGTTAGAACTGGACATAGAACAACAGACTGGGTCATGGAAAAACAGACTGGTCCCAAATTGGGAAAGGAGTATGCCAAGGCTGTATTTTGTCACTCTGCTTATTTAACTTATATGCAGANTCCCATGGACAGAGGAGCCTGGTAGGTCCATGGGGTCGCTAAGAGTCAGACACCACTGAGCGACTTCCCTTTCACTTTTCACTTTCATGCATTGGAGAAGGAAATGGCAACCCACTCCAGTGTTCTTGCCTGGAGAATCCCAAGGACCTGGAAGCTTGATGGGCTGATGTTTATGGAGTTGCACAGAGTCAGACACGACTGAAGCGACTTACCAGCAGCAGCAGCATATGCTAGCAAAGTAATGCACAAAATTCTCCAAGCGAGTTTTCAACAGTACGTGAACTGACAACTTTCAGATGTTCAAGGTGGACTTAGAAAAGGCAGGGGAACCAGAGATCAAATCGCCAACATCTGCTGGATCATCGAAAAAGCAAAAGAGTTCCAGAAAAAAAAAAAAATCTACTTCTGCTTTATTGACTATGCCAAAGCCTTTGACTCTGAGGATCACAAAAACTAACAAACAAACAAACAAACAAAAAAGTGGAAAATTCTTAGAGATTGGAATACCAAACCACCTTACCTGTCTCCTGAGAAATCTGTATACAGGTCAAGAAGCAACAGTTAGAACTGGACATAGAACAACAGACTGGGTCATGGAAAAACAGACTGGTCCCAAATTGGGAAAGGAGTATGCCAAGGCTGTATTTTGTCACTCTGCTTATTTAACTTATATGCAGACTTCATCATCAGAAATGTCCTGGATGGATGGATGGATGTGCTGGACTGGATGAAGCACAAGCTGGAATCAAGATTGCTAGGAGAAACACCAATAACCTCACATATGCAGAGGACACCACCCTTATGGCAGAAAGCAAAGAACTAAAAAGTCTCTTGATGGAAATGAAAGAGGAGAGTGAAAAAGTTGGCTTAAAATTCAACATTCAGAAAACTAAGGTCATGGCATCTGGTCCCATCACTTCATGGGAAATAGATGGGGAAGCAATGGAAACAGTGACAGACTTTATTTTGAGGGGCTCCAAAATCACAGCAGATAGTGACTGCAGCCATGAAATTAAAAGACATTTGCTTCTTGGAAGGAAAGTTATGACCAACTTAGACAGCATATTAAAAAGCAGAGACATTACTTTGCCAACAAAGTCCAACTAGTCAAAGTTATGGTTTTTCCAATATCATATATTGATGTGAGAGTTGGAGTATAAGGAAAGCAGAGTGTTGAAGAATTGATGCTTTTGAACTGTGGTGTTGGAGAAGACTCTTGAGAGTTTCTTGGATAGAAAGAAGATCCAACCAGTTCATCCTAAAGGAAATTAGTCCTGAATATTCATTGGAAGGACTGATGCTGAAGCTGAAATTCCAATACTTTGACCACCTGATGCAAATAACTGACTCCTTGGAAAAGACCCTGATGCTGGGAAAGACTGAAGGAGGGAGGAGAAAGGGACAACAAAGGACAAGATGGTTGGATGGCATCACTGATGCAATGGCATGAGTTTGAGTAAGGTCTGTGAGTTGGTGATGGAAAGGGAAGCCTGGCATGCTCCAGTCCATGGGGTCGCAAAGAGTCAGACACGACTGAGTGACTGAACTGAACACCTTACATTAATATAATGAAAAAAAGTGAGTTTTCATGATATAAATTGATGCATTAAAAGCACCTGAAAAAACCTAACACTAATGATTACTCAACAACCTCAAAATATAAGGAAACTCACTCCTCCTGACAAGAGGAATCTATGATAAATCAACAGCTGAAATCCTATTTAATGGTGATCTGGAGTAAGACAAAGATTCCCACTATGGCCACTTCTATTTAACATTGCACTGGAAGTTTCAGCCAGAGCAATTAGGTAACAAAAGTTGGAAATAAAGTGGTAAAGGTGTATTTTTTGGATGACATGATTTTATATATAGAAAATTCTATAGAATAAAAAACTATTATGACTAAAAAGACTCAGCAAAGTTACAAGACCAACAGGAAAATAATCAGCTCCCTTTATCTGAAAGTGATGAACAATCCAAAGATGTTAATTAAAAAACAATTCTAACAGTTATAAGACAAAATGTTTATATTTGTTTGTTAATTATATCTCAATAAAGCTGAAATTAAAACAAAAATATTTATGGATAACTTTTATTAAGTAGGTTTAAGATTTGTACTCTGAAAATGACAGAACATTATAGAAAGTCATTAAAAAGATATACATACTAAAAACTTGCAAACAAAATAAAAAGAAATATTGTACTTCGTCAATCTAAAAGGCTTCTGTAAAGCAAGGAAGACCATAAATGAAATTTAAAAGTGACTCATAGAATGAGAGAAAATATTTGCAGATAATCTATTTGATTATCTCTATTTACAATAGTTAAATCTAGAAAGAATCCAAATGTCCATCCACTAATGCACATATAAAGTACAGCATTATCCATATGAGAGAATATTATTCAAACACTGAAAGGAAAGAACTAGTGATATATGTTACAACATGAATGTTTAAGACATTATGCCAGGTGAAAGAAAGAATTGAGACATAAAATTTAGACATAATAAATCATATTTTATGACCCTATTAACATGAAATAGTCACAATATGTAAATCTATATTTGAATTTTACATCAATATAAAAGTACATACAAAAAAAAAAAGTACGTACATAATGAAGAATTTGTATCCAGAAGAATAAAGGACTCTTACAACTCAACAACAAGATGTACCAACATTCAAATAAATAAAGGGTAATATATTTCAACACAAATTTCACCAAAGAAGATATTCAGAAGGTTAAATAGACAAATTTAATGAAAAGATTATTAGGTACTGGGTAAACACAACTTAAAACCATAGTGTTGCCCCTGTATACCAACTAGAACTGCTACAAAAACAAAAACAAAAAAAACCTGATAACCCTAAGAGTAAGTGATGTTATGGAACACCTGAAACCCACATACATTGCTAGTGGAAATGCAAAATGATACAGCCACTCTAGAAATCAGTGTGTGTTCTTTGTAAAATGTCAAGCAGATACTACCACCTGATCTAGCAATCGCATTCTGAGCTATTTACTTAAGATAAATGATTCACACAGAGATAGAGCCACACAAAGACTTGGACTTGAATAGTCACAGTAGTTCTTCTCAAAGTGGAAACCAAGTGGAAGCAGTATGCTGCCTATCAGCTACTGATTGTATACACAAAATGTGGCTCATCCACAGAATGACTTTGATAAATTTATAACATGGAGGGAACTTGAAAGAGGCATACTCTGATGAGACTAAGTCTTCCTAATGAATGAATTTGTTTTATTTTCTTCTAGAACAGTCTCCCCTTGCTCTCCCTTGTCATCCACATAATCATTCAAATTGGTTAATCTGAAAACATGAGCCTCGCCTCAATCTCAGTCAACCCTATAGCTAGCCTGCAGAATCCCAGTGGAGTGAAGCCTTGTGTTGTAGCAGAGAGCACTTCAAGCCATTAAATGATATGCTTGTTGGAGAGACAGAAAATTTCAAGTGTATTTGAAAAATGGAAGGAAATCATAGGAATTGGAGTAACAAAATCCTGTCCCTTTAATAACCACCTAAGATACCAATATACCATACTGAGATATAAGAATAATTAATTTAGGGACTATTTAGTAAAGTACCATATGATGTAGAAACTTATAAGCCAAAAATATAGAAAACAAATGAAACATGATGCCTCTTTTTATGGTTTAATTGGTCTAGTCAAGTAGATTATAGAATATCAGATCTTAAGGAACACTAAGATACATTCTATCCCCATGCTTCAAGCCTGCCTGTACACAGAATTATCTGGAAAGTCTTTCTGTTTGTACTGATGCCCAAGCCCAATTCAGGTCCAGTTAAGTCACAATCTTTGGACTAGAGCTGGAATATCACTATTTTTTAAAACTCCTTGGGGAATCCCTACATACAAGCAGGACTGCTAACCATTCTAGTCATTTATGTTTACATATAAAGTGAAGGTGCTTGCCTAAAGTCACATGATGGATAATATCAAAGCTACAAGAAACTAGTTCCTCTTTATACTACTGTACACAATATCCCTAAAGGGAAACGACATTTTAATCATAAGGAAAAAATGTATTCTGTAAACACCATTTAGCGTCTTTGTAAGAAAAATTACAATGATCTTATTTAAATATTTTTCACTATTAAAGTAATATATCCCCATTATAGAAAACTGGAGAAATACAAAAAGTAGAATATGATCATATTGGTGTATTAAAATACTTGTATTGCTTTGCAGTCTTTTTTTTTTTTTTTTTTCTCATAGNATGTATTCTGTAAACACCATTTAGCATCTTTGTAAGAAAAATTACAATGATCTTATTTAAATATTTTTCACTATTAAAGTAATATATCCCCATTATAGAAAACTGGAGAAATACAAAAAGTAGAATATGATCATATTGGTGTATTAAAATACTTGTATTGCTTTGCAGTCTTTTTTTTTTTTTTTCCTCATAGAAAGCTGCTGCTGCTTGACTCTGTGTGACCCCATAGAAGGCAGTCCACTAGGCTCCCAGGTCCCTGGGATTCTCCAGGCAAGAACACTGGAGTGGGTTGCCTTTTCCTTCTCCAATGCATGAAAGTGAAAAGTGAAAGTGAAGTCACTCAGTCATGTCCCACTCTTTGTGACCCCATGGACTGCAGCCTACCAGGCTCCTCTGTCCATGGGATTTTCTAGGCAAGAGTACAGGAGTGGGGTGCCATTGCCTTCTCTGACAGAAAGCTACACAGGTTATTTTAGAAGATTTAGAAAAGACTGTAGTATATATAAAGAAGATAAAATCACCATGGTTTAACTACTTTTTACAGGTTATTGAGAATACCCAAAATCATTCAACAGTTATTGAGACATTACCATGACTTTCTCACTTTTCTGTGAATGTGGGATACATCAGGAAATAAAAGAAAAATCTCTGCTCTCATGAAGTCTATGATAATTGTGTGGATGCTAAAGTAACAGTTATATAAATTCAGCTGAGAAATAAATTTTAAATTATTTTTCACTCAAATAGCCATCCAGAAGCAGCAAAAATTAACATATGTGCTAATTCAAATGAAAAAGCCTACACATCACTAAACCATCTGTTTCTAAGAAATTAAAATCATCCTCAAGTATCAGCGTACAACTATGATTTACAGGGCCATCAATGGTCTGGTTCATTCTGACCATCTTAGTCTAAACTGTCATTCCCAATGCATCTCCCCATACTCTTACAAATCCAGTCTCTTTACAAATCATCTTACCCTCCACCCTCTTATATGTTTTTGTCAAATTCAATGTGTTTTTTCTGCCTGAACTGCCCCTCATGCCCTCATACTGGAACTCTTCATCTTGGGATATCCAGATTCAGTATCTGTCTATGAGGTCCTCTTTCTCATTAAGCTACAGCTGAAAAATTCCTAGTTCTTTTATGGTGTTATTGCTATGTATACTTTTATCAAAACAAATGCTAAAGTGCATAGTAATAATTTATTCTAGTCTCAGTCTTTTCTGCTAGACAGGGAACTCTTTAAGAGGATAATATTTTGTTATTGATTTATAAATACACAGTGAATATAAGAATGTCTGAGTTATAAGAAATGTTGATCAATTGTTTATTAAATAAAATTTTAAAACATATTTTGTTACACTTTTTAAAAAGATAGTGCAAATTATTTAGTCATGCATCAAAATCTGGTATTTGTCCATCCTTGGCATAACAGAGATACTTGTCTACTAGACTCTGTCATGTTTTCACTACACTGCAATAAATTTTGGCTACCTAGTCCAAGTGCTTTAGAACATGTATTGTTTTATGTCCTGTAATAGAGGGATGGAGTTAATGAGCACTATGTTTTCTCTAACTGATGCCTCAGTGAACTGGCAGACAGCATACATCTCCCATGCCTTGCATATGGAAAGGTCGATATAGTTATTCCTGGAGGTTGGATGGTTGTTATTTCTTTATTATAAAATATAAAAATAATGACACTATCATAATAATGCTTTCCACAGTGTAGCTTCATTTCATTATTTGTTGTCTAATTAGAAATAGTGCCTTTGAAGAGTATATCTGAAGAGCTTTCTAGTAGTAAAGTTAGAAAACAAGTAGGATAGTATAAAGTTTACCACACCCAGATAATACAACTCCCAGGTTCAAATCTTGACCTTGCTACTTGCTAGCTGTAATTCAAGTATCTAAACAAACACTTTCATACCTCAGTGAGTGGGGCCTATAAATATTATGAAAAAGTAATTCCAGTAATTATGCTACATAAGCCTCTGTTTTAACAGACTGAAGAGTGAAATTTGAATTAAGATTCCCCTGCTTTCTTTGGGGGGAAGGCAATGGCACCCCACTCCAGTACTCTTGCCTGGAAAATCCAATGGACGGAGTGGCCTGGTGGGCTGTAGTCCATGGGGTCGCTAACAGTCGGACAGACTGAGCGACTTCACTTTCACTTTTCTCTTTCAGGCACTGGAGAAGGAAATGGCAACCCACTCCAGTATTCTTGCCTGGAGAATCCCAAGGATGGGGGAGCCTGGTGGGCTGCCGTCTATGGAGTCACACAGAGTCGGACACGACTGAAGTGACTTAGCAGCAGCAGCAGCTTTCTTTGGAGAAGCAAATAACCATAATGGGGACTGCTATAGATCGGCTCTGGCAGCTGACAGCTACCCCTGGTCAATAGCCACCAAAGAAATGGAGAGGTCAGCACTAAAGGCTCAAGACTCTGAACAGAGAACCCACTAAGCTGTGTCTCGACTCCTGTCCTATGGAAACTCTGATACTAAATTTGAGTTATTTTAAGCCATTAAATTCATAGTAATTTGTTACACTGCAATACAAAGTTACCTATATCATAGCAGTGTTATGAAGACTAAATGAAGGTAATATTTAAATCCACATAAGTGCCTGTTAACTGAAAAATGCAAATCTGCAAATCCATCAAGAAACTAAACTGAAAGCTATCTATATCTGCAGACTCATATAGAATAGGGAGCTATATTGGGGATATTTCCTGAAAACTCAATCTTTATTTCCATATCTTGGACTCTGTGCTTGTAACTGCACTCTTACTGCTTTCAACTTGGAGTCCATCGTGACTACCTCCACAGAGCTGGACTATAATTTATTTGCCATCAACCTAACATATATAATATCCTCAGAAACTTATTTAAATATATTTCTTCTTCATCTAGTAACCACTTAATAACAGTCAAATTCTCTTACAATTTCTCTAAGTATAGCAACTCTATTAAACTGATGAGATGAAAAATATTTAAATTAATCAAACACATGCAGCCAAGATGAATTAGTTTTCCACAAATTAGTTTCTGCAGGATGATGCAAGTGGAACTTCAGTTATTTAAAAATTCATTTAGGTTCTTTTTCACCCTCATTTTATACTTAGAATAAAACATCTGTAGTGGTTTAGAAAGCTTAGACTATTAAAACAAAATAATCGACATTTTAGCACTGATCTCAAGCTGTTCCATGAACAATGAATCATCAAAGTTGTCAATTTTACACTATGAAATAAAAATGTTTCATACAATAAAAGTTTATGTTCTTGGTGGCAGTCAATTTATTATTTTATTTAGAAAGATTCATTTAACATCCAGCTGTGGTATGCTAGGTATATTTTGGAGTAAGTTTGTCACTTAGATATTGATTTACATACATTAAAATCATTAAAACAGACTGATTTTCTTCTTTTAAATGATTGCTATAGAACCAGGTTGGAGCATTTTGCACTCATATTCATTGCTATATCAATTATATATATATATATATAATTGAAATTTTACCTGCTGACAAAATAATGTGTTCACTAAAACTCATTATATTCCTATGCTGCAGATTCTATTGGAAAATAATTATTCAATAAAATAATTCTAATCCCACTTTATTTTCCATGCTTAGAACATGTCTTATTTCCTATCTTGTATTATGTAATATAACCTTCATCATGTACTCTGCAAGTACCAACAACTGCATTTGATGGTCCTGAGCACCACCACGAGAAATGCTTTCTTCCTGTAGGTGGCTGTGGGCCACATGGAGAGTTATCCAAAGCAGGAATCCTCCCCTGCTCAAATAAAACAATTCTTACACATATTGGGTTGGTCAAAAAGTTCATTCAGGTTTTAAAATATTATAGAAAACCCCAAATGAACCTTTTGGCCAGCCCAAGATTTTATGATTTTTAAATGTCATAAGCTTGTATATATTCCACCACATCTGGCAGAGAGACAAGAAAATCTTAGATGACTTTTCTTTGCCAGAATGTGACAAATGCAATCTTATTTTTGGAGGCTTCTGCCCTCTAGAATGTTCGAGAGTAGAGAGGAGTACTTGATGTACTAAACTATGGAAAAGGGTCTCTCATCTTTAACATGTCACATAAACTGCTTAAATTCATACTACCAAAGTCTGTTGGGAAATTCACTCCCTCCAGGCTAAGTGTGGATACAGGGTTCTTTGACCAAGAAATCCAAGGCTACAGTACTAGTTACTGGTATTCAATTCCCCCAGCACACCTATGAATCAGAGTTGCTGCCAATGACAAGGGTGCTGCATGGCAGTGTGGTGCATACCTCCTGCACTTGTAGAACCAAATCTCTTGCTTCCCAAAGACAGAAATTGTTCTGACTCTCACTCCCGTGATGTCTCCATACATCCCTTATATTCCCGTAACAAATGCTTTGGCAGGGCTTTATCTTCCAGTAACTTACATGCTTTAATATTAAAAATATTAAAATATTTATAGTTTTGAAGTAATTATAGATTGACAGTAAAGTTTTGAAAATACAGTTTCTGTACACCTTTAATTCAATTTCCCCTCCTGTTAATATATTACTTTAGTACATTTGTCAAAATTAATAAGACATTTTAATTTTATTAAGTAAACTCCAGAATTTGCTCAGATTTCACCAGTTTTTTCACTAACTTCCTTTCTTTGTTCCAGAACCCAATCCAGGATACCACATTTCATTTAGCACAATTTGGTTTTGGCTCAGCAACAAAAAAGAAAAACAAGGTCCTCCAAAGACATAAGAAGTCTAGATTCCTCTTTTTAAAATTTATTTATTTTTAATTGAAGGATAATTCCTTTAAAATATTGTGTTTGTTTCTGTCATACATCAACATGAATCAGTCACAGGTATACATATGTCTCCTCCCTCTTGAACCTTCATGTCACCTCACATTCCATCCCACCCGTCTAGGTGATCACTGAGCACCAGATTTGAGTTTGCTGTGTCATACAGCAAATTTCCACCGGTAATCTAATTTAACATATCGTGATGTATATGTTGTAATGCAACTCTCTAAATTCATCCCCTGTCTTCTTCCTCCATATATATGCAATGCAATATTACTCAGCCATAAAAAAGAACACATTTGAATCAGCTCTAATGAGGTAGATGAACTTAGAGCCTGTTAAACACAGTGAAGTAAGTCAGAAAGACAAAGACAAATACTGTATAGTAACACATATATATGGAATCTAGAAAGATGGTACTGATGGACCTATTTGCTGGGCAACAATGGAAACACAGACATAGAGAACAGAAGTTCAGATTCTTAGTACAAAAGCTTTTAAGGATAGGCCAGGTTCCCCTCCTAATCTTACACAGTAGCAAAATGAAAATAAATAGTTCAGTCAATTATGCTGCAGCAACAGTTGACAAAAATTTTTCTCTTTCTGGCTTACTTCACTCTGTATAATAGGCACCAGTTTCATCCACCTCATTACAACTGATTCAAATGTATTCTTTTTAATGGCTGAATTATACTCCATTGTGTATATGTACCACAGCTTTCTTATCCATTCATCTGCTGATGAACATCTAGGTTGCTTCCATGTCCTGGCTATTGATGTATGGCAAAACCAATGCAATATTGTAAAATAATTAACCTCCAATTAAAATAAATAAATTTATATTAAAAATAATAACGATCCTCAAAAAGAATAAACAGTTTTGGAGAAAATATTAAAAAAAAAAACTTTTCTCATGTGATAATACACTTTTAACCATAAACACATTTTTGTAGAGGGAATTGATTTTCAGAAAAATGGATGTGATTTTCCACACTGACCCAATTTTATTGGCTATAATCCTGGGAATCTTTCCACAATACCCTGTAGCTTCCCACCTCTTCACTGATACGTGAGAGGCTCACAAAACTGAGACAGTTTTGCCACTTAAACATCATTCTAGTAGCTAATGTAGTGAAAAGATAAGATACGATTTTTAAAAAATTAGCTGTTTTGTGCATAGGTGTGAGTATATGTTAGGTAATAGTTGATAGGGACCAAAATCATACCAGTATTCTGAAACTAGTGATAACTGTCAACATTCAACCAAATCCAATCATAATAGATTTAAAGGGACAGGGCAGATTCCTTTATTATACTACATTTTTTTGCACCCAATATTGTTTGAAATTTATCAACTATCAGCTGTGTTGCTGATCATTTTTGTGTGAATATTTACACAACAGTGACATTAGAACTGATGGTAAAATGCACAAGTAAGACTGTCTTTGAGGGCCCTTAATTATACTTCCAATTTTCTTGTTCTAAATGAAATCATGCCATCTTTGTGGGATTACATAATTGAGAGGGTCTGAATAATTTGTGCCCCCCCCAGGTGGCACAGTGGTAAAGAATCCTCCTGCCAATACAGATGATGCAGGAGACCTGGGTTCAATTGCTTGGTCAAGAAGATCTCATGGAGGAGTAAATGGCAACCCACACCAGTATTCTGCCTGGAGAATCCCATGGACAGAGAAGCCTGGCAAGCTATAGTCTATGGGGTCACAAAGAGTCACACACAACTGAAATGACTTAGTATGGATAACTGGTGGATATATACTCACATGATCATAGCAATATGTTACCATTAAACACAGTGATACAGACAAGTTTGTTGAAAAATAAGAATGCAGTGGTAAACTACAAATGCAGAAATATGATTATTTTTATCCCAGAATCAGCCTATTTCCAAAGGCCCATTGCATTAGAAACTCACAAATATTAAAGCTGTTGATTGAAGAAGCAAAAAGCCAAATCCTGTAATTCATGGAATATCCACTACTAGACATTGCTTAAACTAATTTTATTTCTAAGTAAAGAAAAGGTTCTACCTAAAGTGACTATTCAGAGAAAGCAATGGCAGCCCACTCCAGCACTCTTGCCTGGAGAGTCCCATGGACGGAGGAGCCTGGTGGGCTACAGTCCATGGGGCCACTAAGAGTCAGACACGACTGAGTGACTTCACTTTCACTTTTCACTTTCATGCACTGGAGAAGGAAATGGCAACCCACTCCAGTGTTCTTGCCTGGAGAATCCCAGGGACAGGGGAGTCTGGTGGGCTGCTGTCTCTGGTGTCGCACAGTCGGACACGACTGAAGTGACTTAGCAGCAGCAGCAGCAAAGTAACTATTAACCATCCTATTGGTAGTTGGTCACATTTTAGAAGTATCTGGAATGACAAATAGAAATCTTTTTCTCTTTTAGAATCCTCCTATAACATATCAATGTTTCTTTATAAATAGATTTCCACTGTGACAAAAAAAAGTATTCAAAGGAGCATTCCATGAAAACATATTCTTTGCTTGTTTAATGAGCCACATATTCTGTGAAACTTTATGCATTTTTTTCCCATCTTTGCTGAGAGGGAACAAAAGGCATAGTGTTTTGTCTTCATTTAAAACAACAAAAAATGTTTTCTAACCAAATATGAAACTATACTATTACCTCTCTTCTCTTACTCAGACTCTCTTCCTACCTTAAATTGTACAGTAAGTTCCATCTTCATTATGGAGCCTTCCTGGATTGATCAAAAGACATTTTGCTTTTTGTCAGGTCTCCCACAGACTTTCCACCAATTATATTTTTCTTTCTTGCTTCACCTCCCAAAACTACTTGGTCTCGATAAGTAAAATATTAGTTTGCCCATTCATATATAATTCAGTGCTTCTATTATGTGTGCTATTATATTTGTGTGTGCTACTTCCATATCTCCTGAATGTGAGAAAAGATTTCAAAAATTATGTCTAGGAAGAGAAAGATGGGACAAAACTCATGTAGCAAATCAAAGACAGAATTGTTGATTACTTTTTCTCTTCCGGTCCCTTATGAGAGACATTTCAATATATTTCTTAGCATAAGTCTATGTGCCTTTGTGCTTTTAAGAAGTGCAAACTAGTACAGCCACTATGGAGAACAGTGTGGAGATTCCTTTAAAAACTGGAAATAGAACTGCCATACGACCCAGCAATCCCACTGCTGGGCATACACACTGAGGAAACCAGAATTGAAAGAGACACATGTACCCCAATGTTCATCGCAGCACTGTTTATAATAGTTAGGACATGGAAGCAACAAATGGATAAGAAAGCTGTGGTACATATACACAATGGAATATTACTCAGCCATTTAAAAGAATATATTTAAATCAGTTCTAATGAAGTGGATGAAACTGGAGGCTATTATACAGAATGAAGTAAGCCAGAAAGAAAAACACCAATACAGTATAATAACGCATATATATGGAATTTAGAAAGATGGTAATGATAATCCTGTATGCGAGACATCAAAAGAGACACAGATGTATAGAATAGTCTTTTGGACTCTGTGGGAGAGGGCAAGGGTGGGATGATTTGGGAGAATGACATTGAAACATGTATATTATCATATGTGAAATGAATCGCCAGTCCTGGTTTGATGCATGATACAGGGTGCTTGGGGCTGGTGCACTGGGATGACCCAGAGGGATGGGATGGGGAGGGAGGTGGGAGCGGGATTCAGGATGGAGAACACGTGTACACCTGTGGCAGATTCAGGTCAATGTATGACAAAACCATTACAATATTGTAAAGTAATTAGCCTCTAATGAAAATAAATAAATTTATATTAAAAATAATTAGAAAAAAAGAAACACAGTTTAGAAAAAAAAAAAAAGAAGTGCTAAAAGATCCCTTGGAGAAGGAAATGGCAACCCACTCCAGTACTCTTGCCTGGAGAATCCCATGGAGATTGGAGCCTGGTAGGCTACAGTCCACGGGGTTGCAAAGAGTCGGACATGACTGAGCAACTTCACTCACTCACTCACTCAAGTTTGATTACCAGACACCTAGTGGAATGGTTTGTCCTCTTTTATACTTTATCCCTCCTCTAAACTAGCTTCACTATACATCTACTCTGCCACATGGTTTTTCTGAACTCATTTTCCTGCTAAAATTATATTCCACAAATTCAACTTCATTATACAAATGAGCTGAGAATAACTCAGTGTCGAGTGGGTGAGGGAAAGAGATGCAAAGTTCTACTTCCTTACCTGTCCTTTATTCCAAGTGTAACAAGCAGTTATTTGATTAATTTAAAGTTGGTTGAAACAGCACTGTTTTATCAATATGGTTATGTGCTTATGTCAAACATTGAAAACAATTTATAAATGCTTATTAATCTGTCAAACATTTGATGTAAGCAAAGGGCTCTTTTGGAAATGGTATCATGTCTCGTGCTTTTTTGCATACATCACATTCATAATGCAAAAAGGCTACCATTTTCAGTTTCTGCTTCTTTAAAGAAAAACTAGAGAATGACGTAGCAACCTAGAAGAAGACTTCAATGGTTTTTAAAAATTTCCCCAATATTTTATACTTTACTCCTCTCACGGTTGATTTGATTTAAGGACTCACGGTCATAGTCTTTTCAATATATTCACCTTGTTTTTATAGAAACAAGACTTTTTTCAAATTTATATTTCATCAATAAACAATATTTTATTCAATTAGCTCATAATAATACAAAGTTGAAGTGGTATAATCGGGAGGTAGAGGGAAAGAAGAAACTTCTTCAGCAAATGAGAGAAGGAGAGTTTATATAATTATACACATAAACATGTGTTACTTCATGTTTGTAAGAGTATCCAATCAAGTGTAATCCCAAAATATCT
This sequence comes from Oreotragus oreotragus, assembly GCA_006410675.1. Classification (NCBI taxonomy): domain Eukaryota; kingdom Metazoa; phylum Chordata; class Mammalia; order Artiodactyla; family Bovidae; genus Oreotragus; species Oreotragus oreotragus. Next base: position 304,143 of record SJYX01012248.1, on the reverse strand, counting down.
GCTCCCAGACAGGATGTACTCTGAAGGATTCTTCTCTGAGAAATAATATTCCTGATGGATTCATTTTCTCATTTGAACTTGAATTAATTACCTTAAGCAATTTCAGAAAGGCCCCTAAAATATCTTTTTGACAAGATGTTATTGAACTTGTGGAACATAACTAGGGCTAAATATAGAAGATTGACAACTTTATTTTCTCCAATGCTTTGTCTTTCATGTGGATTCCAAACTCCAGACATAGAAATAATGAAATCGGTAACACTTTGTTCAACAAAAGGTAAGATAGGCTGAACGAAATCCTGCAAAAGTTTTTTTGGGGAGAGAATTATTCTTGCATTTTGCCTACTTAATAGAATTAATGTTTGGGGATTCTTCTCAGAATTAAAGACTCTTGAAATTTTCCCATCATTAAAATACTCCTTTCAAGTTTCCCATTAGTCAACTTATCATACAGTGTACTAAAAATACACCAATAGAAATTATATTCAGTGTGATGCTCTCTTGCTAGGAGTCCCTATTTTTAGCAAGCAGGTGACTGTTTTGAAATTAAAGATTGCTTCTATTACATAAAATGATCATGCCTTAAAATATTCAGTTATTTTAAAATCCCATCTGTCTTTTCACAATGTTCTACTCCAGAGGCACTCTCCCTACTACCAGGAATTAGGAAAGGTCAACTTTCTATGGAGGGACAATGATGTGAGATCACAGACATCAGAAACTAAAACTTATTTTCATCTGGGTTGTATACCAGCATGCTACTTATTCTCAGTGGCCAAGGTAGCAATGCCTAGTTCTGCCTTTTGCTCAAACTAGTTTTCTATTTTATAGCTGTAAGCTGCTGTGACTCTCTCTGTGGTCTCCTTACCATGGTCATGAGAGAACTTGAAAATGAATCTGATTTATTTATTTTTCCCGGATATATAACTTGCCTTTGCAATGTCATTGGAAGTTTTTAAAGAATATAGGTTTGCATTTGTAAATTAAGAAGACAAGGTCCAGCAATAGATTTAATGGGCCTTCATTCTCATTTACCTTCAGTTCACTCCAAACCTGAGAGGAGGTTTGGCAGATGCTGATACCAGCCCATTTCTAAATAAGTGATTTGTAAGCCTGTATATTGGATAGTACATTCATTCTCATTAAGACATCTTTGTGTAAAATTTTTAAATTGAATGCAAATTTTTCCCAGGGAAATACAATTTCTGTTCTATTGTCAGTGTTATCATCACAGCTGCATAAGTCTTGAAATAGTCCCTGATGGCTTAAGTCCTTGGTAGTGTGCCAATAAGAGCATTAAGGTTGCTTTTCTATGGGCCAAGAAAATCTGATGGCTATTTTCAGAGTTGTGTGTGTGTGGGGGGGTATTTGTATACACATATTTTTCCTTTGGAGTAGATATGTGATGTTTTACTTTCAAATCATATTCAAAGCTGCCAGATATATTTTGCATTAACATTTTTTAAAGCTACTAACTTTAAAATAAAGCTTCTGTGTGACACACTTTATTATGAAAATGAAATTTATTGGAAGGTCTTATTACTTGCAACCTTTGCAAAATTACTGATAATTTCAGCTGCCACTCTTATTTTTGATTACCTTTGATGTCAAACAATTTGTACTTATTTAACTGTAGGACATAATTGGCGGGTTTGATTATTATAGTAGTCACAACTGAGAAACACAAAACTACTTGTTTTTTAAATATGTGAACCTGACTTTTATTTGACCTTATTGAATCTACGTTTCTGTGAGCAAATGCTTATATATGACTTGGAATAAAAGGTAAGATACTAAGTTCACAAAATATTTAATAGTGTTAAAGAATCTTAATTGTTAAATACTCAATGTTAAAATCATGAAACATGACCACATACAGAAAATGCATTAATATATACAATAAGGGGTAACCTCAGTTAAGAAATAATAACAGGATGAAGATACCCAATATGTATATCCCACATCTCAAAATATGTGCATCCCTTAAAAATATTTCTAGATTTGCTTGATTTTGAGTTTTGTGTATATATATAAACTATATGTAAATGAAATTAGTAGAATTATACTATAAATATCTGAAGTGTCTATTAAGCAGGTTAAAATCCACGATGCCAGGGCATTTATTTTCATTGCTGATAGTACTCGATTATATGGCACACTCAGTTCATTCTACTGTTTGTGAACCTTTAGGGTTTTATTTTTTTTTTCTGTTTGCAACCACTAAAAATTATATCGATATGAACATTTTATATATATATATATAGAGAGAGAAGGAAATGGCAACCCACTCCAGTATTCTTGCCTGGGAAATCCCATGGACAGAGGAGCCCAGCGGGCTACAGTCCATGGGGTTGCAAAGAGTCAGACACGACTGAAGCAACTAAACAAACAAACAAACAAATATATATATAGTCACCCTGCTTATTTTACTTATATGCAGAGTACATCATGAGAAACACTGGACTGGAAGAAGCACAAGCTGGAATCAAGATTGCTGGGAGAAATATCAATAACCTCAAATAGGTAGATGACACCACCTTACGGCAGAAAGTGAAGAGGAACTAAAGAGCCACTTGATGAAAGTGAAAGAGGAGAGTGAAAAAGTTGGCTTAAAGCTCAATATTCAGAAAACTAAGATCATGGCATCTGGTCCTATCACTTCATGAAAAATAAATGGGGAAACAGTGGAAACAGTGTCAGACTTTATTTTTCTGGGCTCCAAAATCACTGCAGATGGTGATTGCAGCCATGAAATTAACAGACACTTACTCCTTGGAAGGAAAGTTATGACCAACCTAGGCAGCATATTAAAAAACAGACATTACTTTGCCAACAAAGGTCCGTCTAGTCAAGGCTATGGTTTTTCCAGTGGTCATGTATGGATGTGAGAGTTGGACTGTGAAGAAAGCTGAGTGCTGAAGAATTGATGCTTTTGAACTGTGGTGTTGGAGAAGACTCTTGAGAGTCCCTTGGACTGCAAGGAGATCCAACTAGTCCATTCTAAAGGAAATCAGTCCTGGGTGTTCTTTGGAAGGACTAATGCTAAAGCTGAAACTCCAATACTTTGGCCACCTCATGAGAAGAGTTGACTCATTGGAAAAGACCCTGACACTGGGAGGGATTGGAGGCAGGAAGAGAAGGAAACGACAGAGGATGAGATGGCTGGATGGCATCACCGACTCGATGGACATGAATTTGAGTGAACTCCCGGAGTTGGTGATGGACAGGGAGGCCTGGCGTGCTGTGATTCATGGGGTCACAAAGAGTCGGACCGCTTTGCGACTCCATGGACTATACAGCCCATGGCATTCTCCAGGCCAGAATATTGGAGTGAGTAGCCTTTCCCTTCTCCAGGGGATCTTCCCAACCCAGGGATCAAACTGAGGTCTCCTGCGTTGCAGGAGTATTCTTTACCACAAGGGAATCCCATATTTGACACATACTTTTATTAGATTACCCAAGTCTTACAGGTACGAGTGGAACTTTTGGTCAGAGTATATGTTTATCTTGAATTTTAGTACATAATGCTAAATAATATTCCTAACTGGCTGGAACATTTTATCATATTAACAACAGTGTTAAGAAATTTTTGTTTGCTCTATATCAGGGATGACTTTGATTATTTTAACTTTTGCTAATCCAAGGATGTTTGAATGATTTAATTTCACTTTCTCTGCTTATTAATGATAAGAAGAATCCAGGTCTGTATTTATTACCATTTCAGCTTTCCTTGCTTATAACATGCCCACTCAAAAATTTCAGCCATTTTTAACTGGATTGTTTTTTTCTTACTGAATTGTATATTTTCTCTACATATTCTGGATAAGAGGTCTTTTCTTAATTATTATATGTAATGACCTATATGGAGAAGGAATCTAAAAAATCAGTGGATATATGTAGAACTGATGCACTTTGCTGAGAGGCAGAAACTAACACAACATTGTAAAGCAGCTAGACTTCAATAAAAATGTTTTTAAGTAATTTTAAAAATTACAATTATATTTTCAAAAACAACGGTACAGGTTTTATTGTGACCACACTGACTATAGATTAATTTGGAGAAAACTGACTTCTTAATAATAGGTCTTTACAATGAGAATTATTTATCTCCATTTATTTAGGCCTTCTTTAATTTCACTCCACAAAGTTTTAATATATTGCCCTTAAAGGTTTTAAAATTTTGATTAAATTTACTCTAAAATATCATGCTTATAAAATTAAAGCTTTATATTAATTTTTTATTCTTAGTTTTTAATTTTTAAAGACAGTTTAAAGAGCAGTTTTAGATTTAAAACAAAATTAAGAGAGGAATGCAGAGATTTCCCACATATGTCATTTCCCCCTCATTATCAACATCACTAACCAAATGGTACATTTTACCAAGGATGAACCTATACTGACATATCATAAACACATAAGGTTCAGTTACCTAAAAATCCTCTGTGCTCTGTCTATTCAAACCTCCCCATTCTCCTTTTGCACCAGTGACAACTGATCTATTTACTGTCTCTATACTTTTGCATTTTCCAGAACATCATACAGTTGGACTCATATAAAGTGAGCTCATTTCTTTTTCGCTCTGAATAGGATCCCACTTTCTGGATGTATCATGGTGTATTAAACAGTTCACCTGTTGAAAGGCATCCTGGTTACTTCCAAGTTTTGGCAAACATAAATATAGCTGCTATAAACATCTGTGTACAGGTTTCTTATTAATACCTCCTGCATTTCAAGTCAATGATAAGATGATCAAGTTACTTTTCATATATTAATATTTTCCTAGTAGATGGGCCCACAACTGTAAGCAAATTCTTCTTAAATACTCTTCTCCATCATCCTTGACCTTGGTTGATTTACTATTACTCAGCACAAAAGATGGACTTCCCTAGTGGCTAAGTGGTATAGAATCTGCCTGTCAATGCAGGAGATGCAGGAGCTTCAGGAGGCTCAAATTCAATCCCCATGCTGGTAACATCTGCTGGAGAAGGAAATGACAACCTACTCCAGTATTCTTGCCTGGGAAATCCCATGGACAGAGGAGTCTGGTAGGCTACAGTCCACAAGGTCACAAAGAGTCAGACATGACTGACCACACACACACCTAGAGATATCAAAGACTCAGGAAAACATAAATGCAATTCTCCAAAAAGAAAAGATTTTAGTCTAGTGCTCAAGAAATAATGTAACAAAACAGTCAGAAATCAAGGCACAATGCTAAGATTATCTTTATGACTTTGTATAAAAATCCTCTTCTAATTCTGGTTTCCATGGGGAAGATGTTTATTCAGTTCAGTTCAGTTCAGTCGCTCAATCGTGTCTGACTCTTTGCGATCCCATGAATCACAGCACGCCATGCCTCCCTGTCCATCACCAACTCCTGGAGTTCACTCAGACTCACGTCCATCGAGTCAGTGATGCCATCTCATCCTCTGTCATCCCTTTCTCTTCATGCCCCCAATCCCTCCCAGCATCAGTCTTTTCCAATGAGTCAACTCTTCACATGAGGTGGCCAAAGTACTGGAGTTTCAGCTTTAGCATCATTCCTTCCAAAGAAATCCCAGGGCTGATCTCCTTCAGAATGGACTGGTTGGATCTCCTTGCAGTCCAAGGGACTCTCAAGAGTCTTCTCCAACACCACAGTTCAAAAGCATCAATTCTTTGGCACTCATCTTTCTTCACAGTCCAACTCTCACATCCATACATGATCAGTGGAAAAACCATAGCTTTGACTAGATGGCTTTATTATGTCTAGGTTTTGAGGACCAATTAAAATGTCTGTTAAGAACACTGTAAAATGTTCTACAATTTTTAATTATCACTATTATTTCTGAATCAAATAGTTACAGAACTACATTATAATCCTTAGAGAAAATAAAATTAAAAACTCTTGGAAAACCAGATACATAGTTGGATGATACCACAATTTCCTGTGGCAGAGAAAATTTACATGGTGAGGAAACTATCAACAATGTGATATTTTCCAGGCAATTATTTCACTTTAATGTGCATCTGTCTTTGAATCCAGTCCTGTTATTCACCACAGTTTCATAGTAAGTAGTATATGTCTTGATACAAATGTCATGCCCCAAATAAGATAGAAATGTAAAAGGGGGAAAAAAAAAAGAAAAGGGGAAGGCATCTGTACGTTTTATGAGGACTTCCATAAACAGCATTAGCTGTTCAGAGTGAAGGATGCATAAAGGAGATTCTATCATTGTAAATGAGGTACTTTGTAATGAATAAAAGAACACATGACAATAAAGCATCTATATTTCACAAATTGAGACTGTTTGACAAAGTACTTCTGCTAGAAAAAAATATTTTGCAATATTTTCTCAATTAGATTCAATTGAAAAACTGAATTTATAATTGCTAAGTCACCCAGCAGAAAGCTTTTGTTGTCACAGATACTACTAAAATTTATATACTAAGATATCCCTTAAGGCCATAAAAATAACAGGTATTATGCATCTCCTGAAACACGTTTTCTCTAGGACAGTTTCTCCTCTTGTTGGTAGAATGTTTCAAATATAGCTTTTGGAAAATCCAAATGCTTGATCAGTAGGCAATACCTTAGGTAGCCCCTCTCTGCCAGACTACACCTAGAGATAAGATGGTTGTTAGTCTGTTCATTCACAGAGGATATGTCCTCCAAATTCCACAATTACCCCCAACAAACACTGTAATTTTCTAGAAGTCAATTCTTCATTTAGGTTTTTGGACAAATAAGTGAAACCGTTTTAATTATAATGACTTTATCTCCATCTATATTTATACAGTATAATTTCTGTTTGCCCATCCACATGTAAATTTTATTATTCTCTTTATTCTTCTCTGAACTCTAGGAAACTAACCTATATGGACTGCTTCTACACGTTCTATTGCACTCTGGCTTCTGGTTTGGCTTGGCTGCCAATCACTGGTAGATGAGAGGGCAGAAACGATATTGAGTTAGAAATACTATTCATCTGATTTCCTCCACTTAGAGTCACTTCAGGCTGGCTGCGTTGCTCACTTAAATATCTCTCATCCCCATTCTCCTGGGTTACTTCTTATAGGTAGTAATGATCTCCACTATTAGTAGCCCTGTAGTACTACACTCTCCTTTGGTGTGTTTATTTTTTTTAAATGATATTATACATATTTCAGTGCCATTCCCCCAAATCGTCCCACCCTCTCCCTCTCCCACAGAGTCCAAAATATTATTCTATACATCTGTGTCTCTTTTGCTGTCTTGCATACAGGTTTATCATCACCATCTTTCTAAATTCCATATATATATACGTTAGTATACTGTATTGGTGTTTTTCTTTCTGGCTTACTTCACTCTGTAAAATCGGCTCCAGTTTCATCCACCTCATTAGAACTGATTCAAATGTATTCTTTTTAATGGATAACTAATGCCCCATTGTGTATATGTACCACTGCTTTCTTATCCATTCATCTGCTGATGAACATCTAGGTTGCTTCCATGTCCTGGCTACTATAAACAGTGCTGTGATGAACATCGGGGTACACATGTCTTTTTCAATTCTGATTTCCTTGGTGTGTATGCCCAGCAGTTTTAGCCCTGTGCACACTGTGTAAAAATTCCTTCATTTAAATCTCTTCAAATTATCTTAATTTGGTTGTGCCACCTCTTTACTACCAAAACTATCTTATATAGTGCTTCATAATATTTTTATCAAGCAAAGAGATTGAATACATTAATATTCCATTTGAAGAGTGTTGGCAAATGTGTGTGTTGTGTGCATGTGTGCTCAGTCATGTCCAACTCTCTGACACCATGGACTGTAGCCCACCAGGCTCTTCTGTCCGTGAGACTTCCCAAGCAACAATACTGGAGTGGGTTGCCATTTCTTCCTCCAGGGGATTTCCCTGACTCAGGGATAGAACCGGCATCTCCCACATCTCTTACATTGGGAGGCAGATTCTTTACCACTAGCACCACTTGAGAAGCCCAAATGTACACTCCCATAAATCTAATAGCACAATCAAGATACTCATCATACACACTGTTCTGATTTTCATCCCATAGATGAGATTGGACAGTTCTTGAACTTCTTATAAAGGTAAACCTATAGTAGGTATTATTATTTTTTTTTTCTGGCTGCTTGGTTCAATAAAATATGTTTAAGATGTATCCAGCCATGGGGCCACAAAGTTAGACATGACTGAGTGACTAAGCATACACAGCACAGTGATTTTATTAGCAGGTAGCAGTAATGGCTGGAGAAGGAAATGGCAACTCACTCCAGTGTTCTTGCCTGGAGAATCCCAGGGACAGGGGAGCCTGTTGNATGTTTAAGATGTATCCAGCCATGGGGCCACAAAGTTAGACATGACTGAGTGACTAAGCATACACAGCACAGTGATTTTATTAGCAGGTAGCAGTAATGGCTGGAGAAGGAAATGGCAACTCACTCCAGTGTTCTTGCCTGGAGAATCCCAGGGACAGGGGAGCCTGTTGGACTGCTGTCTATGGGGTCGCACAGAGTCGAACAAGAAGGAAGCGACTTAGCAGCAGCAGTAATGGCAACCCACTCCAGTATTCTTGCCTAGAGAATCCCAGGGACAGAAGAGCCTGGTGGACTGCCGTCTATGGAGCCACACAGAGTTAGACACCACTGACACTACTTAGCAGCAGCAGCAGTATACTGTTTGACTATATAACAATTTGGTTATTTATGAACTAATGGAAGTTTTTGTCATTTTAAATTTTCACTTATAACCCTTTTGCAAAACTATTTTCTTATGTTTTCATTTCCCTTGGATGAGTACCTAGAAGTGTAATTCCTTGGTCATAAAGTAGTATTATGCTTACATTTATTAGAAATTATCAAAAATAATTTCAAAATAGCTGTTCTATCCTATACTCCCAAAAAACAATTTAAGATCAGTTCAGTGTCTCCATATGCTTGCCAACACTGGGTATGGTCAGTCCTTTACGATTTTTTATTTTAAAGAGCATGAAGTCATATTTCACTGTAGTTTTTATTTGCATTTTTTTCAAGGTTAAATATGTTTAGCACATGTGCATGTGCTTATTTGCCATGTATACAGTTTTTTAGTGAAGTTTCACTTGAAGCCTTTTGTCAGTTTTTATCAGGTTGTTTTATTACTAAGTTGTTAAACTTCTTTGTACTTTACAGATATATATATATATATATATATATATACTTTGTCAAATACATCTTACAGCAAGTATTTTACCCTAGGCTGTAGTACACCTTTTCATCTATTTTTTAACTTTTAGTAATTTTATTCACTTCATATTTTACAGGTTTAGAGTATTAGTAAAAATAATGGTCATGCGAAAGTGTTAGTTACTCAGTTGTGTCCAACTTTGTGACCCCATGGGCTGTAGCCCACTAAGCTCCACTTTCTGTGAAATTTTCCAGGTGGGAATACTGGAGTGTGTAGCCATTACCTTCTCTAGGGGATCTTCCTGACCCAGGGATCAAACCCAAGTCTCCCACATATGGGCAGATTTCTTAACATCTGAGCCACCAGGGAAGCCCCTTTATTATGTACTTTTATAATAGATCTTGAAATTAGGTAGTGTGAGTCTACTAACTTTCCACAATTTTTTCAAGATTACTTTGCCCATTCTCTAGCTTTCACTTCCATATAGATGTTAAAATCCACTTGTCAAAATCTACCCAAAAAGTTTTTGAGATTTTGACTGAGATTTCACTGAATCTACAGATTTCCCAGGAAAAGTTAACATGTTAATTTTGACTGTTCTTTTCCATGAACACATATAATACTCTATTAATTTAGGTCTTCTTTCTCTCAGCAACAAGATAGGAATCCTAGTATATAAATCTTTATGTCCTTTGAGTTTCTTCCTGAGTATTTTATGTTTATGCTATTGCAACTGGAATGTAATTTCTTAAATTTCATTTTTCAATTATTCATTGCATATGTAAATCCAATAGGCTTTCTATATTCACCTTGTATCTTGCTACTCTGCTATATACTTTCAGTCTTTTTTACTTATGGTACATCTGATAGAGGTTTTTAAAATGTAAGCAATATTGGTGTCTTTAGAATAAGAAGTCCGTTCTAATATGTGTAACTTTCATTCATCTTTTTTATTTTGCTACATAGGCTAGGCCCTCCAGAAAAACAAAAAAAAAAATAATAAAAGAGATGAGAGTACAAATCCTTGTGTTGTCACCAAATTTAGGGGGGAAATGTTTCACATGCTAGCTAGATGGTATGATTTTTTCTATAGTTCTAATTAATTAAATTGAGGTTGTTCCCTCCTACCCCAATTTTGCCTACAGTTTTTATCATGAATATGTGTTCAGTTCAGTTCAGTCGCTCAGTCATGTCCAACTCTTTGCGACCCCATTAATCGCAGAGGGCCAGGCCTCCCTGTCCATCACCAACTCCCGAGTTTACTCAAACTCATGTCCATCAAGTCGGTGATGCCATCCAGCCATCTCATCCTCTGTTGTCCCCTTCTCCTCCTGCCCCCAATCTCTCCCAGCATCAGAGTCTTTTCAAATTAGTCAACTCTTCCCATGAGGTAGCCAAAGTATTGAAGTTTCAGCTTTAGCATCAGTCTTTCCAATGAACACCCAGAGCTGATCTCCTTTAGAATGGACTGGTTGGATCTCCTTGCAGTCCAAGGGACTCTCAAGAGTCTTCCCCAACACCACAGTTCAAAAGCATCAATTCTGAAGATGGCAGAAGAATAGGACGGGAACACCACTTTCTCCCTCACAAATTCATCAAAAGAACATCTCAACGCTGAGCAAACTCCACAAAACAACTTCTGAATGCTGGCAGAGGACATCAGGCACCCAGAAAAACAGAGCATTGACTTCAAAAGCAGGTAGGGGAAAAAATATAAAAG
>SJYX01012248.1:185736-287095 GCA_006410675.1 Oreotragus oreotragus | reverse complement strand
CTGTATATTGCCACCCTACTTATTTAACTTATATGCAGAGTACATCATGAGAAATGCTGGGCTGGATGAAGCACAAGCTGGAATCAAGATTGCCCGGAAAAATATCAATAACCTCAGATATGCAGATGACACTATCCTTATGGCAGAAAGCAAAGAATAAATACAGAGCCTCTTGATGAAAGTGAAAGAGGAGAGTGAAAAAGTTGGCTTAAAGCTCAACATTCAGAAAACTAAGATCATGGCATCCGGTCCCATCACTTCATGGCAGATAGTTGGAGAAATAGTGGAAACAGTGGCTGACTTTATTTTTGGGGGCTCCAAAAATCACTGCACATGGTGACTGCAGCCATGAAATTAAAAGATGCTTACTCCTTGGAAGGAAAGTTATGACCAACCTAGATAGCATATTAAAAAGCAGAGACATTACTTTCTCAACAAAGGTCTGTTTAGTCAAAGCTATTGTTTTTCCATTGGTCATGTATGGATGTGAAAGTTGGACTGTGGAGAAAGCTGAGTGCCAAAGAATTGATGCCTTTGAACTGTGGTGTTGGAGAAGACTCTTGAGAGTCCCTTGGACTACAAGGAGATCCAATAAGTCCATCCTAAAGGAGATCAGTCCTGGGTGTTCATTGGAAGGACAGATGTTAAAGCTGAAACTCCAGTACTTTGGCCACCTGATGCAAAGAGCTGACTCATTGGAAAAGACCCTGATGCTGGGAAAGGTTGAGGGCAGAAGGAGAAAGGGATGACAGACAATGCGATGACTGGATGGCATCACTGACTCAATGGACATGGGTTTGGGTGGATTCCACTAATTGGTGGTGGACAGAGAAGCCTAATGTGCTGTGGTTCATGGGGTCACAAAGAGTTGGACACACCTGAGTGACTAAGCTGAATTGAACTGTATATATATGCTCCAGTTTTAGAGTCTTTTTTATGTAGCAAGAGCTAGCTGGAGTGGCCCCAAGCTGTTCTGAACTTTGGCTGCACTGGTATATAACTATATTCCTATTTAGAATATGATGGCAGGGGTTAGAGGTAAAGAGTGGCGAGGGGAATGTCCCATTCTACTTATTTAAGACCATACAAGCACTTCACTTCAAAGATTGTACTTTAAGAACGTTAGTCACAAATTGAATTTCATCATAAGTGAGGAAGCATATGATGAGAAGAACCATTTTGTGTAAAAAAAAAAGCCAAATGTTTTGCTTAGGAAAAGAATAAACACAGATGAGGTAAAAATGTATCTCTTGCTTTTCCTAGGAGAGTTTCAGTTTCTGCTTGTTGCCTCAATGTTGCTTGCATTTAGCAATGAACCACTTTTTCATTACATTAAAGTAATCTATGGAAGTTTTGGCCACAGCAATCAGAGCAGAAAAAGAAATAAAAGGAATCCAAATTGGAAAAGAAGAAGTAAAACTCTCACTGTTTGCAGATGACATGATCCTCTACATAGAAAACCCTAAAGACTCCACCAGAAAATTACTAGAGCTAATCAGTGAATATAGTAAAGTTGCAGGATATAAAATCAACACTCAGAAATCCCTTGCATTCCTATACACTAATAATGAGAAAGTAGAAAACGAAATTAAGGAAACAATTCCATTCACCATTGCAACGAAAAGAATAAAATACTTAGGAATATATCTACCTAAAGAAACTAAAGACTTATATATAGAAAACTATAAAACACTGATGAAAGAAATCAAAGAGGACACTAATAGATGGAGAAATATACCATGTTCATGGATTGGAAGAATCAATATAGTGAAAATGAATATATTACCCAAAGCAATCTACAGATTCAATGCAATCCCTATCAAGCTACCAGCGGTATTTTTCACAGAACTAGAACAAATAATTTCAAGATTTGTATGGAAATACAAAAAACCTCGAATAGCCAAAGCAATTTTGAGAAAGAAGAATGGAACTGGAGGAATCAACTTACCTGACTTCAGGCTCTACTACAAAGCCACAGTCATCAAGACAGTATGGTACTGGCACAAAGACAGAAATATAGATCAATGGTAGCTTGCTATTTATTCATACTTTTGAGGGAAGCCTAGTATGACATGGCTGATTTTAGAATGTCTCTAAATTCATAGAGAAAAGATAATCACAACTATTGTCATTACCAATACAGCTCTATTTACATCTCTTGATATTTAAAAATACTTTAAACTTATTCTCATGGCCTTTTGGCCACTGGTTGATTTTATAGTTTGCTACTCTGGGCAGTCCAGACAACTTACATTTACTATCAAAGCTGTTTGCTTTTCTCTGTTTATATTTTTGTCCATGTAGCATGTCATGTCCCATCAACTCCAGACCAATTTGAGTGCATGAATGTATGACAGACAAGTTCTTGTTACAGGTCAGTTTTTTGTGCCATATTTACCATCTAGATGTGAATTGGAAATAGGATAAGTGGCAGTCCAGACAACTTACATTTACTATCAAAGCTGTTTGCTTTTCTCTGTTTATATTTTTGTCCATGTAGCATGTCATGTCCCATCAACTCCAGACCAATTTGAGTGCATGAATGTATGACAGACAAGTTCTTGTTACAGGTCAGTTTTTTGTGCCATATTTACCATCTAGATGTGAATTGGAAATAGGATAAGGAGGTTCTAAAGCCCTTAGTTTCTGAGTTTACATCACAACTGGATTACACACACACACACACACACACAGACACACACACACTTATGATTAATGTGGTGAGCACATAGAATTTTGGTGTGTGACTTATGAGTGATTACTGATTCTTCACTATGGGAAGATGGAAGATAGCATGTTCTTGAGTGATATTTGCAAATATCAAATTATATCATTTCAAAATTTAATGTATGGCAAAACCAATACAATATTGTAAAGTAATTAACCTCCAATTAAAATAAATAAATTTATAAAAAATTTTAATCTCTAAAAGAAGCATGTTATGTGGATTAATAAGACTTATAACCCTCTGCAACTGGGTCTGTGTTTTGGGAAGAAACCGTTTCCTTGTGTAATTAGTAACGGCAGATGATCAATAACCATCCAAGAGATTGAGAATTATTAACATAGATTTTCACAGTACCTTGTAGGTATCATTCTTGCTATAAATTTGTACAACACAATAGCCCATGATGATGGGTTCACTTCAGGCTTCTCTTGGACTAAATATTTTGAAAATGATAGAAACTATTATATGTAGTCAAGTATGCTTTATCAACTTGAGCAGTACTTCTGTTTACCCAAGAAGATACCTTGTCAGGTAGAACTTCTTTTGTTGAAAAAGAAAATTAAAAAAAAAAAAAAGGTCAAATATAAAATATAATTTATCTATTTATATTTTCATGAAGAAACAGATGTCATTAGCCTGTGAGTTTTATGAGCTTTTTACTTACTGGTTTCTTATGTATTTTATGAAAGATGTGGTTTAATGTTTGTGTTTGTGCCTGGAGCTGAATGTATCTGTGATTTAATATGGGAGAAATCTAAGAGAATTTTTGTAGGAGGAGATCAAACTGAAAACATCTAAATTTCCTCTTGTCTTGACTCTCTTATATGGCTGAATGTGTATATATATAAAATATATGCGTATATTTCATCAGTGTTGGAAAAGGAGGAAGAATGTCATCAGCAGGCAGAAAATTTTGAGGATTTTTCAAATTAGAGAGAATGCAATCCTGAGATCCTGCAAGTTGAAAGTGACCTAACATAAAGGAGTGTGAGCTGAAGGAATTGCCCTTGTAATAAGTAAATAGGAGCTAAATCTGAACAATGGAGCAATTCAGTCCTTTCACTTACCCCACTAAACTAAATGACAGGCACAGGTGAAATTCAGTGTCAGGGTAAGTCTGAAATGTATTTTCAAACAAAGCCTTTAGGGGTCTGAGTGAAAAGGAGAACAGATCATGCAGTGACATGAGCCACATACAGGCACAGAGGGAAAAAGCGGAACAGACTGCTCTGCCAGGAGTTTCAGGCTCTGAAGCACTTCTCTGCCAAAGTACATATCTTCCTCAGTTGGCAAGGGGTACAGCAGATGGATACCCAGCCTGCCTGCCCGCCCATGCCCAGGGAGCCTTGAGGGGTGTTATCTGCTTGACCTGCCCTAACCATTTATGTGAAAACTAAAAGCAGTGTTTTCAATCAAAGTTGAGGCCTGCTGGAACATTGGAACTATGTCACTGCAGAAGTAACCCATGCCAGCTATTAATGGAAACCCATCACCAGATAGTTGATGAAAAACCATAGAAGGAACAAGATGAACTAGCAGAACTACTGATCTAAGGTTATAAAATAAATATCTTAAGAGATAGATGAAAACTTAATAAGAAACACTTAAAAATATCTTTTAGAGAAAGTCAAATGGCTATTATCCATTAAAAGAAAAGCAAAGAAGGGGGAGGATGAGGAGGGGAGAAGGAGGGAAAGGAAAAGATTGTTATGAAGATGAATAATAAGAAAACACAAATTAGTCCTAGAAATTAAAAATCTCAAAGGCAAAGGTGAAAAAAAATTCAAAAGTTGAAAAACAGAGTGAAGGCCTAAATTAGTGTTCTGGACAATAAAATATTCTAAAATTTGGAGAGAAAAGAGGAAAAGATGAGAACAACAGTGAGTTAAAAGTTAAAACACAAGAATTTTAATTCTTAATGTTAAATACCTATAAAATAGGTGCTTTAGGAAAAGAGAACATACAAAATGGAAGCGATGGAAAGGAACTAGGGGAATTTCCCTTGAGCTGAAGGTTTTGGGTCTTTAATAGAGTGCCCTTAAATAGCTGCATCGTAATGAAGTTTCTGGTCTCCAAATTCAGTTTCTAGAGAAGATCAGTCAGTCAGTCAGTCACACAAACAAATGGTTAAGAAAGGAGTAAGGGTCAAATTGTAATCAGACTTCTAGTTAGCAGCATTGGATGGTGGAGCAGTAGTTTAAGGCGGCTTTTTTTCTGTCTGTGAGCAGTTGGAGAACTCCTATCCCCCTTTTATGCCTACTTAGAATAATTTTAGTCTAGCCCTATTTAGCAAAATTTACTGATCATCCAGTCACCTGGGGAACTTCTGAAAAATTCAGATCCATAAGCATTCCAAGAAATATGGGTGAAATAGATCCAAGATGGGCGGGTCATGGTGGAGAGGTCTGACAGAATGTGGTCCACTGGAGAAGGGAATGGCAAAGAACTTCAGTATTCTTGCCTTGAGAACCCCATGAACAGTATGAAAATGAACAGTATGAAATAGATCCAAGGGGTGGTTTATGAGTCTGTATTGTAAAAAGCTTCTCAGTTGGGAAATAATTGGCTGAGCCCCTACACTGATGACTCAGCTCCATTAGCTGTTTGGTCCACATGGGACTCGACTCCATGTACATGAAGTCCAATCTAGGGCTAATTTGTCCTTATTCTAGACCACAATGCTGACTCAGTGTATTCTGTCTGAGGTCATATGTGTCTCATGTGGCCAGAACCCAGGCCACAATAATAATATTCATGGCTTCTGCTTTATTTTAGACTAAACATATCCTAGATGACAAATTAACCAAAAATGTGAAGTATTTTTATAAATGTAGCTCTATTAGAAACTGTTATTGTTCATTTCTGACCCACCAAACATTGTTTGAAGACTTAAGTTTCATAGATAGGATGAAGACAGTTAAACTGCAGCTGTTCAACTCACGTGTATTTAATTAGGTCCAATTAAATTAAAAATTAAAGATTTATCAGTTAACACTGCAGAATTTTCTTATTCATAGAGAAGTCGCTAGAATTGCCTTTTACTTCTGTCGAATCTGTCATTAAGACGCAATGTCTTACATTGGCCATATCATCAAAAGTCACAGTTTAAGTAAAGAAGCAGTTTCTAGGATGTGGTATATGACATGAGAACTGAGAAGTAGGGTCAGGTACACAGAGGAATCAGAAATCCATAATCTTGTCAGATCACTACAGTTTTAGTAGATCTTATTCACACTGTGGATGATTGGATCCACCACTCTACTTGCATGTTTAAACACAGCATGCAGATTCTAGGCAGAGAGCCACTAAGAGAAGGTATGCCATCCCTCCAATTGAATGCTGCAGTATTAGGTGGTATGAAACGCAAGTAATGTTTTTAAATGCATTTATTTTTAATTGAAGGATTATTACTTTACAATACTGTGTTGGTTTCTGCCATACATCTACATTAAGTAATTTTTTTTTCACTTCAAAGAGTTATTGTGAAGATTAGGAAAGAAAACATGTGTGGGCAAAAGTGCACTGTGTGGTCCAAACACAAATCAGATGAGAGCTGTTTATATTAGCATTATTTTTATTGTTGTTGAAGCACTGGAGGACTTTTGAAGCCTCTCTCTTTTCTTTCCTGTTTTAATTTATCTCCTTATGACACTCTAATACATGACATAAATCCCTCAGAAATTTTCATCATATTCCCCTGCTATGGGTCATTTTTCACCCTCTGACTTCCCTCCAGTGTGTTTCTTTTTTACTTCTTCCAGTCTCCTTTTAAAGCTTCTTTTTCTGACTTTGTTCAATATTAAAGGATAAGGAAAAGTACAAAAATTGAAACATTTATGTAAGTCAATTTTATTGGTAACTTGTCCATTATGGCTGAACTGAGCCTGTCATTAGTTTATGAGGGTCCTGCCTAGATGGCAATATTTTCCCTGGAAGGTACAGATAGCCATTCATTTCTTTGATGTACCTAATGATTAAATCTTTTTTTTAATTTTTATTTCTAATCAGGAAAGAGGGCTAAAATAAAATTAGGCTCCAAAGAAATCTCTGTGTTCAGCTAAGCCTATGTTGGAATTTCCAAAAGATCATACTCCTCTTAGGTCTGATGACTTAGAGGGAAATTTTTATAACAGTGCCTGGAACTTGTGGTGAATGTGATTAAAAACTGATTAAAGATCTACGAAAAGATGCAATTTAGATACTGGCTGTGATTTTAGAACTTAATAAAAATCATGACCTCGGTGTTGCTGAATTTCTTTCAAAAAGTAAGGAATATATTTGCTTTACCTCAGGGGGAAAAAAGAACAAATAACAATGTAGTTGGTTTGAGAACTTCAGAGACAGTCCCTGTGATCAGCTCCTAATGACTGTGTGTCTGGAGAAGAGGAGGCTAAGTGATCCTATTTTAAGCTTTTAACCTTTAACCTTTTATGGTATTTACTTTATATATCAAAAAAGGTTAGCATGACATTGTTCCTTTTCCTTTAAATTGAAGATACATTGAGTGCCATCAGTATACTATAGGAATAGAATACTAATTTTATTAGAGAAAGAGGTAACATTTACTGGGTCTTCATTTAGAGAATAGTTTTGTAAATTATTATTTTTAAAAGGGCAGGAGATGTCAGGTTTTCCTGATAAATTTCAAGTTAGATCAACACATTGACTCATCACCAAGAGATAAATTTGCATTGCATCCTATATATATTTATTTTATTCTTGTTAAGAGAAAACTATTAAGAAATAGTCTGGTCACGTCTTCCAGGTAATGAATGGTCACTTTGACTTCACTCTTAGGCAGTTTTGTCATGTGAGCTCTTGTATTTGAAAAATGTGTGGAACTGGCGACATCACTGGTGCGCAACTCACTCTGCATTTCCGTAAACTTATCAGAAGTGGATTTGATGTCCACAGACACGTTAGAAGGAGTTTTTAAACTGTAGTATCATGGTAGCTTCATGATGGAAGCAAAATGATGATGAAACCTGAAGTAAGTGTAGTGGCATAAATCAGGAGATGGAGGAGGGAAGGGAATTGGGAGACTTTCACGAAAGGAAATCAGGCTAAGCCGGAGTCTTTAAGGATCAGGAACATTTCCACAGGCTAAGAAGGAGGCAGAGGAAATGTGAAGTTCCAGCTAAGCTGAAAAAAGCGCAACCCAAACAGGAACTAGAAAGCAGTTGAATAGGGGTGGGAAATGGAAGAGAGGGGGCTGCGGTTGTAAAAGGGTGACGGAGCCTGTAGTGATGGCTTTGTTAGTAGCTTGACTATGTTGGTGGATATAGGAACCTAATACACGTGATTATATCGTGTAAAACTAAACACGCACATACTAGTGAAACTGGGGAAATCTGAATAAGGATTGGATTGGATCAATATAAATATCCTGGTTTGATACACTATAGTTTTGTAGTATCTAAGACTGGAAGAAATGAAGCAAAGTGTGTGAGAGATTTCTCTGTATTATGTCTTTTAACATTGTATATGAATCCACAGTGATCTCAATGATGCTGAAACAAAACAGTCTAATTATGTGGGGCTGAAAATTGGTTTACATGGCCATATACTTGAGAGCAAATACAGTGTCATATATTTTTTGCACTCCTAGCCTCTAATGTGGTGACAGACTTTATGATAGATGCCCAATAAATTATTGTTAATTAATGTGGGAGTAAGGAGTCAAAGATGGTTGGCATTTCTGGACTGAAATACTGGGAAGATGGTGATACTTATAAAGACATATAAAGAGTACAAGGTACAGATTTGAGTTAAGGTCTCACTCTCTTACTCTTTTGCTTTCTCTCTCCCTCTTTTGCGTTCTCTCTCCCTTTTCTTGATGCATTGTATTTGAAATTTTAGTGGGATATCCAAGTAGAAATATCTAGAAAGCTGCTTCAAATATTTTTATTCTTTTTGGTGTTCTTATTAAACAACAAATGTTCTAGATGTAAACTCTATGCTTCAGGGTTAGTTGTATCTCATTACATTTCTTGAAAAGGACAGAATTAAGCTTTCATAGTTCTTCTTCTAGTCTGTAATACTGCATATTCAACCTGAAAACTCAAATTAAAATGTAATTGATTATCACATTCCAAATACTCCTCTCATTTTATAATTGTAATCTATTTATTGGTAATCTTAATCCAGGGGCTTCCCAGGTGACTCAATGGTAAAGAATCCACCTGCCAATGCAGGAGATGTGGGTTCTATCTGTGGGTCAAGAATATCCCCTGGAGAAGGAAACGGCAACCTACTCTAGTATTCTTGAATGAAAAATTCCATGGACAGAGTCTGGTGGGCTACAATGCATGGGATTGCAAAGAGTTGGACATGACTTAGTGACTGAACACACACACAATCTTGATCCAGAGTTTAAATTCTTAACCCTTTGTCAGAGGGCTTATCAGATGTTTTCCCTTAAATTCAAGGCGTTAAGTATTGCTTTTAATTAAATCAGCTAAAAAATGGACATAAGAATATTTTGCCATGAAGTTGTAATATTAATCAATCAGTTCAGTTCAGTCACTTAGTTGTGTCTGATTCTTTGTGACCCCATGGACCTCAGCACGCCAGGCCTCCCTGTCCATCACCAGCTCCTGGAGTTTACTCAAACTCATGTCCATTGAGTCAGTGATGCCATCCAACCATCTCATCCTCTGTCGTCCCCTTCTCCTCCCGCCTTCAATCGTTCCCAGCATCAGGGTCTTTCCAAAAGAGTCAGCTCTTCACATCGGGTGGCCAAAGTATTGGAGTTTGAGCTTCAGCATCAGTCCTTTCAATGAATATTCAGGACTGACTTCCTTTAGGATAGACGGGTTGGATCTCCTTGCAGTGGACAAGTATAAATCCAGTTATATATACTTTGGTTATATATCACTTTGAACACCACTTGAAGGAAACTGTTGATTGTAAAAGTAAGGTGCAGGCTCTAGTATCACAGTCTAGAAAGGAACTTCAGTAATCATCTAGTTCTGTGATCATAACAACCGTAACAGTCTTGAATAGCGATCAGTGTTATTCTTGACAGTCTCTAGGCGTTTATATCACATATGCTCCTTCAGCTAGTTCTTGAGTTTTATCACCTGATTGGTCAAAGGAGTTCTTTCTTATATTGAAATGCAGTGACTTCTATTGGCAGAGACATATGTAACTCATCTTTGTGCTTCTGCAACCTCCCATTGTGTTGAGCAGTGAGTCAATGGCCCACATTGTGTGTGTTTCTTGTGTTTTATTTAGACCAGTGTCTAAATAAATGCTTTGATTTTATCCTGTTTCTTCTCTGTCTGGGTCTCTTTTTGATTTTTGGTCACGCTGGGTCTTCATTGCTGCATGGGAGTTTCTCTATTTTCAGAGAGTGAGCACTACTTGTTATTGTGGTGCACCGGCTTATTGTAGTAGCTTCTCTTGTTGCAGAACGGAGGCTTTAGGCACCTAGGCTTCAGTAGTTGCAGCTTACAGGCCCTAGAATGCAGGCTTATTTGTTTGGTGGCATGTGGAATCTTCCCAGACCAGGATTGAATCCTGCATTGGCAGGCAGATTCTTATCCACTGTGTCACCAGGAAAATATGTGTCTAGGTCTTTTAGAAAAAAAAAAAAAAAAACCATAAAATCTGGCCTGATCATAAAGATAATAATCAAGTCAGCCCTTAGTCTTCTCCAAGTTAAAGCTGGAATTAATTTAACTTTTTCGCATAGAACCTAATTTCCTTTCCTAATTAATCATCCTTTCCATTTTCCTCTGGATCTGCTTTAGCCTTCACACATCCTTAAAAATTTGTCACCAGTTGGACACTCTATTCCAATAAGAACCTCATGAATTTAAAACACATCAGCTTGGTTATTTCATGGCGTATGTACATTATTCATCTTCCTCCATTTTTGTTAGCCCACACAGCCCTGTGACTTGGCCACATTGTAGACTCGCGAAAAATATTTGCTGAAGGACTGAATTTGCTAAGGGTTTGGTTGCGTTAACAGACAATTCTCTGTGAGAGACTAGGGCCGGCCCGTGGCCCTGTCTGGTCTCACATCCTGTTGGTGTTGGTGGGAACACTTCCTTCTGCTGTTACACAAAGGGCAAAGGAGACTTCTAATGGGTAGACAGAGCTGTCAGAGTCACCCGCCGCTGGCACAAGTGCATTTCCACCAGGCCAGGCTTACCTACTGAATCATGTCTTCATGATACCTTCTTAGCAAGAGATGCCTATGGTTGGATTCCTGGGAAGCCTGTTACATAAAGTGTGTGGAATATGATCAGGTACATCAGAATTCTGGGCTTCCCAGGTGGCTCCAGTGTTAAAGAACCTACATGCTGGAGATGTAAGAGGAGCAGGTTCCATCTCTAGGTCGAGAAGATCCCCTGGAGGAGGGCATGACAGCCACTGCAGTGTTGTTGCCTAGGGAATCCCATGGGGAGGAGCCTGGCCAGCTGTGGTCCATGGGGTCTCAAAAAGTCAGACATGACTGGAGTGACAGCATGCACATCTGAATTCTATAGTGAATGCTGGACTTACTCTAATACCTTTGTGCCATATTATAATATCATGTTAACTTTTTTGTTTTAAGCCAAGGTATTATTTAGAGTTTTAAATTTCCTGAAAAGCAGGAATTGTGTTCCACTAACCTTGGGCCTTACACGTGACATGCATATGTCATGAAGTATTTATTGAACTGAAGTATTTATTGAACTAAAGGCTAAGGAATGATGTTTTTAACTTATGATAGTTTTATGAAAGTGGCATATTTTAAATTTACTAATAATAGAAAACAATAAATATTTTCCCACTGATTTTTAAGGTGATGTTTTTATGCTATTCATATAGCAATTTTGAAAAATTATTATTTTAGCATTCCTGGGTTCTATTTATCTTATAGTCTGTCATTACACCAAATAGATTTTCAATATTTTCCCAGTGTTTTTTTACACTAGGAGCTGGTTGACCCATAGCAAGATCATGGACTGTTCTCAGGAAGTCACAGCATCTGTAGCCCAGTGTTCTGGGCAGTGTTTGGAGAAGAGGCACTAAACTATGAGTGACCCAGCATTCTTTACCTTCAGCCTCCCCTTGGACACTTCCTCCTTTTAGATTTGATGTGATACTAAGGGGGAGACCAAAGCTACTGCAGAATCTGTATGATGAAAACTGAACTTATTTTTCTGTGGACAGTTGATATGAGTCATGGAAAACCCAGGGGAGTTCACCGGATGAAAAAGTTTAAGAAGTCATGAGGTGACCTCAGGCTGATGCTCATTGAATTCCTTTGACAAAAGATCCTTAAATAATATACAGCAGTTAGCTGTTTTTAAATGAGTTCAGGGGAAACAATTTTCCCAGGATGTTTCACTGGAGACCAAAAGGTCACTCACATTCTGTGGTTACTAGTCATGTGCAAATCAATCTTTGGTTTAAGTGAGGACTCAGTCTGGGGAATCTGGAATTAGAAGGACTGGATTTGTCCTGTTGATTAGTCTTATTAGTTGAAAACTAATTTTATCATCAAGGTTTAAAGTATGTCAAGTAAAACATTCAAATTTCTATTATCTTTAGCAGAAGTTCAGGATAATTCTAAACATCTACAATCTATTAACAGTTGGTAGCAGACTTGATTTGCATTTGTTGTATGCTTTTCTCTGTATTTTACATATCTCACAGAACAGCTTCACCTGGACTGATGATCTCCACCATCCTCATAGAGTTTTCTCCTGACTTAGTTTATGCCTATTCCTTGAGGAAATTATTAGTAGCCTCCTGCCTAACATTCGCAAAAATGTTTTATAAAGAATACTTATTTGAATTCTAGACTGATGAGACTTTTTGTTGAAATAACAGACATTTTTACCCTCAATGTGCCTAATACTGAACCAACTGTACTCTCAGAACTCCTTTCTTTGTTGTATTCCTTACATTCATAGCGCTCCCTATCCCCTGTGATCTCCACCTGTGTGTTCTTTCTTCCTTGAAGTTCATGGCCCTCTACTCTTCTCTGAGTTGTTGTGCAGAAGCTTTCTGAGTACTTCTCCCCATTCTTTGAAGGTTTTAGGGGAATCCTTGCTAGTTGTCTCTTCCACATTAGTCCCACCATCTATCTGAATTACTTTAACGTCCATGTATGTTGTTCTTATTGTTCAGTTGCTAAGTTGTGTGCCCATAGACTCTCTGTGACCGCATGGACTGTAGCATGCCAGGCTCCCTTGTCTTTCATTCTCTTCCAGAGTTTGCTCAAATTCTTGTCCATTGAGTTGGTGATGCTATCTAACCATTTCATCCTCTACTGTCCGTTTCTCTTTTTGCCTTCAATCTTTCCCAGCATCAGGATCTTTTCCAGTGAATTGGCTCTTTGCATCAGATGGCCAAAGTATTGGAGCTTCAGCTTCAGCATCTGTCCTTCAATGAATATTCAGGGTTGATTTCCTTTAAGATTGACTGGTTTGATCTCCTTGCTGTCCAAGGGTCTCTCAAGAGTATTTTCCAGCACCACAATTCAAAAGCATCAATTCTTCAGTGCTCAGCCTTCTTTATGGTCCAACTCTCACNTTAAGATTGACTGGTTTGATCTCCTTGCTGTCCAAGGGTCTCTCAAGAGTATTTTCCAGCACCACAATTCAAAAGCATCAATTCTTCAGTGCTCAGCCTTCTTTATGGTCCAACTCTCACATCCGTATATGACTACAGGAAGAACCATAGCTTTGATTATACATGTATATAACTGTGGCAAACACTGTTGGTTGCCTGTCCTAAACCATCAACTATTCCATCATCTTCCTAGGAAAATGAATTCTGCTTTTGTTCATGTGGAAGTATGCTTAGCTCCAGGAAAGAAACCATGATTAGTGTAACTAGTGATTCTCATTCCTGGTTACCTGTTGGGATCTTCTTGGGAGTTAAAGAAAAATGCTACTGCTAGGAACAGTTTCAGAGTTTCTGACATAATTGGTCTGAGACAGGGCACAGATGTTAGTGTTTCTAATTTGCTGTTTACTCTGCAGGTAATTCTAATATGCAACCAGGCAAGAGAGCCATGGCTCCAAACCCATTTTCCATTGGTCCACAGCTATGCACATAGCCAAATATGGGAATTTCTGCTAATGTTTTCTGGAAAAGCTTTGCTTTCATGATTAAAAAAAAGAATTCAAAGTCTCCTTTGTCCTTTACTTTCCATCTTTTTTGGATGCTCTCCTGTGAGGACACTTGTAGTTGTTTAGCCATCTGGACATGGTGAACTGGTAAGTCAACTTGCTGAGGATGGCAGAGTGGAAAAGGATAAAGAGCCTGGGTCTGTGATGTCACTGTTGAATCTATGAACCAACTAGAATCTGACAGACTCTAGACTTTAGGTTAGGAAAGTGATAAACATTCTTAAGTTACAGTCACTGTCAGTCAGTTCTTATGTATTTTGTTGAAAGCATGCTTGTGATAGAGTGCCCCATCTAACCACCTAGACCAAGAATCAGAACTTTTTTCTGTAAAAGGCAAGATGGTAAAAATTTTTAGCATTGTGGGCCTGTAGTGTCTGTTGCAACTATTCATTGCTGCTCTTGTAGCACAAAATCAGCCACAGACAATATATGAACAAATGAATGTGGTTGTGTTGCCATGAAAAGTACTTATACAAACAACCAGACAACCAAATTTGAACTGTGAGCTACAGTTTGGGGGCTCCTGCCCTAAATCATCATGAAGAAATGAGAAGGTATCAGCTTCTAGAGGGTTAACTACATCTTTGATATCTTTCTGGCAAGATAAGATTAGCTCCCTTTTGTGAGGCAGTATAGGAAATAACTGCAGAATTTGTAACTGAGTACAAGGGAGGCAAACAAAGTTGAATTATTAATAGCCGGATTCAGAATGTAAAAGAGAACACCATTTGGAGGCAAGAATCTAAGAGAGGATTACCATGGAAGTTTTAGATCACTAATAATTCTAGATGTTTTGTGTCATGGATGTAAAGAGAAGGAGACATTACATCCGTCAACAAAACACTTACAGGACTTTTTTGAAGCCTCAAAATCTATTTTGACTCAGAATCTCAACATTTGCTATATGGAGGAGGAAAAATTTGCTAGAGTATATAAATGATGGTGGGCTTCCCTGGTGGCTCAGGTGGTAAAGAATCTGCCTGCAATGTGGGAGACCTGGGTTTGATCCCTGNCCGTCAACAAAACACTTACAGGACTTTTTTGAAGCCTCAAAATCTATTTTGACTCAGAATCTCAACATTTGCTATATGGAGGAGGAAAAATTTGCTAGAGTATATAAATGATGGTGGGCTTCCCTGGTGGCTCAGGTGGTAAAGAATCTGCCTGCAATGTGGGAGACCTGGGTTTGATCCCTGGGTTGGGATCCCACTCCAGTATTTTTGGCTGCAGAATCCCCATGGACAGAGGAGCCTGGTGGGCTAGAGTCCATTGGGTCGCACGGAGTCAGACATGACTGAGTGACTAAGCATATAAATGATAGTGAGATGCCAAAAATTGGTCTCTGTGCACTGGTACTGAGTCAAATCTCAGAAACAGAGTTTTAGGTGAAGTAGAAGAGAATAGCTTTGTTGCTTTTCCAGGCAAAGTGGACGCAGTGGACTCTTATCCGCAAAAACTGAGTGTCCCAATCTGGGAGAATTTGATGAGAAATTTTATAGCAATGGTTCAAGGGTGGGGTTGCTGATAAGGATCAGGGTGTGTGCAAGGCCTCCTTTAATCTGGCCTCAGGTGGTCTCCTGATGTGCTTCTCTGGAATGAAGAATGCTGACATCTTCCATTTGTTGGGTGTTTTAGTTCTACAAAGAGCGTAAAGGTATTGTTTTGTGTATCACTTTAGGTGGAATCAGGACCCCGCCCCAAGGCTGCACTGTGGTTTCTTGGCTGGTCCTTGCTTGTCTCTACATCCCCTCCTTTCACTGATTAACAACTGTATGAAAGGCTTCTGTGCCCAGGAGCCCCACAGAGTCCTGTTTGGTCTCAGGAGGACAGAAAGGTCTAGGTAGGATTCTGATTTATCAGGCTGGGCTTCTGTGGGTCCCCTAACAGATGAACAGGTTTTTTGTCCTGTAGCAAACTAAAATGGGCTTCCCAGGTGGCGCAGTGGTGAAGAATTCACCTGCCAGTGCATGAGACACTGGAGACCCCTGTTTGATCCCTGAGTTACGAGAATGCTCTCAAGGAGGAAATGGTAACTCACTCCAGTGTTCTTGCTTGGGAAATTCCCTGGACAGAGGAGCCTGGTGGGCTATAGTCCATGGGGTCTCAGAGAGTCGGACACATAACAGCAGATTAAAATAATGGGGCAGTTTTTGCCATGAAATCTGTTCTTTCTTTGAAAGAGGCACAAGCTAGCTTTAACTCATCAATTCACAACTGTTAGTTGTAAACAAATTATTTCATCCCTTTCTGCCTCTATTTCCTTATCTGTAAGATGGAGATTAATGCAGAGCATACTCAGAGTGTTGTTGTAAGGCTTAAGTGAAGTCACATGGTGAAGCCTTTAGCATGGTGGCTAGCAACTGTTTAATACATGTTAGCTATGATTTAAACCATTATTGGTTTTAAGCGCTTTATATCTGCTACTGCATATCTCCCCCTGGATTGCCCCATAGGTACTTCAAACTCCTGGTGCTTGCTGTCTCTCTGCTTCCTACCATATGCTCTTCATTTTTGCTAATTAGGAAAATGCCTTGGGCATAGCATAAAGACATGTGGTGTGCTGTGTGAAACTGTGTATTTGGGCTTGGATAGACTTAATTCACAGAATAAGCTGTGTGTTGTCTTGTTATCCAAGGAACCAAATAAAAGCTGATCCCAAAATATTGATTAAATTTGATATTGATAAAATGCAGACGTTTATCTGTATCAATATCTACCTATTGATAAAAATGCAGACATTTTTATCCTTTTGCAATTTGATAGTCCAGAATAATTCTGTTGCTAGTATTTTCTGATAGAAGGAATTACTCTTCCAGTCAGTGCAATCATGCTATTTATGAAAAGAAAATTTGGACAATCAGAATGGACTTCAGAGCTGTGTCCTGAGCCATCTGGCCAACACTGAGCAAGAACTTCTTTGTCCTTTAGAGACTGAACTTTATCCCCAAGCACTAACAGAATTGGAATAAATGGAGTTGGAATTACTCAGCTTTGGTATGTAAAGAATAACTTTCTGTTTATGCACACGAAGGGACATTTTATAAAGAAAGGAAGCAAGTATAAGCTGTTTGCTCCCTGCCTCACTGACCTCTTCATTTTAACCTTACTCCTTTTAGTTAGGGGATGTTTTTACTCTGTTTATTGATTTGTGTCCATGAATGCAAACCCTTGATGTAATTCATTCATTTATTCAATATTGACTGAATGCCAATGGTCCTGTCACCATTTTAGGTGCTAGAATAGAAAGACATTTTTGCCCCAGTGGAGGCTGAGCCCTGGCCTTGAGATATGTTGAGGAGGAAGAAATTTTCATCCTAGGAATTGTCATGAGACAGATTAGCAGGAGAAAGTCAAGCAGAAGTTTAATAACATGTATACATGGAAAGACCCAGAAACATGAAGTAACTCACCAAAGTGGCTGAAACCCTGAGCTTAAATAGAGTCTTCAGCTAAAGACAAAAGAAAATATTGGGAGTAGTGGTTTGAGACTTTCAAAGGAGAGGAAGGCAATTCACATGGATATGAAAAGCTGATATTTGGTAAACAAATGTTTCCTGGGCCACATATGTGGACACATGAAACACAGAGATGAATCGTAACAAACATATTTTGCTTCATTCCTCCCTATCTCATTCAAACTATAGTGATCTGTGGTGACAGCTCCCTTCCTGGAACAGGTCCTCTGTCTACATTCTTTGGGGCAGTTAGGGTGAAGGTGAAAAGAAAGACTTCCTGAGTCTTCAGCTTCTTAAAAATAATCAACCTAGGGACTTCCCTGGTGGTCCGTGGTTAAGAATCCACCTTGCAATGCAAGGGATGCAGATTCAGTCCCTGGCCTGGGAACTAAGACCCCACGTGCTGCGGAGCAGCTAAGCCCATGCACCACAACTAACACCCGAAGTGGCCGAGATGAGTAAGTAAAATAAATAAATAGTTAAAAAAATAATCAACCTAAATTAATCCTTGTGCCAAAGAGATGCATTTTAGGGTGGCGCATTGTGCTCCCCTACTGGTATATGGTAGAACAGACCTGAGTTGAAGGCACTGGGTGCAGCACAGAGTAATGAGGCAGAAAAAAAGTTATTCCAAAGGGAAAATTTGATGCAGAATCTACATTTCTTTTTCTTTTTTTTGTTTTGCTTTCCAAAGCAAGTCACATATTTTTATTGAGTGCTCCCTAGTGCAAAGAACTAGCAATAGTGAAATATATTATGTAATTTAGTATGAGAGACTATGACGTGTGTGCGCACACGTGCATGTATGTGTGTGCTCAATTACTCAGTCGTGCAACTGACTCTTTGCAAGCCCACGAACTGTAGCCCGCCAGGCTTCTCTGTCAGTGGGATTTCCCAGGCAAGAATACTGGAGTGGGTTGCCATTTCCTTCTCCAGAGAATCTTATCAGACCAGGGATAGAACCCTTATCTCCTGCATTGGCAGTCAGATTCTTTACCACTGAGCCACCTGGGAAATGCATGTCCATGAAAATGCAGGGAAAGGGGAGAGTGGCTGATTCTTGTTGACGTATGACAGAAAACCACAAAGTTATGTAAAGCAACTATCCTTCAATTAAAAAAATAAATAAAGTGGCAAAAAAGAGAAGGGAGGAGAAATTCTATTGAGGATCTGTAAGAATGTATTCTGGAAGGTATTCTTCTTTCCAGCTCTGGAAATATAAACATGTCAGACATAGATGTGGAAATTGTTTCAATAGGACTAGAATCTACATTTCTTAAAGTGTCAAGAGTGCCATAAAACAAATACCAGTTTTTCTATCATGCTTGTAACACTTTTCACTATAGCATTGAAATATTCAGAGCACCTATTTAACTCAGAAGCTATTATGCAGTCTTTTCTGAATGAAGGCAGTAATGATTCCTTATAATAGAGTTTATTATATGAAATTAGTAAATTCTTAGACCTCAAAACATACTATGTACCATAAAATCATGATATAACATAGTTAGTCTACATTTTGAGGTTAGCTCTGCTGCTGCTGCTAAGTCACTTCAGTCGTGTCCGACTCTGTGTGACCCCATAGACGGCAGCCCACCAGGCTCCCCCATCCCTGGGATTCTTCAGGCAAGAATACTGGAGTGGGTTGCCATTTCCTTCTCCAATGCATGAAAGAGAAAAGTGAAAGTGAAGTCGCTCAGTCTGACCGACTGTTAGCGACCCCATGGACTGCAGCCCACCAGGCTACTCCGTTCATTGGATTTTCCAGGCAAGAGTACTGGGGTGGGGTGCCATTGCCTTCCCCGGAGGTTAGCTCAATTCCCCTCAATTATCATTATAAAAAGTTTCACCTTGAAGAAAGAGCAGCTTAATTTGTAAAACAGTCTATATGCTGCTTAAACAAAGACAGAAAAGCAAAAGGATGGAATGTGGCTTTGATGAAACCCTGGCACAAAATACAAAGCAGCAGTGAGTCCTAAAGATAATTGCATTTCATCTAATAATTACAGGTGATATTAACTGTTTTAGGAAAGAATAACAGGAATGAATCAAGCCTGTCTCAGGCTAGCATTTTGATGTGAGTTTTTAACACAAACAAAATGTGGTATTTTTGGTTTTCGGCATGAATGTGTATGTTTACGGATACTATTTCTATATGTAACATGTATGTATTTACAGTATAACCGTTTTCCTTTTCAAATACTTTATTAAACCACCTTCTTTTCCTTACATTAATCATTAGGCTTCCAGATCTCCTGATCCCGTACCCTGGCCAGTCAGTATCTTTCTCAGGAATTTTAGAAACGGGAACAAAGACCATTTTCCTTCTCTCATTCTGAATCGCTGAGGCTGTAAGATGTGTACTGAGAGAGTGCTGGCATCCATGTTTCTTATCATGTAGAAGATGAAACACGAGCCCAGAGGAAAAGAAGACAGACAGGCGTTGTTGGTTCCAATTGTCCTCAGGTTCTCTGCCAGATTTCTGTTCTTGGATTGTGTAAGACACCCTGCAATCCTGATTTCCTCTTTTTGGTTCAACTGATTTGAATTTCTATCATATGCAGCCAAGCAGTTTATGACTATTGTAATCCTCACTACTACCCTATGTGACCCTTACATCCTTCAGGCTCTTCACTCAACTTCTTGAGCTTTGTTCGTTTCTTCCCTCACACGTCTGCACAGAGACCTTCACCAGTTTCTCCTTTTATGAGGGTCAATCCTTACTAGCATCCAGCTCAAGCTCCACTTGCCATATATATCTTTTCCTAGTTACCTAGGCATCCATTGTATTATCGGCACTTTTTTCTCAGTAAATGCTCCCTGATATTTTTCCTCAAACTGGATTTTAAACTCCTGAGACCTGAGACAATATAACCTATGTTTGTGTCTCTCCAGTGCCTTAAACATTATATGTGCTTGATTTTGATAAAAATGATGTTACCAACTGTTGTTTTATAGTTCTATGATAATTTTGAAAATACAATTTAAATGGAAAATGAAATTAAATATAATGAACTCATGTTTGCTGAGTATAATTATTTTACTATTAGATTAAATTAAATAGCAATAGTTCTTACAGTGATGTGCTTTATATAAAGATACTACTATATGATGTATGCACACACTGTTTAGCAAGGAGGATGTGTTTTGGGAAATAGGACTGCTAGCAATGTCATATAAGGTTGTTGTAGCACAGCTGTCAATACTATGAGTTCCTAGCATTTTATGTTGACAATACTTTTTCCATTCTCTTAAAATGACTTGAAGTCAAGACTGCTTCTGGGCCTGTTTTCTTTGATGTGTTTTTTTCAACATTGACAGATCAGTTATCCCAAACCACAGAGATGTTTATATTGCCATTTTTAATGTCTCTGTATTTCCACCAATCCCTGAATTGTCTGCCTAGCTTCATCCTATGTTTCCACATCTATTTCTTTGAGGGTAATATCTGCTGCGTTACAACTTATATAAATACAGCATCCAACACGATACTTTCCTTGCTGTCCTTGGGGAAGTCCAACTGTATCACTTTCAAACATTTTGTGAGCCAGTAATTTGGGAAATAGGACTGCTAGCAATGTCATATAAGGTTGTTGTAGCACAGCTGTCAATACTATGAGTTCCTAGCGTTTTATGTTGACAATACTTTTTCCATTCTCTTAAAATGACTTGAAGTCAAGACTGCTTCTGGGCCTGTTTTCTTTGATGTGTTTTTTTCAACATTGACAGATCAGTTATCCCAAACCACAGAGATGTTTATATTGCCATTTTTAATGTCTCTGTATTTCCACCAATCCCTGAATTGTCTGCCTAGCTTCATCCTATGTTTCCACATCTATTTCTTTGAGGGTAATATCTGCTGCGTTACAACTTATATAAATACAGCATCCAACACGATACTTTCCTTGCTGTCCTTGGGGAAGTCCAACTGTATCACTTTCAAACATTTTGTGAGCGAGTAAAAGTCTTGACCAGACCCAAAATAATTGGTGGAAATAAAGACTGTGGAGAGAGGAACCATGCAGAATGTACTAGCTATAGGAAAGCAAGCAACAGACTCAGGTAAGGGTTTTTTCAGTATGTCAGTTGTTTAGTTGCTAAATCATGTAGGTCCAACTCTTGGAACCCCAGGGACTGTAACCCACCAGACTTCTCTGTCCATAAGACTTCCCAGGCAAGAATGCTGGAGTGGGTTGCCATTCCCTTCTCCAAGAGATCTTTCCCACCCAGGAATTGAACCTATGTCTTCTGCATTGCTGAAGTGAATTCTTTTAATACTGAATCACCAGGGAAGTATGTCAGTATGTCTCAATTCTTAGAGGCTTAGAGGCTGTGTAGATGATACTCAGAGCATGGGGAAAATGTTCAGTGATAGAGAACTGAAATAGTGTACATATATTGATATATGTGCCTGTGATCTGGGAAAGTATTTCAGGAACAATTTGCTTTATTACAAATTAAGTGCAGATAAATAGCATTAAACCTGGTAACTTGAATAGAAAAAAGGAGAAATTAAAAGTAAATATACACTCAATAACTTACAAGTTTGCCTTTTTTAAAATGCAAATGGAAGATTCAAAATTCAGGAGGTTGCTTTAGGCTCGTGCAAAGAAATGAAAGATGTTCAACATCGCAAATCATCAGAGAAAGCCAAACAAAAAATCACAATGAGATACTATCTCACACCTCTAAGAACAGCTGTCATCAAAAAGAGCACAGATAAAAATGCTAGCAAGAATTTGGAGAAAAGGCAACCCTGGTACACTGTTGGTGGGGATGTAAATTGGTTTAACCACTATGGGAAACAGTATGGAAGTTTCTCAGAAAACTCAAAGTGGAACTACCATGTTATCCAGCAATTCAACTCCTGGATATAGATCCAAAGAAAACAAAAACACTAACTTGAAAAGATACATGCACCCCAGTGTTCATAGCAGCATTATTTACAATAGTCAAGATATGGAAACAACCTAGGTGTCCATCAAAAGATAAAGTGGTAAGAAGATTGGTCTTTTTACATACACACACACAAACATTACTCAGCTAAAAAAAAAACTTTTCAAAAACACAGACGGACCTGGAGGATATTGTGCTTAGTGAAATAAGTCAGAGAAAGACAAATACTGTGTGTTATCACTTATATGTGGAAACTAAAAAATAAAACAAATGAATATAACAAAGCAGAAATAAACTTATAGATAAAGAGAACCAACTAGTGCTTATCAGTGGGGACAGAGACAGTGGGAAGGTACAAGATAGGTGTTGAAGATTAACGTGTACAAACTTCCAAAATGAACTGTGAATGTGTTAGTTGCTCAGTCGTGTCCAACTCTTTGTGAACCCGTGGACTGTAGCCCACCTAGGTCCAAGGGATTCTCCAAGCAAGAATACTGGAGTGGTTTGACATTCTTTTCTCCAGGGGATCTTCCTCTCCCACGGATAGAACCCGGGTCTTCTGCATTGCAGGCTGACTCTTTACTGTCTAAGCCACCAGGGAAGTGACTTACAAACTTCTATGTATAAAAGAATGTATAAACTTCTATGTATAAAATAAATAAGCTGGCTGCCATCACCAATCTAGACCAGGTCCTGGCCCCAGCACCCCACCCCAGGTCTCACAGCATCCTGGACTGTTCCAAGAGTGAATAAATAGCTGTAAGAATATATTGTATGGCACAAGGAATATAGCAAATATATTATAATAACTTCAAGTGAAATATAATGTACAAAATTTTTAAAGCATTGTGTTGTACACTGAGGCATACACACTGAGTGTTGCTCTGTGTGCACTCTTGTTGCTGGGACAGTACAGGATGATGTGAGACCTGGAGTGGGCCACTGAGACTAGGACCTGGTCTAGATTGGTGGTGACAGCCAGCGGTGCAGCTTTGGGAAGGCTATAGGACTGAGACTGGGCCGGGACCCCAGCTTGGGTGTTTGTCTTAGGAGTTCATCCCTAGGGCTTTAGCAAAAGTATTAATCCTCTGGATGGAATGCTGATATAGGAACTGCCAGCACTTAAGTAAATTTTGCTAATACCTACAAAATAAAATTGTACACATGCACCTTGCAATAAAGCGTAATAGGGAATTACAATCATTTTTTTCAGAGGTTAGAATCCATGGGTTTAAAAGCTGTTACAACATTGTAAACAGACAGCTACAGGCTTAGAAATACAAATTAACTTTACTGATTGCCCGAGTGGGTGGAAAAGAACATTGTTTCCCTATGTAGCATCAGATGAACCAATTACTAATAAGGATGACAAGCCTAAGATTGACTTTTCCTTTTAATTGGAAATACAATAGGATCTATAAGCAAGTATTCTGAATTATTTGNGGCTTGGAGAATTTTGAGCATTACTTTACTAGCATGTGAGATGAGTGCAATCGTGTGGTAGTTTGACCATTCTTTGGCATTGCTTTTCTTAGGGATTGGAATGAAAACTGATCTTTCCTATCCTGTGGCCACTGCTGAGTTGTCCAAATTTGCTGGCATATTGAGTGTAGCACTTTTACAGAATCATCTTTCAGGATTTGAAAGAGTTCAACTGGAATTCCATCACCTCCACTAGCTTTGTTCGTAGCGATGCTTTCCAAGGCCGACTTGACTTCACATTACAAGATGTCTGGCTCTAGGTGGGTGATCACACCATCATCATATCTTAGTCATGAAGATCTTTTTTGTACAGTTCTTCTGTGCATTCTTGCCACCTCTTCTTAATACCTTCTGCTTCTGTTAGGTCCCTACCATTTCTGTCCTTTATCGAGCCCATCTTTGCATGAAATGTTCCCTTGGTATCTCTAATTTTCTTGAAGAGATCTCTAGTCTTTCCCATTCTGTTCTTTTCCTCTATTTCTTTTCATTGATCACTGAAGAAGGCTTTCTTATCTCTTCTTGCTATTCTTTGGAACTCTGCATTCAGATGCTTATATCTTTCCTTTTCTCCTTTGCTTTTTGCCTGTCTTCTTTTCACAGCTACTTGTAAGGCCGCCCCAGACAGCCATTTTGCTCTTTTGCATTTCTTTTTCTTGGAGATCGTCTTAATCCCTGTCCCCAGTACAATGTCATGAATCTCCATCCATAATTCATCAGGCACTCTATCTATTAGATCTAATCCCTTAAATCTATTTCTCACTACCACTGTACTATCATAAGGGATTTGATTTAGGTCATACCTGAATGATCTAGTGATTTTCCATACTTTCTTCAATTTAAGCCTGAATTTGGCAATGAGGAGTTCATGATCTGAGCCACAGTCAGCTCCCGGTCTTGTTTTTGCTGACTGTATACAGCTTTTCCATCTTTGGCTGCAAAGAATATAATCAATCTGGTTTCAGTGTTGACCATCTGGTGATGTCCATGTGTAGAGTCTTCTCTTGTGTTGTTGGAAGAGGGTGTTTGCTATGACCAGTGCGTTCTCTTCTGAAAACTCTATTAGCCTTTGGCCCTGCTTCATTCCATATTCTAAAGCCAAAGTTTCCTGTTACCCCAGGTGTTTCTTAACTTCCTACTTTTGCATTCCAGTCTCCTATAATGAAAAGGACATCTTTTTGGGTGTTAGTTCTAAAAGGCCTTGTAGGCCTTCATAGAACCGTTCAGGTTCAGCTTCTTCAGTGTTACTGGTTGGGGCATACGCTTGGATTACTTTGATATTGAATATTTTGCCTTGGAAATGAACAGAGATCATTCTGTCGTTTTTGAGACTGTATCCAAGTACTGCATTTCAGACTCTTTTGTTGACCATAATGACTATTCCATTTCCTTGTAGGCCTTCATAGAACCGTTCAGGTTCAGCTTCTTCAGTGTTACTGGTTGGGGCATACGCTTGGATTACTTTGATATTGAATATTTTGCCTTGGAAATGAACAGAGATCATTCTGTCGTTTTTGAGACTGTATCCAAGTACTGCATTTCAGACTCTTTTGTTGACCATAATGACTATTCCATTTCTTCTGAGGGATTCCTGCCCACAGTAGTAGATATAATAGTCTTCTGAGTTAAGTTCACCCATTCCAGTCCATTTTAGTTCCCTGATTCCTAGAATGTCAACGTTCACTCTTGTCATCTCCTGTTTGACCACTTTCAATTTGTCTTGGTTCACGGACCTAACATTCCAGGTTCCTATGCAATATTGCTCTTTACACCATTGGACATTGCTTCTATCACCAGTCACATCCACAGTTGGGTATTGTTTTGCTTTGGCTCCATCCCTTCATTCTTTCTGGAGTTATTTTTCCACTGATCTCCAGTAGCATATTGGGCACCTACCGACCTGGGGAGTTCCTCTTTCAGTATCCTATCATTTTGCCTTTTCATACTGTTCATGGGATTCTCAAGGCAAGAATACTGAAGTGTTTATCATTCCCTTTTCTAGTGGACCACATTCTGTCAGACCTCTCCACCATTACCTGCTCATCTCGGGTGGCCACACACTGCATGGCTTAGTTTCATTGAGTTAGACAAGGCTATGGTCCATGTGATCAGATTGACTACTTTTCTGTGATTATGGTTTCAGTGTGTCTTCCCTCTGATGCCCTCTCCCAACACCTACCATCTTATTTGGGTTTCTCCAACAAAGCACAGCTTCTGCTCCTTACCTCATGGCCACCCCTCCTGACCTTGAACTTGGCATAGCTCCTCTTGGCCCTACTATGCCCCTTGCAGCCGCTGCTCTTTGGACCTGGGGTTGCTCTTCTGCTCCTCACCCCTGACCTCGGGCATGGGGTGGCTCGTCTAGGCTGCCTCCCCTCACCTTGGGTGAGGGATAGCTCCTCTAATCTGATCTCTTTGGTTACTATGATAAACTAACTTGATTGATTTAGCATAAAAATGTAATGTCTGTTTCATATGGATGCCTGTATTTGTATGTATATGCATATATATTACCTAGCTCTGTCTACAGACAGGGTTTAGAAGCAGTGACACTTCAGTAACAATCAGCACATCTAGTACCCAGGTCTCAGTTTTCTGATACTATTCACAAGAGAAAAAAAAAAGAGAGAGAGAAAGAGAAAGATCTTTGTAGAAATAGCTGATTCCATATCTAAGGCAAAGAAACTACAAGTTGATCTTGGAATATCCCAAAGTAACAGAAATGCTCAAAGTGCTCAAAAGAACGTAGGATTCAGTATGATGGGACTCCTTCTAGCCAGGTTGGTCAGAATTTACATCTAAAGTCAAATAATGATATTAACAGATATGCCCCATAGAACAAGATATCAATCCATGTTTCAAGGCTTACATTAATAAATATGTGAATAAATGTTTTAATGATGCGATTCATAGAAAACTGTACTATCTCTTCCAAAAATGAATGGCCTGAGTTTTAACATGATTAAATGTTGGATATATCAAGGTAAAAACTTATATTATAGAATTTTAAGACCTGAATTCTTCAACAAAAAACTGTCAAGAGAGTGGAAAGTTGTGTGAGAATGAAGAATTTTTACAGATTGAAGAAATCTAAAAGTATGTGACAACTAAATGCACTGTAAGATATTCCAGATCAGAAAGTAAAAGAGACACTGTTGCGGGACTTGGCAAATTCTTAATGAGGTCTGAGTATGATATAATTTGTAAAGTCTTAATTTAAATGACTGCAATGTGGATTCATGTTAATGTATGGCAAAACCAATACGGTATTGTAAAGTAAAATAAAGTAAAAATAAAATTAAAAAAATAAATAAATGACTGTAATGGGGCTTTCCTGGTGGCTCAGATGATTAAGAATCTGCCTGCTATACAGGAGACCCAGGTTTGATTACTGGGTCAAGAAGATCCCCTGGAGAAAGGCATGGCTACCCACTCCAGTATTCTTGCCTGGAGAATTCCATGGACAGAGGAGCATGGAGGGATACAGTCCATAGGGTCAGAAAGAGTAGGACACGACTGAGCGACTAACACTTTCATGTATCACTGAGTTTCCATTTCATCCAAATCTTTATCTTTTTCTGTTCTTAATAATGGATAATTTCTAATGCTCAATCTTCAGTCTCACTTACTTTTTTTTTTCCTGTAGTCTTCAACCTGTTGTTAAGATTTTGCTTTTTAGATATAGTGATTTTGAGTTCCAGATTTTCTATCTGATTCTTTTGTCTATTTTCCTTTTCACTGATGAGATAATCCATCTAGTCATTTATTATGATCTTCTTTTCCCTTAACATGCATAACTGCTTATTTCAATATCAGAGTAATCTCTGGGCCTGTTTCTTTATACTTCTCTGCTTTATCATAGGTCTCCTACATTTTCTGTTATGCAGAAATTGTGACTGACACTGTAAGCGGTCTGAAATATGTTGTCTTCTTCTAAAGGATACTGAGTTTTGACTTGTAAGACAGCTCCAATGTCTTCCAACACTGTATTAACTCTGCTATCACCATTCAACTTCTATCTACACATTGGGCAATTGTATTAAGCCTGTGTATCCTTGTCTTACATATGTATATCCCAGCCCTTGTTCAAAGACACATCATGAATAAC
The DNA here is from genome assembly GCA_006410675.1 of Oreotragus oreotragus. Lineage (NCBI taxonomy): Eukaryota > Metazoa > Chordata > Mammalia > Artiodactyla > Bovidae > Oreotragus > Oreotragus oreotragus. The sequence continues at coordinate 259,291 of SJYX01012248.1, read as the reverse complement.
CTCAGACTTCTGAAAGTCCACTTGTAGACATTTTCACCTTTTCTGGGACTCTGAAAAATTTTGTAAATATTCCTCTTCAACATTTGCTCCTAGAACAATAAACATTTTCCAAACATTTGTGAAAATTCCCTAGTGAAGAGATGAGAGATTTAGGTTTGAAGACTGGTTCTGCCATTTTACTGCTATATGATTTGAGACAAATTCCTGAGTCAAAATTGCTTCACCTGAAAAATAACACCATCTATCTCTTATACTTGTGACAATTCTACTATATCAATATGTCTAGGACAGTGCTCAAATTGAATGGTGTTCAATAAATGGTGCACTAAAAACAGTATTAGAAAGGATATCAGTATTCAGAATAAAACCAAATGACTGAAATATAGCCCTAACCACAACTTCTAGAAACAGAAAATTGAATATTTTATGTTGATATGGAAATTACATTTGATAACTTTAAAATTCTTGCATCTCAATAGGTTCTCTTAAAACACTTATAATAATAATAATAACATAATATCNTTAACCAGAAAGAATACACCTGATTAGATATAAATATAAGATCCAAAATATGCAAACTAATTGCAAGGATCTATTACACTGGCACTTATAAGATGTGTATAAGAGACAGTCAATAGGTTCTCTTAAAACACTTATAATAATAATAATAACATAATATCATGTAAAAGTGCATTCACAGGTAGGTAAAAATAAGCTCTAAATTTGGCCATGTCTGTGCTTTAAATTTTAAAATAACTTTGATATTTAAACAGTGTGTAACTTTCTATTCATCCAGAAAACATAAAAACATGAGGGGTAAAAAAATATATATATATAAGGGGCAAAAACTGAACACGTGAATCTATAATTCACAACATTCAATATGCACAGAAATCAATTAGTGATATTGGGGAAAAGAGAAAAATAATTGCTAAAGACAATAATACAATGACATGTGCTTGAAAATGATTGGGCAGATGATTCCTGTGTACTAGGTGACTCAGTCATGTGTGACTCTTTGCAACCCTATGGACTGTAGCCTATCAGGCTCCTCTGTCCATGGGATCCTCCAGGCAAGAATACTAGAGTGGGCTGCCATTCCCTTCTCCAGGGGATCTTCTCTACCCAGGGATTGAACCCGAGTCTCTTATGTCTCCTATAGTAGCAGGCAGGTTCTTTACCACTAGTGCCACACCTCTTGTTTGGTAGCTAAATTCTTCTATAAACATTGTATTTCTCTTAATTTAATGTTGATTTTTAAATCCAACTGTATAGCCCGTGACCTTAACTTCTCTGGCTTCTTCTGGAATCTGAAAATTAAGCTTGGGCTTTATATTTAAGGTAGGATGCAGTTCTTTTCTAGAATTTTTTTCCTCATAGAAATAATAACTGAAATAATCAATCTACATACTCTTAAATCTCTACTATCTTTCTTATGGTGTGTGATTTGCAAATGTATAAGTTATCTGGATAGAAAACATACATGCTCTCCATCAGCAGATTTAATTTAACTTATGATCTTTAAGCTAAATTTGTTTAGATCTTTTGATTAGGATATATTTATCATGGAAATCTAAGTCTGTCAGTCCATTACTTTGAATAGTTTCACAGTCATTCTTTTCACAATTCCATACTCATAACCTGAAATATCCTTCATGTACCACACTATGAATTTCCTGTGACACTCTTTGAAATCCCTACTAAATTTTCATGAAGGATACAGAGCCAGACAGCATGAGAAAGAGTATGCCTCCATAAATCTTGAATGGAGTCAGGAGTAGGGCAGTGGAAACAATGACCTGAAATAGAATTTTATAAATTACTTCTGTTGTATAACACTGACTTACAGTTGTGTATTATATGAATATGAAGCCTAAAATTATTACTGGATTATAGATTTCTAGTCAATATAAATGACTTAAGGAGATTGATATTCTTAAAAAAAAAGAAGTTTGGCTTAAAACCTCTTGTAACAGTGAGCATTTTCTTTGGCATTGATTTCAAGGTGCGATAAATACTGATATAATTTTTTAAATATAAATTTACTTATTTTAATTGAAGGTTAATTACTTTACAATATTGTATTGGTTTTGCCATACATCAACATGTTATATAATCTTTTATGTTTGTACATATTTTAAAGATACTACTTGAGTTATTTCTTCCATGATTATTTCCAGTTTTCAGAAGTTTGCAAGAGTAAAATGGAGAGTGGATATTTTCTTCATTCTCAGAATTGCCATAATTCTCCATTAATGGAAAGGAAAGATTTTTTTAAGAGCAGAGAATACATGAAACTCATTTTTAAAAATCTCTTAGTGTCTAACACAATGTATTACATTTGGTAGGTACAGAGTAACTGTTCCCCAAATTGAATTAAGACTCAGGCAGCTTCCACTGTGAATGGCTTCTGCTTTTTGGAAATTAAGTCTGTAATCCAGAACTTCACTCTGCCTGAGGACCAAGCTCTGTTTTCCAATTTCACACAGACGCTCATTGTCTCTCTCAAGCCACAGGCATATCATTCGGTGAATTCTGACTGCAGAGTTATAGCTGGTTTTGTCATGGACCAAAGGCAAGTAAGAGAGCTAACCCTAAGTTAATTACTTGTAGAAGATTATCCTTAAAAGGCACCTCAATTTCTTGTGAAGTTCTGTTTATTATATATACCTTGGTGGTGGTTCTTTTTGTTTAGTCATTACATCATCTCCATGGACTGTAGCCCAGCAGGCTCCTCGGTCCATGAGAACTTCCAGGGCAAGAATACTGGAGTGGGGTGCCATTCCCTTCCCAAACGAGGGACCCAACCCACATCTCCTGCATTGGCAGATGGGTTCTTTACGACTGAGTCACCAGGGAAATCCCCATATACTTTGGTTGTTCAGTCACTAAGTTGTGTCTGATTCTTTGACCCCATGAACTGCAGCATGCCAGGCTCCTCTGTCCTCCATTATCTCTCAGAGTTTGCTCAAATTCATGTCCCTTGAGTCAGTGTTGCTATCTAACCATCTCATCCTCTGCTTTGGTACCTTTAAGTAAACTGCACCCATTAAGTAGTAAACAAGATATTTCTGTAGTTAATATATTGAATTTCAAGAACCATACTAAAATAGTTGTCACACACTTTTAAAGTATATATAGCTGATAATTCCATGTTTCACAAAATTACAATTATAATAGGAAAAAATCAATGAATCCTTCAAAAGAGACATATACAAATAAATAAAGCCATTCATAACTCTGGACTGAAGAGACCTTGGCCTAACCTTTGCTATTTTTGTGATAAAATAAGTAATGATCAGAGCAATTTTATTTAGAATTATTTTAATCAGAAAAGAACACCTCATAAACACTTATTAGTCAGATGTCTAACCAATTGTTTCCCTTAAAATATCTACTACAATTTAAGAAAATTCATTGCTACTTCTGACAAAACTAAGTATATATTTTTAAATGTATAGATTTTTAAAAATTTATTTTGAATAAACATAATTGTTTGAGGTAATTCACTATTATTGAGTTATTGCAAAAGCAATAACTTTCTATTTAGATTAGATTAAAATATATTTATTTCTACCACCTCTACTTACTTATTATCAAGATTAAATTTAAAATAACNTATATTTTTAAATGTATAGATTTTTAAAAATTTATTTTGAATAAACATAATTGTTTGAGGTAATTCACTATTATTGAGTTATTGCAAAAGCAATAACTTTCTATTTAGATTAGATTAAAATATATTTATTTCTACCACCTCTACTTACTTATTATCAAGATTAAATTTAAAATAACAGCTTGAGATTTTTTCATACTTTTAATGATTGATAATTCACAAAGAGGACACAGATTTTATGAATCACCAATTAACCAGAAAGAATACACCTGATTAGATATAAATATAAGATCCAAAATATGCAAACTAATTGCAAGGATCTATTACACTGGCACTTATACATATGGTACACAAAGATGCTGGCTGCTTGGAAACTCACATTACCATATGTAAAATAGATAGTCAATGAGAATTTGCTGTATGATTCAGGGAACTCAAACCAGGGCTCTGTAACAACCTAGAGGGGTGGGATGGGGAGGGAGGTAGGAGGGAGTTTCAAGAGGGAGGGGACATAGGTATACCCATGGCTGATTCATGCTGATGTTTGGCAGAAACCAACACACACAAATAAATAAACTTTATTTTAAAAAGATGCTGTCTGCTTTATACAGTACAATACAAATATTAATCCTTTGGAGGTACCAATTAAGTTTGATAAAAAAGTTAGTGAAGCAGCCTATTCTGAAAACTTAGGACCAAAGAAGCAAACTGATGAGAAATCATCCCTTTTATCATTCCAGAATTGTTGGAAGAAAAAATAAAAGACCCCCAAAATTTAGTATGAGAACATCAATATGAGAAAGTTCTATGAAAACAAATAAAATTTAAATAAAGCTGGGTTACATTTCATTGAGTCTTATTGGTACAATCAAGCCACATCTTTTATTCTTTTCTGTCATAGGGAAAGATAGACCATCCTTTCTGGAAAGAGATAGCTTGGTATAATATAAAGTGCATGAAATCTGAAATCAAATATATGTAGGTTCTATGTACTGATCTACAGCTTACTGGCTGTGAACCATCAGAAATCTTAACATTTATGAAATTTAAGCCCTCATATGTAAAATGAGGATATCTTATTAATATAGAGATTATATAAGACAAAGCATGAAAATAACCTAGCAAAGTCCTTAGACATAGTTGGAATACAACAGATGGCAATTTCTTTTCCCTTTCTATATGCACAGTCAACAGTTAAATGGTTCATGAAACACTTCTGAGATAATATCTTAACCTACTCCTTTCAGAACTTAAATACCATCTTCAAAATACATAGCCTACCTGGAAAGCATAATAGACTTTGTCTTTATGTGTTTTCATGGTCTTTCATGATTATTAGTTTTATAGAGATAATTTATTTATGTAGTCTCACCTCAATTTCTCCTGGAGTCGTTACTGCAACCATGTTTTTCATGCTAGACTTACCATTCCTGCCCCAAGTACACCACAAAATTTAAATGTAAAAAGGAACACAGCAAACTTTTTGAGGAACTCAAATACATCACAATGGCTGAGAAACTGCAAATCTTCTGTCTTCCTGAAATGTGAATTTGATTTAAAAATGAAAACAAAGCACAGTCATTAATCATTATTTTTTCATGTTTGCAATTTGGAGAAAATCTCTTTGTACAATTTCTAAAATGAATGGAGTTCTTATACGCACAGATTTTTGGCATATTAAGCTAATAAGAAATAATTAGTGTTTTCTAGTAATTAGAATTGCTTAGAAACCACACAATGGCTTTTGTGTTTTTCACTTTAAGCAAATCACTTGCATGCATCATCTTCTTTATAGGCTTTCAAATTAATGCAAACCCACTCAAATTCAAACTTTACTGCTCTTGTTTTTTTTCCCCCATCAATATGTTCTTCAAACTGAGCTAGACAACAATGAAAGTACAATATATGTGTAAGAGCATACTTAAAATATATTTTATTAAGGACTGGTTGTTAATTAAATGTTAATGTTAATTAAATGTTAATTATCTACTTTTAGGGGTTTCACTGGTGACTCAGATGGTAAGAAATCTTCCTGCAATGCAGGAGACCTGGATTTGATCCCTGGGAGGGGAAGATCCCCTGGAGAAGGAAATGGCTACCCACTCCAGTATTTACTCTTAAGAAGAGCCACAGGGCTTTCCAGGTGGTGTGAGTGGTAAAGAACCTGCCTGTAATACAAGAGACTCGGATTCAATCCCTGGGTTGGGAAGATCTCCTGGAGAAGGGCATGGTTACTCACTCTAGTATTCTTGACTGGAGAATTCCATGAGAGTATCCTGGTGGGCTACAGTCCATGGGGTCATAGAGTAGGACATAACTGAGCAACTAACACTTTCACTTTCAAGAAGAGCCACAGTGACCAAAAGCACATTAGGGTTTATTATCACTATTACTACTAAAAATAAATGAGGATAACCACAGCGGGCTCTGAATTTAAATAACAACTTAATAGTTTTCAAAACTTTTACCCTATCTGATGCCATTCTGACACTGTCAGTATAATAAATATGGAATATGCAATGAAATTCTTATTAAATAAGATAAGCACATGACTTTGGAATGGCTCACTATTGCTTTCCAAGCAAAGTCCAAATGTCCTGGCATGCAAGACTTCTGTTTGATTGCAACTCTCCATATAACCATTGTTCCAACCTCAGTAGACCATTCAATATGCTACAAAGGAACCATGTACTTTCCAGTTTTTGTATCATTACACATGTGTTTCCTTTACTCGCAGCAAGGCTGCTTGCGTGTGTGTAAAACAGCCCAAATAGCATAATCATCTGCTCCCATGGAAAGCACTCCCTTCCTCCTTTCCCATTTCATAGACTGTGCGAGTTTGTGCAAAGTTGCTAAGTCATGTCCAACTCTTTTGCAACCCCACAGACTGTAGCCTGCCAGACTCCTCTGTCCATGGGATTTTCCAGGCAAGAATACTGGAGTGGGTTGCTATTTCCTTCCCCAGGGGATTTTCCCGACCCAGGGATCAAACCCACGTCTCCCAAGGCTCCTGCATTGCAGGTGGATTCTTTACTGTCTGAACCGCCAGGGAAGCCCAGCATCTGTCCCCTAGTGCCTGCTTCTAAGCTTGCATAGGACTTTGTTGCAGCAGTTTTTATGGCACCTCTCATGAGAGAACATGTCTCTTTTCCCAGGATTGTTGCAATATCTTTTAAGTTGTCTCTCTGCTCCCTACTTTGTCCCTTACACTCCAGGTGACCATTGCTGCAATGATTTTCTTCAGGATAAAACCTACTGATATCTTTGTTCCATCAAGTGATATGGATCAAACAACCAAGTTTGAGGTAAAGTGAAATTAGCTGCAGGAGACAAGGATGGGGCAAACATTCATAACCTCCCCACCCCCTGTTTTCTCTCATTTGCTGTAAACCCAACCAGCACTTTACTGTCTCTACTAACCCTCTCTAATCGGGACATATGCAACTTCCTCTTTCTATCCTGGCTGACCCACCTGTGATATCTTTTACAGACAATGTATTATCAGGACCAGGCTTCCTTACTGTCCTACAATCCAGGCAGTGGCCATGTTTATTATCCAAGCTTATCTGCTGCCTCATTTAAACATAGTGTTTTCATTCAATTTTTTTTTCTTTCTTTCTTTCTTTTTTTTTTTTTTTTTTACTTAGAGTCATTAAAATCAGACTTTAGACACTGGCATGACATGTTGGGCCTGATGCTTTGCCCTAGGGTAAAAGAACAGTCAAATACATCTAAGAATCTTTGGAACTAGCTAGTATATGGAACTTAAAGTCATTTCACTTTAAGACAGCACAATATCTTAATAAAATAAAGAGTATATATACCCACGGTACACAAAAATCTATGCTGTCCTCTTCCTGGGGGTCACCCCCATGATTAGGTTAGGCAGCAAGGGTGAAGGGATTTTCAGACAGGACTACAGACCCAAGTAAGTTGACTTTAAGTAAGAAGTAGATAATCCTGTGTAGCCCTGTCTTAACAATTGAAAGCCATTTAAAAACATTGAGGCCTTTCCTTGAGATCATAGATGCTTTCCTGACAACCACATAGTATCATATCACTGTGAATAACACAGTTGCAAGGAAGTAAAATGTACCAACAACCAACTGAGCTTGGAGATGAACCTGAGCTTCATGTGAGACCCCAGCCCTGGCCAAGACCTTAACTGTAAACCCTAAGCACAGATCTGGCTAAGTCTAGGCGACTCCTGATCTACAAAAACTGAAATAATAAGTGGTTGTTTAAGCAATAAAGTTTGTGATTTGCAAAGTTGAACGTGATATTCCTCAAGGAAGCTGTTCAGTTTTCTTTTCCCAAAATTGTATATTCATATGTGTTGTGTGTGTATCAACAAACATACATCTTGATATTTCCATATATTAACCCCTGGAAGCTGTAAACATGACCTTATTTGGGAAAAGGCCCTTTATAGGTATAATTAAATTGCAATATAATTAAATTAAGGATCTTGAGATTAGATCATTCTAGATTTAGGATAAACCCTAAACCCAATGACTGGTGCAGGGTGGGGAAGGCCTTGGGGTGATGGAGACAGAGGTTGGGGCACCACACCCTGTGGAGGCTCCAGGGGAGTATTTTTTCCTGTCTCTTCGAGTTCTGTTTGGCCCAGGTACTCCTTGTCTTTTGGTGCCTCTGCTGACACCTTTATTTTGGACTACTGACCTACATAACTGGGAAAGAATACATTTCTGTTTCTTGAAGCCACTAAATTTCTGGCAATTTGTTAAGGTAGCCCAAAAAAACTAACATCCAGTGTGAGTAACAATGGGAGGGGGGTGGTCTGGAAAGAAAAACTGCATGCAAATTCTACGTGCCCAGGAATTGATAATCTAGTATGAAATCTATGATAGACATTCAAATCAAGAAAATTATACAGTAACATATTAAAAAAGAGAGACAGAGAAAGAAAAATGGTTCCATTGGAAACTGTTAATGGGAGTAATGACCTGGACATGAAGATATGTGACAAGAACACTGTAGACAGAAGAGCAATAAGCAGCTGTGAAATCTTGGTTTTTCTGTCAGAGCAGCTTACCGCCCAACATCCACTGTACATTAGTTGTATCCAGCATGTCTGCAGTAAAAGTTTCAACATTTAATATGTTCTCATTTAAGAGTTCCGATGTTCTATGTAAATTCAAATGAGTAGACAGGCGATACCTTGTGGATACTGTGGGTTTAGTTCCAGACGATCACAGTAATGCAAACATAGCAATAAAATGAGTCGCATATTTTTTTTTTTGGTTCCCCAGTGCATATAAAACTTATGTTTACACTATAATGTAGTCTATTAAGTCTGAAACAGTATTATGTCTAAAAAACAACCTATACACCTCAATTGAAAAATAGTGCTGCAATACCACATTGTCAATCAACCATACTTCAGTGAAAAGAAAAGAAAACTAGTGCTGTTGGAAGATGGTGCCAATACATTTGCTGGGTGACAGGGTTGCCACAAACCTTCAATTTGCAGTGGTGGTTTAGTCGCTAAGTCGTTTCCAACTCTTGCAATCCCATGGACTGTAGCCCACCAGGCTCCTCTGTCAATGAGATTTTCCAGGCAAGAATACTGGAGTGGTTTGCCATTTCCTTCTCCAGGGGATCTTCCTGACCCAGGGAATGAACACAGATTTCCTGCACTGCAGGCAGATTCTTTACCGATCGAGCTACCAGGGAATCAATTTTTAAGAACAAACAAACAAACAAACAACAACAACAACAACAAACACAGTATCTGCAAAGCACAATAAAATGCAATAAAAAGAGATATGCCTATATTCAGATTAGCTTTATGATTTCATACAAATCTCAGAAAACAAATTTGTCTCCTCTTTTAAGAAGTAGAAAATAACGAGAACCATTAGGCAAAATGGTACAAAAATGGAAACTTGAAGCCATATAGCAATGATAACATAGCAAATAAGAGAAATGTATGTATGTGACATTGGTCATATTCAGGTAATGATACCAGTCTAATGTCTACTGAACTATGTACAATCAATATTAGTTTTTTACATAATTCAAAACAGCATTTTCAACACTGCCATGACATTTCATTTTATAAGTTAGACTCAAGAAGGAATTTGAGAATTCATTTTTATTATTGTAGCCATCCTCAGTTTAAAATTAGGAAACTAATATTCCCATGAAGATTGAATTCTAAAAATGATTATTGCTGTGGTAACCAATAGGAAAAAGAAAACATATTGCTTGGAGCTTTGTAAAATACACAGGTGTTGGAATTAAAATAGAACTAGTCAGGAAAAAATCTAATATAATTATTGGTTGTATCAGTATATGAAAACCCATTTTATGATTGTATACTAGATGAAGGTGAAACTTTGATTAGATAAGAAAATTTACATGTGTTAAAGCAGTAATCAGCTCAATTGGTAAAGAAAAACATGAACTGTGTATAACAAGTACCTCTCTCTCTCTCTCTCTCACACACACACACACACAGCAGGTGATTCTAAATATACTTTTAGTATCAAGCCACTAAACTTCTCTTACCTTCATTTGCTTTATCAATAAAATGATGATTAAACACACACACACATAAACACAGAGTCCTGTCTTTGTTATCCCATAGAAAAAGAGTTTAGAGGAAATGAGATAATGTGTATACAAGTGCTTTGCAAACTCACAACTGCATCTAATGATGATAAAGATGAGTCCTGTAAGGAAATCTATTAAAATCCCAACAATATTGACACATTTTCACCCTGAAGATTTTCCTAGAACAGGAAATAAGTAGCAAATCTAAGATTCAAATCTCACATCAAATATATTCCTCCTTTAATGTTAACTGAAATCCTAATCTACAGTAACATAGCTCTAGGAAGGAAGTTGGTGAAGGCAATGAAAATAGCCAAGAGCATAATCCAGATAAAACTGAGCATTTTCATCCTCGCTTTAAAGCTTGTTTAAAGCATGGTGAAACTCAAATTGGACTCCAAAACTCCTCTAAGAGTAACATACACCTTTATAGATGCTTTCATGAGGATACAAGGAAAGGAATTAGCAGTGATCACAAAGCCAAACTTCCTAATTTTTTTTTCACTCCTCCTTTATGCTAAATTCTAAACTCCATACTCAACCAGGGCTACTCTTTTTCATTCTCAAACCTTCAAAGCTTGCTGTTTTCCTTCAGTGGTTCTCTGTTCATCATCTTGCTTCTTGCCATCTTTTATTTTTCTCAGCCTTTCCATGTACAAATTACTGGGAACATTCTCAGTGTCTAAGATTTTTCAATTTGCATTTTAAAAAAATTAATGATGCTCAGCACAACAAGGGATAATTCAGAAGCACTAAGTTTCTTCTTTCTTAAAAGCAAAAAATGCAACATGTTTATACTATAATCAGACTGGTTCCAAATAGGAAAAGGAGTACGTCAAGGCTGTATATTGTCATCCTGCTTATTTAACTTAAATGCAGAGTACATCATGAGAAACAGTGGACTGGAAGAAACACAAGCTAGAATCAAGATAGCCTAGAGAAATATCAATAACCTCAGATACGCAGATGAAACTACTCTTATGGCAGAAAGTGAAGAGGAACTAAAAAGCCTCTTGATGAAAGTGAAAGAGAGTGAAAAAGTTGACTTAAAGCTCAACATTCAGAAAATGAAGATCATGGCATCCGGTCCCATCACTTCATGGGAAATAGATGGGGAAACAGTGGAAACAGTGTCAAACTATTTTTGTTGGCTCCAAAATCACTTCAGATGGTGATTGCAGCCATGAAATTAAAAGACGCTTACTCCTTGGAAGAAAAGTTATGACCAACCTAGATAACATATTCAAAAGCAGAGACATCACTTTGCGGACTAAGGTCCATCTAGTCATGGCTATGGTTTTTCCAGTAGTCATGTATGGAGAGTTGGACTGTGAGGAAGGCTGAGCGCCGAAGATTTGATGCTTTTGAACTATGGTGTTGGAGAAGACTCTTGAGAGTCCCTTGGACTGTAAGGAGATCCAACCAGTCCATTCTGAAAGAGATCAGCCCTGGGATTTCTTTGGAAGGAATGATGCTGGAGCTGAAACTCCGGTACTTTGGCCACCTCATGTGACGAGTTGACTCATTGGAAAAGACTTTGATGCTTGGAGGGATTGGGGGCAGGAGGAGAAGGGGACGACCGAGGATGAGATGGCTGGATGGCATCACGGACTCGATGGACATGTCTGTGTGAACTCCGGGAGTTGGTGATGGACAGGGAGGCCTGGGGTCGCAAAGAGTCAGACACGACTGAGCGACTGAACTGAACTGATATGTATATTTTCCCTGAAACATACAGTCTCCCTGTGAAGATGATTTATCTGTGTCAACTTCAATTGCCAAAAATGCAATTTATGACATTGGTGTTGTTCAGTTGCTAAGTCATGTCCAATTCTTTATGACTCCATGGACTGCAGCAGGCCAGGCTCCTCTGTCCACCACTATCTCCTGGAACGTGTTCAAGCTCATGTCCATTGAGTTGGTGATGCTATCTAACCATTTCATCCTCTGTCACCCCCTTGTCCTTTGGCTTTCAATCTTTCCCAGCTTCAGGGTCTTTTCCAATGAGTTGACTCTTTACATCAGATGGCCAAAGTAGTGGAGCTTGAGTTTTAGCATAAGTCCTTCCAGTGAATATTCAAGACTGATTTCCTTTAGGATGGACTGGTTTGATCTGCTTGCTGTCCACAGGATTCTCAAGAGGCTTCTCCAACACCACAGTTTGAAAGTATCAATTTTTCTGTGCTCAGCCTTCTTTATGGTCCAAGTCTCACATTTGTTCATGATTACTGGAAAAACCATAGCTTTGACTAGATGGACCTTTAATGTATATTGATGATGTAAGTAAGTAAATAAGTAAAGTCACTCAGTCATGTCCAACTCTTTGTGACCCCGAGGACTGCAGCCCACCAGGCTCCTCAGTCCATGGGATTATCCAAGCAAGAATACTGGAGTGGGTTGCCATTTCCTTCTCCAGGGGATTTTCCCAACCCAGGGATCAAACCCTGGTCTCCCACATTGGAGGCAAATGCTTTAACCTCTGAGCCACCATGGAAGTCCTGTATATTGATGATATACAGATCAGCAAAACAAGGCCTTGCAGCTGCAGGTCACAAAGTTCATGCATTGAAGGAGACACATTTCCTATAACAACATCCCCCCTACACACAGGAAGAGATATTGGTTTCTTCTCTGGAGGCTACATTCTACAATTTTAACAAAGTTAAGAAGCTGATCCAGAGGGATGGTGTGGGGTGGGAGGTGGGAGGGGGGTTCATGTTTGGGAGTTCATGTACACCTGTAGCGGATTCATGTCAATGTATGCCAAATCCAAAACAGTACTATACAGTAAAATAAAGTAAAAATTAAAAAAAATATATGTTGTTAAAAAAAAAGACTAGTTGGGGAAATGGGACATACCTTTGTCAATGATGTAGAATTCTATTGCAAGCAACTGATCAGCATATTCAAAGTCATGTCAATCATTTAATATTTCATTTAAAAAATAGGCCTTTTAAATAATTGGTATCACACAAACTGAAATGTAATTAATGACTAAAGAGAGAGGTATTCCAAATAAATCTTCACTATTTCTGAAGCATAAAAAAAAAAAAAAGAAACAGCTGAGGAATGTATGTATATAGGTTCAAAATAATTGTATGGGTTATTATAAATGAATGTGTGTGTGCTTAGTTGCTCAGTCATGTCTGACTCTTTGCAATCCTGTGGACTGTAGCCCGCCAAGCTCCTCTGTCCACGGGGATTCTCCAAGCAAGAATATTGGAATGGGTTGCCATGCCCTCATCCAGGGGATCTTCCCAACCCAGGGATCAAATCCAGGTTTCCCACATTGCAGGTGGATTCTTTACCGTCCGAGCCACCAGGGAAGCCCAAGTATACAGGAGTGGGTAGCCTATCCCTTTTCCAGGGAGACTTCTCAACCCAGAAATTGAGCAAAGGTCTCTTGCATTGCAGGCAGATTCTTTACCAGCTGAGCTACCTGGGAAGTCCAAATTAATGTATAATGCTTTACATATTATACATGATATATAAAGTCATATATATATATATATAAAGTTTATATAAATAAACTGAACTGATAAAGTTATTGTAACTAAAATGGAATAGATACAGGATAAGAATGACAACTCGATCAGGAAGCAGAAAATATTTCAAAATAGAGTCAAATATACCTATAAACTGAATAATATCATAACAGTAGTGTGTCAAATATGTAGAAAAGATGAATTTTAATTCAATTACTCTGGAACATTTTTGGAATAAAATGAAACTTCTTTATTCATATAAAATAAATGTATTTCAGAGACAAAATATTAAAGCACTGGAAGAATATTTCCCCCAATTCCACATATATAAATGTGGAATGAATGGAAGAGAACCAAAAGAAAAAATGTTTTTGAGCACATAAAATATAAAAATAAGTCAATATTATGGAAGGCATTGTCAACCAAGTGCAAGTGCAAGTTGTTAACTAAGTAGCATTTTCTCCAGGTTGAGAAATTACTGATCCATTTCAGTATATAAAACGCTTCCATAATCCAGCAGAAAGACAATGTAAATGACAAAAGAAGTGGAATGAATGTACTAGGTATCTCCTGTTTGCTCTCCCTTATTCATTCCCTGTTTTCTTTAGGACTCTATATGTGGGGAAGTTGACCCCTATGAGTGACATCAACTGGCTCCAGTGCCCCTTGGCTTCTGGTGGAGTTTGGCCAATGATAGGCACTATGAGGATAGGAGGGAAGGAGAAGAATTAGGGGAGGTTCATTTCTCAGCAGTTTTGTCCCTTCCAGGTCACTATGGATTAGCTGTTGTCTCTCTATCAAAGAACAAAGCTCCTGTCAGGCACTTCTTCCAATCAGTAAACCACCCATGCCCATCTGGCCTAGTGGTGGTAAGAGATCCTTTCCTCTGGAGTACTGAAATAACCCTTGTTTTCTTAAAACAGGGGTCCTCAAAGCATAGTTCAGGCACCAGGGGCCCTGCACCACTTTCAGGGACTGTATGAGGTCAAATTTATCATCCTTCAAGAAGAGGATAAGATGTTAATTACCTTTTCCACAATGAATGGAATGCACAATTAAATATGCAGTTATACTTATTAAATCAGACATTAAAGAGATTTGCAAAACAGTGCAACTTTGTCACTAATTATGTTTTGGAAAACATAATTATTTCCCATAAATTATGTTTATATGTTAACATGGATTTATTACTATTTTTCAATTAAATGTATATTATTAAAATACTTATGTTTAAAGTCAAATATATTAAGTAATGATAGTTAACACATATGAATAAAAAAATATGTTTTGGTCCAGTATGGGATTATTTATGTTTATAGATAAATGTATATTTTACTGTTAATTTTTTTTGAAAGTATAAAATGGTATGGAGTCCAAAAATGTTGATAACTACTGTACTCCCTATTTAATCCCTTTTATTTAACCCTCTTATATTTGCCTATATTATTGGCCAGAACCCTGAGTGATACAATGAAAATTCACAGAAGAGGTATAAATTGTGCACAAACCTCAGTAATAGTTAAAGAAAAATTAATACAATGATAGATCATTTTGCACCTGACACATTTTTCCAGAAAGATTTGGAAGATCCAGTGCTTTCTGAAAGTAAAAGGGAGCAAGCATTTTCATTCATTTATTTTTTTGGAGTGTAAAGTAGTACAAGTTTTTGGAGGGCAATTTTTCAGTCTCTCTTAAAAATGGAAATGTGAATGTTTTATGACCTATCCAACATTTCAAATTCTATGAATCTATCCTTTAGAAATGAAGTTGTGAGTACTTAAAAATAACATTACAATAATATTCACTACAGCAATGTTTGCAATAGCAAAAAGGAAGCAAAACTGTAAAGAAAAGATCTGAATGCTCATCAAAAGAAAATTAGATAAAATATATAATACAGCCACATAATTAAATACTGTGCACATGTTTAAAAACTAAACACAAGTTGTATCTATATGTACTTAGCCTAGAATTATCACTGAAATATTTTCAGAGGAAAAGCTAAGTTACAAAATAATACATATATAGCACAGACCATTTTCATGTGCATGCATATACATGTGCATACATGTATATCCTTCTGGGTAAGTATGAGAATATCTGGAGTGAATTACTTAATAGATGCGATGAGAGGACTGAAGAAAGAAACTTTCACAAAAAGCATTTTTTTAAAAAGAAAATGTAAGAACTGGAGTAAAACAAAAAGGTAGTCTGAGGTTACTTAACATGAACAAACAGCCCAGCAGTACTCAGTCTGAGATATTATTATATTGTTGATATTCAATGATATTCATAATAATGATTATGGCTTCATAAAATAATTTTATGCTCAGCTTTATCCTTGCACAGATTTATAGCATTCTTGTCTGTAGCAAACACAAACACACACACATTTTATTATGATCATTAAATAAGTAAACTTTGCCAGAGCTTTTTTACCCTTCTAGAACATTCTGTTCCTAGCGCCCTGTGCCCTCCTGATAATTAACTCCCTCTCAGCCTAGCAGCAAGCAGTTCTGATACCACATATTTTGAAATTCATTCAGTGTATTAATTCTGCCAGCTCTTGCTCTGTTAACCTTATGTCCCTTGCAGAAAAGACTCTCAAAATAAAACAAATAAACAATACCCGTTGACTTAATATTGATTATGCAGGATGTAGATTTAAGTCCTCTCTATGTTTTGTAGAACAAGAACGTAAACAAGATCTAATGTCACTGGGTTCCAGTTTCTCATCTGTAAAATAGATATCCTACGTTTTCCTAACATTATTTTGAGTTTCAAACCAGGTGAGGGACATAAAAGTGACTAAATTTGTTGATATTTGAGAAGAATTTGAATAAAAAGCTTTTTTTTTTTTTTTGCTAGAAAAACTGTTAAATAATGGAGAGAGAGTGGGCATAAAATCTGGAGTGTCTGGGATGTTTACTTTCTCCTGAAATATGTGCATGATTTTAAATGGTCCTTTAGTGATTTATGTGTATCTGGTCTACTGCAAGATGAATAATAACCTTGTAAGGCAAATGACAGGAATTGCATTGTCAAATTTCTATTCAAGTCCCCTTAGGCAGGGAGAGCAAGGGGTAGAGAGAGTATCTCAGCCACAACAAGGAGGAGAGGGTATTTCATTCCACATACACGTTGAAGATCAGGAAAAGCAGTGGTAAGGAGATACCCCTCGTCCAAGGTAAGGAGCAGTGGCTGTGCTTTGTAACAGGCAAATTTGGCCTTGGAACATGGATTGAAGCAGAGCAAAGACTAATAGAGTTTTGCCAAGAAAATTCGCTGGTCATAACAAACACCCTCTTCCAACAACACAAGAGAAGACTCTATACATGGACATCACCAGATGGTTGGGGACGACCGAGGATGAGATGGCTGGATGGCATCATGGACTCGATGGATGTGAGTTTGAGTGAACTCCAGTGAACTCCGGGAGATGGTGATGGAGAGGGAGACTTGGTGTGCTGCACTTTATGGGGTCACAAAGTGTTGGACATGACTGAGCGACTGAACTGAACTGAACTGGTTAGTTTCCAAGGCAAACCATTCAACATCACAGTAATTCAAGTCTATGTCCCAAACACTGGTGCTGAAGAAACTAAAATTCATTAGTTCTATGAAGGCTTACAAGACTTCCAAGAACTACCACCAAAAAAAAAAAAAAAAAAAATTCTATTCCTCATAGTAATTTGAAAAGCAAGGAGTAGCAGGCAAGTCTGGCCTTGGAGTACAAAATGAATTAGGACAAAGACTAACAGAATTCTGACAAGAGAATGCACTAGTCATAACAAACATCCTTTTTCAACAACATAAGAGATAACTTTACAAATGGACATCATTAGATGAAAGTGAAAGTGAAGTCGCTCAGTCGTGTCTGACTCTTTGCCACCGCGTGGACTGTAGTCTATCAGGCTCCTCCGTCCATGGGATTTTCCAGGCAAGAGTGCTGGAATGGGTTGCCATTTCCTTCTCCNAAACATCCTTTTTCAACAACATAAGAGATAACTTTACAAATGGACATCATTAGATGAAAGTGAAAGTGAAGTCGCTCAGTCGTGTCTGACTCTTTGCCACCGCGTGGACTGTAGTCTATCAGGCTCCTCCGTCCATGGGATTTTCCAGGCAAGAGTGCTGGAATGGGTTGCCATTTCCTTCTCCAGGGGACCTTCCCGACCCAGGAATCAAACCCGGGTCTCCCGCATTGCCGCATTGCAGGCAGACGCTTTACCATCGAGCCACCAGGGAAGTGGGCCAATACTGAAATCAGATTGATAAAATACTTTGCAGCCAAAGATGGAGAAGCTGTATACAGACACCAAAAACAAGATTTGTAGCTGACTGTGACTCAGATCATCAGCTCCTTACTGCAAAATTCAGACATAAATTGAATAAAGTAAGGAAAACCACTAAGGTATGACTTAAATCAAATTCCTTATGATTATACAGTGGAAATAACAAGTAGATACAAAGGATCACATGTAGTAAACAGAGTACCTGAAGCATTATGGATAGATGTTTGTAACATTGTACAGGAGGTGTTGATCAAAACCATCACAAAGAAAAAGAAATGAAAGAAGGCAAACTGGTTGTCTAAGGAGGCCTTACAAATAGATGAGAAATGAAAAGAAGCAAAAGGAAAAGGAGAAAGGGAAAGATATACTCAACTGAATGCACAGTTGCGGGGAATACCAAGGAGAGATAAGAAAGCTTTCTTAAGTGAACAATGCAAAGAAATAGAGAAAAACAATTGAATGGAAATGACCAAAGATCTTAAAAACAAACAAACAAAACTGGTGATACAAAGGGAACTTTCCATGCAAAGATGGACACAATAAAGGACAGAAACAGTGAGGACCTAATTGAAGCAGAAGAGATGAAAAAGAGGTGGGAAGAATACACAGAACTGTACAAAAAAGGTCTTAATGACCTAGATAACCCCGATGGTGTGGTCACTCACCTAGAGCCAGACCTCCTGGAGTGTGAAGTCAAGTGAGCCTTAGGAAGCATTCGCTTCAGTTCAGTTCAGTCGCTCAGTCGTGTCCAACTCTTTGTGACCCCANCAATATCCTAATATTTTAAAATTACATTTTTTTCATGTAAAATATTAATTTCAATAATATACCTCACTTTAGTATTTACGGGGGGCTTCCCTGGTGGTTCAGTCGATAAAAATCCCTCTGCAGTGCAGGAGATGTGGGTTTGATCCCTGGGTCAGGAGGATCCCCTGGAGAAAGGAATAGCAACCTGCTCCAGTATTCTTGCCTGGGAAACATGGACAGGCTTGCCATGTATTAGTATTACACACCCACGTTTGGTGGTAGTAGTTTAGTCGCTAAGTCGTGTCTGACTCTTGCGATCCCATGACTGAGCCACCAGGGAAGCCCCACTTCCCCGTTTACTAGTTCGTTTCAACTGCTTTTTTTCTTTCCCTTTTTTCACTCTTACTAAAAGGAGAGTCTATCTCGATTCAGTTACTCAAAGCCCTGCCATAGACTTTCCCGGCACAGCGCCCCGCAGCGGAAGGGCCTGCTCTCCGGTTCCTACAAGCCTGGTCCTGACCATTTCCCGGGTGGGCATGGGGCTCGGGACCGGAAGCAGCTAAGCATGGGCTCAGTTCCCCAGCCCTTTGACCCCGGCCCCGCCCCCTCCTCAGTTGCCTAGGCGACGAGGGGCCGCAGGGCTGAGGCGGGATCATGGCGACGTTTGTGGGGACGACACCAGGGCGAACGACGCCCGCGGAAATGACTTCGGCGGGAACCACACCCGAGTCGGAGGTACGCTGTCTCTGCCCGGTACCCGCGACCCCCGAGCGCCCGACCTCTCCCGCGGGCCGAGGCTGTTCCCTCGGAGGCGCCCCATGCCCGAGTTGGGTGCTCGGCCCCGAGTGTGTGCGACGCCCAGGCGGCGTGGGCTCTCAGGGAGTGAAGGGGGCTCCCCAAGCCACCGACCCGCGCTCCCCTTGCCCTGTCGACCGACGCCCCTCCGTGCCCCGGAGTGTAAACTAAAAATCCCTCCATTGGACGGTTCTTTGCCCCAAAGGCCTCACAAATACGCGCTTTTCCCAGGATTCTCTACTTAAAAGGGAATTTTGAAAAATTTTAAGTGAGCGCGTCTCCTCTGTAAATGACTACTAATTCTCTTCAGATATCACAGTTCTGTTGCTCAAAAGATGTCATGGAATAATTACTCTTCATTGATAGTGGATTGATGAATATTTGAAGGCCAGTGTTTCTCGAATTGTTTTACTATTTCTTTAAATAAGTAAATAGTTGATAGATCGGACAAAGGAGGAACGCCTAGAAAATCAACCTTCCGGTTATGGCTGAGTTGCTCATTAGCACCTTGTCTTTAAGAAAAGTATTTAACATTCTTAGGCCTCCAGTGGTTTCCTGTGCAAAATAAAGATTTCTTCTCCGGCCCCTCCCAGCACTAATTCTCAATAATAAATGGGTTCTAAGTAACTGGGATTACTCAGAAGCTTTGTATCCTGAGATTTTAATTAAAAATATTTGCCAGATACTACTAAGAAATGTTTAAATCTTCACATACTGAGTCAATCATGTTATTCTAAGAAGTTTTTTCTTCAGCTTTTTTAAGACTCTGAAGGTGAATAATAATGTTATAATTAACATTGCTGGGTTGAACTCACTTATTAGTCTAAATAGCATTTATTTATTTATTTTTTGTACAGAAGATGTGTATGAGCTGCAGTTTTATAAATGAGGATAAACAGAGCCAGTAATACAGTGCCTTGCCCAGAGATATGCAAGTCATTCCCAACGGGTTCTTCCCAATACCATATGCAGTCCACTAAAGATGCTGACTCTTCTATGAACCTTTTGAAATTAGCATACATTAAAAATACATTTTAATGTGATAAACTGGTTACTAAGCCAGTTACTCCCTTGTGATCTGTAATGTAAGTAATACAACTTCAAAAGTGGCATAGAAAATTTCCCAATTAAATCATGGTATATAAATATATACAAAAACTTTCTTGTGAGAATATACCCAGTACTTATCCATGTATCAATAATAAAAATATCCTTTATAAGTAACTGATAATTTGGAAGTTTTTTGAACCTGCACTTCAAAAAAAAAAAGAAATACCCCTTAATTTTTTTTTAAGATACAAAAAAAAAAAAAAAAAGTGCTCCAGGGTGAGGGGGAATCACTTTTTATGAAGGATAAGTGAAACTAATGAACCAGTTACGGACCTTAGGTAATTATCTGCCATCTTACCACAGTCATTGAGCTCTTTTGTTTAACTTCTTGGAGGAGCAGCAGGTATTCCTCATGACAGTCATTTTGGGATATGCTTAGTCTTTTAGTTAGTAACAAATTGAAAAAGTAAAGTTGGAATTTGGACTCACTTAACTGTTCGTTTGCTAAGATTAACAGTCTGCATCTTGGAGACTTCATTTTAAAACCAGAGTTCCTGTAGTTCATGGAGAAGACAGTTGATCCTTAGTGTTGTGTCATTCATTAGATTAAGTCCTGCCTGCCACCCATTTACCCGACTCCAGTACTCTTGCCTAGAGAAGGCAATGGCAACCCACTCCAGTACTCTTGCCTGGAAAATCCTATGGACGGAGGAGACTGGTAGGCTGCAGTCCTTGGGGTTGCTAGGAGTCGGACACAACTGAGCGACATCACTTTTCACTTTAATGCACTGGAGAAGGAAATGGCAACCCAATCCAGTGTTTTTGCCTGGAGAATCCCAAGGACGGGGGAGCCTGGTGGGCTGCCGTCTATGGGGTCGCACAGAGTCGTACACGACTGAAGTGACTTAGCAACAGCAGCCACCCATTTGTGCCCACTGTGGGTTTCAGGGGTTAGGTGGAAAAGATAGCNAGGACGGGGGAGCCTGGTGGGCTGCCGTCTATGGGGTCGCACAGAGTCGTACACGACTGAAGTGACTTAGCAACAGCAGCCACCCATTTGTGCCCACTGTGGGTTTCAGGGGTTAGGTGGAAAAGATAGCAAAAATCTCTCTTGGTGTCTCTATTCATGAGGCTACTTCTTTTCTGTTAGGTATTGAAAGGTTCTTGTAAGGTGAGATTCTTTCCAGAGTTGACCCCTAGAAACCTAGTATTATAGTATTATTTCTCAATAATTTGTACCCAAATTGACTTAGTCAGTGGACCATTCAGTCATCTGAGCCAAACAGTAGTAAAATACTTCTTTTTGCCAAGTTTGTTGGAAATAAAGCATACGCTTTCAATGGTCTGAGGTTTCCCACTTGTTTGTTGTCAGTACCTAAAATTAAAACAACCAGTTGTCCCAATCATATAATAGGCACTCAATAAAATTTGACAACTAATTGGCATTATAGAGGGTTTGAGGTATGCCAGGTATAATAGTTATCATAGATTGAACTCTATAAGATAACCTTGAACAAGCAGACATGACATCTGGCTCCAGAAAAATATTTTTATGTAACATTACATAAACTTTCTTGCCAACTTTCTGCATTTAATAGTATAGTTTCTTTAGTAACTTGGGAATAAATGCCTCTTGCGTAAGCCTAAAGTTTTGGGAGAGAAACATTTAAATACAGAAAATCAGAGAAATGATGACAATCTGAAAATAAATATTTGCTACCTAAAGATCTGTAAGTGAAAGTTTATAAATGCTTATAAGTTAATTTGTACGTGAGTGTGTAAATTCAGTTCATTAACTTTCTTAATATCTTCAAAAATACTGTTTGGGATATGTAATCATTTAAGTATTAATAGTATAATTAAAAGGGACTATACTTCAACTCTGGAGAAGGCAATGGCAACCCCTTCTAGTACTCTTGCCTGGAAAATCTCATGGAGCCTGGTAGGCTGCAGTCCATGGGGTCGCGAAGAGTGGGACACGATTGAGTGGCTTCACTTTCACTTTTCACTTTCGTGCATTGGAGAAGGACATGGCAACCCACTCCATTGTTCTTGGGCTTGCCGTCTATGGGGTTGCACAGAGTCGGACACAACTGAAGTGACTTAGCAGCAGCAGCAGCAGCAGCATACTTCAACTCACATCAGAAACGTAAAAGAAAAAGTAAACGATTGTTTCCCAGTTGGCTCAGTGGTAAAGAATCTGCCTGTAATGTGGGAGANTTGGGCTTGCCGTCTATGGGGTTGCACAGAGTCGGACACAACTGAAGTGACTTAGCAGCAGCAGCAGCAGCAGCATACTTCAACTCACATCAGAAACGTAAAAGAAAAAGTAAACGATTGTTTCCCAGTTGGCTCAGTGGTAAAGAATCTGCCTGTAATGTGGGAGACATGGTTCAATCCTTGGGTCAGGAAGATCTCCTTGAGGAGGACATGGCCACCCACTCCAGTATTCTTGTGTGGAAAATCCCATGGACAGAAGAGCCTGGCAGGCTACGGTCAATGGGGTCTCACAGAGTCAAACGTGACAGAAGTAACTTAGCACACATGCCCGGGCTTTGAAAACAGCCCCACCCCATTATTGGCAGGTTGGAGAGAAACACTTGGGGCTCAACTTGAGTACCAAGATGATCAGGTTCCTACAACTGGAGTATCATTCAAGAGGGATTTATTGAAGCCATTCACACCGCATGATATAGATAGTATAGGACAATGGACAGGATGCCAAAAAGTTGCTCAAAATATTGTTGAGAAAACATTAGTCAGTTCAGTTCAGTTCAGTCACTCAGTCATGTCCAACTCTGTGACCCCATGGACTGCAGTACACCAGTCCTCCCTGTCCATCGCCAACTCCCGGAGTTTACTCAAACTCATGTCCATTGAGTTGGTGATGCCATCCAACCCTCTCATCCTCTGTTGTCCCCTTCTCCTCCTGCCTTCAATCTTTCCCAGCATCAGGGTCTTTTCGAATGAGTCAGTTTTTCACATCAGGTGGCCAAAGTATTGGGGTTTCAGATTTAGCATCAGTCCTTCCAATGAAGTGAATATATAGTATCATTTATCAAACACTTAGAACCTCTGAAAATACTGATAGTGGGTGTGGAGGTATTCACAGATGTTTGGTCTTTTAGTAAGTCTTTCATCTTACTATTAAGTTTAATAAGTCCTTCATCTTACTATTAAGTCTTTCGATTTCCTGTCTTATGCTTATCTATTTCCTGCTTCTCCCTACTTGGTCCTCACTTTCAGGTTGCACAAATCATCTTCAATCTTTTTCTGATATTTAAAGTTCTATTTTACTAAAGTTAGGTATCTTACATAGCTAAAATTAATTTTTGATAGATGTATATTTGAAATGGGGATCTAATTTTGTTCTAGTGTGAACCATCCTGCCAGTTTCATTTACTATAAATTAGCTTTTTTTAAATTGATATTTTACTGAGGGTTTTGCTGCTGAATTCTTACGAATGCCTGTTATTTACTTATATAATCATAATTTTATCTTTTAATTTGACTTACAAAGTACATGAGACTTGTTAACCATAATTTATCCTTGCATTTATGAAATTAACCTTATCTTGTCATAATGATAGCTTCTTATTATTTTAGTACAATGCTGGATTCAACATTCAAAGATGTCACTTTTTAAAAATATTTTTTAAATTTTATGTATTTATTTATTTTGGTTATGTTGGGTCTTCATTGCTGTGCTCAGTCTTTCTCTAGTTGTGGTGAGTGGAGACTACTTTTCTGTAATAGTTTCTGTACATGGGCTTTTCATTGTGGTGCCTTTTCTTGCTATGGACCACAGGTTATAGGGCTTGCCAGTTTCAGAAGTTGTGATGCATGGGTTTAGTTGCCTCACAGCATGTATCAGTGATCGAACCCATTTCCACTGCATTGGCAGGCAGATTCTTAGCCACTGGACAACCAGGGAGACCCATAAGATATTTTTAAGTAGAATTTTTGCATCTGAGTTCATTAATGATTTTGACTTTAGTCACCTTTCTGTGTTAGTTCCGGTTTTTGTATATAGACAATGCTGGTTTCTAAAAATGAATATCTACAATCTGTAATCATTCAGTTCAGTTGCTCAGTCGTGTTCGACTCTTTGCGACCCCATGAATCACAACACGCCAGGCCTCCCTGTTCATCACCATCTCTCGGAGTTCACCCAGACTCACGTCCATCGAGTCCGTGATGGCATCCAGCCATCTCATCCTCGGTCGTCCCCTTCTCTTCCTGCCCCCAATCCCTCCCAGCATCAGAGTCTTTTCCAATGAGTCAACTCTTCGCATGAGGTGGCCAGAGTACTGGAGTTTCAGCTTTAGCATCATTCCTTCCAAAGAAATCCCAGGGCTGATCTCCTTCAGAATGGNCCCAGCATCAGAGTCTTTTCCAATGAGTCAACTCTTCACATGAGGTGGCCAAAGTACCGGAGTTTCAGATTTAGCATCATTCCTTCCAACGAAATCCCAGGGATGATCTCCTTCAGAATGGACTGGTTGGATCTCCTTGCAGTCCAAGGGGCTCTCAAGAGTCTTCTCCAACACCACAGTTCAAAAGCATCAATTCTTTGGCGCTCAGCCTTCTTCACAGTCCAACTCTCACATCCATACATGACCACAGGAAAAACCATAGCCTTGACTAGACAGACCTTAGTCAGCAAAGTAATGTCTCTGCTTTTGAATATACTATCTAGGTTGGTCATAACTTTTCTTCCAAGGAGTAAGCGTCTTCTAATTTCATGGCTGCAATCACCATCTGAAGTGATTTTGGAGCCCCCGAAAATAAAGTCTTACACTGTTTCCACTGTTTCCTCATCTATTTCCCATGAAGTGATGGGACCAGATGCCATGATCTTCGTTTTCTGAATGTTGAGCTTTAAGCCAACTTTTTAGCTCTCCTCTTTCACTTTCATCAAGAGGCTTTTTAGTTCCTCTTCACTTTCTGCCATAAGGGAGGTGTCATCTGCATATCTGAGGTTATTGATATTTCTCCCGGCAATCTTGATTCCAGCTTGTTTCTTCCAGTCCAGCATTTCTCATGATATACTCTGCATATAAGTTAAATAAGCAGGATGACAATATACAGCCTTGACATACTCCTTTTCCCATTTGGAACCAGTGATGGAATTCCAGTTGACCTATTTCAAATCCTAAAAACGATGAGGCTGTGAAAGTGCTGCAATATGTGAGCAAATTTGAAAAACTCAGCAGTGGCCACAGGACTGGAAAAGGTCAGTTTTCATTCCAATCCCAAAGAAGGGTGATGTCAAAGAATGTTCAAACTGCTGTACAATTGCGCTCATCTCACACACTAGCAATGTAGTGCTCAAAATTCTACAAGCCAGGCTTCCACAGTATGTGCCCCATCAACTTCCAGATGTTCAAGTTGGATTTAGAAAAGTAAGATTAACCAGAGATCAAGTTGCCAACATCCACTGGATCATAGAAAAATCAAGGGAATTCCAAAATACATCTACTTCTGCTTCATTGACAATGCTAAAGCCTTTGACTGTGCGGATCACAACAAACTCTGGAAAATTCTTAAAGAGATGGGAGTACCAGACCACTTTACCTGTCTCCTGAGAAACCTGTATGCAGGTCAAGAAGCAAAGGTTAGAATCAAACATTGCACAACTGATGAGTTCAAAACTGGGAAAGGAGTACATCAAAGCTATATATTGTCATCTTGCTTCTTTTACTTCTATGTAGAGTATAACATGTGGAATGTTGGGAGGGATGAATTCCAATCTGGAATCAAGACTGCCAGGCGAAATAGCAACAACTTCAGATATGCAGATGATACCACTTTAATGGCAGAAAGTGAAGAAGAACCAAGGAGACTCTTGATGAGCATGAGGGAGGAGAGTGAAAAAGCTGGCTTAAAACTCAACATTCAGAAAACGAAGATCATGGCATCTGGTCCCAACACTTCATGGCAAATGGGGAAAATTGGAAACAGTGATATCTTTTCTTTTCTTGGGCTCCAAAATCATTGTGGACAGAAATGAAATTTAAAAGCACTTGCTACTTGGAAGAAAAGCTATGACAAACCTAGACATCATATTAAAAAGCAGTGACATCACTTTGCTCACAAAGGTCTGGATAGTCAAAGCTATGGTTTTTTACAGTTGTCATGTATGGATGTGAGAGTTGGACCATAAGGAAGGCTGGATGCTGAAGAATTGATGCTTTTGAACTGTGGTGTTGTAGAAGACTCATGAGAGTCCCTGGGACAACAAGGAGATCAAGTCAATCAATCCTAAAGGAAATCAACCCTGAATATTCACTGGAAGGACTGATGCTGAAGCTGAGAACTTTGGCTCCCTTATGCAAAGTGCCAACTCATTGGAAAAGACCCTGATGCAGGGAAAGACTGAAGGCAGGAGGAGAAGCGGGTGACAGAGGATGAGGATGAGATGGTTGGATTGCATCACTGACTCAATGGACATGAGTTTGAACAATCTCCGGGAGTTGGTGATGGACAGGGAAGCCTGGTGTGCTGTAGCCCACGGGGTCACAAAGAGTCAGACAGGACTTAGCAACTGAATAGCAACAGCATTAAATCTGGTGTAACAGTTTCAAAGAATAGAATATATGGGTACAGATGTTAGGTTCCTAGCCTTGGTAACAGGAAAAAAAGCAAGAGCTTATTCTCATCTGCTTCTAGTTTTCAGTGAAACAAAATGCAAATCTTATAAGAGGGGACAGTATGGGATGCTTGTTAAGACCATAGAAATCTTCCTGAAGAGTGTGAGAGTGAAAATACTGGAAAGTAGCAAGACTGTCAGGCAGCACCAAGGGTCCAGTCATGGGTTTTCCTTTAGCCACAGGGAGCTGCTCAGGGGTGGGGGCAGAGGCTATCACCGATGGGCAAGTAGGACAGAAGCATGGTGCCAGGGAGCTAGGGGCACATGCAATACAGTGATTTTAATGGTGGAGCATTAGATATAAACTAGTAAGGGAAACAGTGTCATGGGACTGAGAATGAGCAGTAACAATGTGGTACAGTCAAATCCTAACAGGTCACAATGGGGCAAAATAACTGGCATTGAAGTTATTCCAAATGAGCTCACTGGATAGATCGCATTGTTCAGAAAGTGGTACCCCAAATGGATATGGACTGTGAAGCTCTTATTGCTAATGACAAGGTCTGGGGTGTGTTGAGTGATGGGTCATTGGAGTGGGATGTAAGAGAAACCTACTGGATAAACTCTTGATAAGAGAGATGTACTCTCTGTAGTAAGAATGCTGATGGAATTAGTGGTGGACAAAAGACCCCAGAAATTAGAATGTTGAGATCAACATTGTGGAAGCAAGTGACAGAGAGAAAGCAAAATTCAGCTCCCCATTTCATAAGGCTGTAGAAAAGTCTCTATCAGCAACAGAATACCAGCTT
The DNA here is from genome assembly GCA_006410675.1 of Oreotragus oreotragus. Classification (NCBI taxonomy): domain Eukaryota; kingdom Metazoa; phylum Chordata; class Mammalia; order Artiodactyla; family Bovidae; genus Oreotragus; species Oreotragus oreotragus. The sequence continues at coordinate 231,323 of SJYX01012248.1, read as the reverse complement.
TCAGTTGGAACCTGAACATGAAGTAAACACTGAAAGAGTTGATATATTGAGGGATGTGCTGAGGACTATGTGTTCCAGAGTGCATAAAAGAACATCCTGGAAAATCAATTAAGGATGAGCAATGGGGTCTGATTAGAATGCTATGTGAAGATGAGTAGGTAATTTGGGTACCCGCTGGTGAGTGGGGTAAACAGGAATTAGGGGGAATGATGGGATCAGTCCAGAGTATATCTTTTAGGAAGTCATATCTCAGCCATTGAAGAAAAGATAAATTATGTCTGCTGCACGCTCTTAAGGAAGGTTAAGAAACATGTTCTGGGTGCATTTGAAATGGCTACACATAAAGACATTACTTCTGTGAGAGGCAGTGCAGCATGGAGAAAAGCTGGACACAGATTCAATGCCAACTATTAGTAGAGACAGTGAAGAAGAGATCTAAACACACTGTGTTCTTTGGTTACCTCATCTGTAAAATGGGGAGAGTAACATTACCTATCTCATAGATCTCTCATAAAAATTAAATAAGTATAGATGATCTTTACCACAGTATCACACAGTAAGAGAGCAAAATGGTAATGTTGTTATTATAATTAAAGTATGGTTTTACTTTTATGGAAAATTCCTGCATAGGCTACTTCTCCCCACTCCCCAAATTCTGCACCAGTGAACGCTCTCTCCTGTGCATGAATTAAATTACCTGAAACAGGTCCAACTCCCCCAAACAAGCCATGTTTACCCCTCTGAGCACTTTCACTTTTTTCTTTTTACTCATTTGTGGATCATTTCATTGCACCAAAGGGAATTTCCTTTCAACTTCTATTAGTAAGTATGTGTTTACATTTTTCAGCCCAGTAACTTTCCTGAAAGTGGATGTTGGTATTATTGTAGAAGTGATAGGCTGCTCCTAGCTTATCAGAGACTTTCGCCAGTTTGAGTTGAAAAGTTATTCATGAGTTGAGAGTGGTAAAGATTCTGACGCCCTCCATTACAATTCACATATATTTTGCCTAGAAAACTAGCTAATACTACACTACCCTCAGAAAGTGTAGCATGGCAGCTTGAAAAGTCTATTTTATTCCATAAAAATATAGCTTCTTTAACCTTTAATAGCCTTAGTCAAGTTTTCCAAGAGTAGAGAGATTTTAAAGTTTAGAATTTACCCTAAAGCATTTAATATGGTGTTTCATTAATAGTTTCTGAATCTCTTACTCGTTTATGTGACAGACTTAAGGTATTTGGTTCTATGTGTTTCCTCCATAATTATCCAACATTTATAACCCTAGAAGATAGTAGATTCACCCCTGAATTGCAGCCCCTGTTCTGGTAGTATCTCCAACAGGTGACAATTATGTAAAAGTCCATAAAATAGAAACTTGGTGCTACAGAAGACAATGAATGCCATTAGATGGAGAAAACACAGTCATTCCAAGATTTTAATGCATGTTTTAAATCATTTCCATGGGAACCAACATTTGGCACAAGGGCGTCTGTTATGAAAAACAGTTACAAGGCAGCTTCTACCAAGCCAGATGGTTAATTTTTAACAGGGGAATATAACAAGGAGGAACTGGGTTATATAACCCCCAAATACCCTTGATAATGGATTCAAGTGGACTAAATCACTGGACTTTCTTCCAGCTCTCTGTCAATGCTATTATCTGTGGCAACAATATTATCAACCACAGGAAGAAGCACTACTAATTGCAAGGTACATAAAAAGGTAAACAACACAGGTAAAGAAATATAAGTAAATATTTTTAAGATTGATCAGGAAAGTTAGGGTCAAGAACCCTGAGGTTTTCTAAAGATCTGTAAAGTTTTCTAAAGTATGAGGGAGCACTTTAGAGAGACCTTTAAAGTATGAGAGCAGGCAGCAAGGCAGAGGGAGAACCTGTGTTGATTTAAGTTCCCAAAGCCATTATAATACAATTAATTATTCAGATTAACTGTCAGCACACCTTCAAGCCAGCACTGTGTAATGTCCCTCTGCATGGCACAGAATCTGTGCATGCTCTGATTTTAGGACTAAAAAAGGCCTTAGATATTGTCACTTGTAGTCACACAGCAAGCTGTCGAAAGTTGGGATGCCCTTGGAATAAGACTTAAGATAATCAGTCCAATGAGATTTATCCCGGTATAGTGCTCCCTTGAGGAAATACTTGGAACCATTATTTTCCAGGATCTTTTGACAATCTCTTAGGAGACTAACTGTTCTTACCATACCTGTAGCCATGTACCCAGTGTCGCAATTTAAACTGAGATGAGACATTGTCTTTCCTTGCCCTGGCTAAATTTAGTTATAGGGTTTATATGAGAAAATAGCACATTGGCAAAAAGTCCTTGCACCAATGCAGGTGTTGCAAGAGACGTGGGTTTGATTCCTGAGTTGGGAAGATACCCTGGAGAAGGAAATGGCAATCCACTTCAATGTTCTTGCCTGGGAAATACTATGGACAGAGGAGCTTGATGGGCTACAGTGCATGGGGTTGCAAAGAGTAAGACACAGCTGGGCATACACATGCATGCATGCACACACACAAGCACATACCATGGTGTACTGCTATATGTAAGCAAGATATCAGTATCCTGGGGTTTAATTCTTGAAGTTACAACTTTAAATTTGCTGTGACCTTGAGAAAAGTCAGTTTCTTTATACCTCAATTCTCCTAGGTATAAAATGGGCTTAATGCTGACTGTCTCAAAAGGGCATTATGAATCTAATTAATCCCTTAATTATAAGAAAGCATATAACAACCAAACCAATTTCATAAGAAGGAACACATTGCTTGTAAGGCTTCATTAACTGGTATATGATTTTGTCCTCTTTATTTTCTTATTTCATGCAATTTATTGATTTTATAAAACTAGTATAACAATAACATTTTAGTAAAAACCTAAAAGGAAATGATTTTAGTATAGAAATGAAGCATGCTTGTTGGACCATAAAACACAACAAGGCTCTGCAAATTCTGTACCATGTAAAAATATTTTTAGAAATAGGTAAAATGTAAGCACTCTAACATGTGTGACTCAAATTTATTTACTCTTACTAGGTATTGAAGAATAGATACTGTTTTTATTTTTCTTCTCACTGGTGACACAAATATCTATAAATGTCATCCAAATTCTCATTATCTTACTTTGAATGACTAATCCATAATATAAAAGATAAGACCCGTTTTGCCTTAGTTTGGTTATTAGAGAAGATACTTAAATTGATAATGATTTTTTATGAATCTTAATTGTAAGAAAATACTTTTAATCACTCCCTCTACTCATTCAAAATGCCAACCAGACAAATTTATCCCCGTGACTGTCGACAGAGTGCAATAGAACTGGCCCAAATACCAGTGCTCTCAGTGGGCTCTCCTGCAACATTCCAGCACAGCAGACATTGTTCTGTGCCTCCAGCCATAATTTAATAGAAAAAGCTGTCATAATAGACTCTACTTGGGAAAAAGCATCAATGTGGTTCAAAGGTGGCTCCTAATGCCTGTGCAAACACATCTGGGAAGCCAGATGCCTTGTCTTCGCTCTATGGACTCATTAAGACCTAAAAGGCCATATTTGGTCTCAGAATCCTCAGTCTCTCTAAGTTGGCTGCAAAGAGAGCTGACTTAGTCATTCTGTAGGGATACCTTAGTCTCAACAAAGAAAGGCTTCAAGCCTCCTTCTCTTGGTCTTGGTGTTTTCTTGGACTGTGTTTACAAATATTGATAGAATGTCAGATGACAGGTTTGAGTGGGATCTTCAAGGCCAGCTGCAAAGATGGGTGAAACCTCAAAGGGTGAGGGGCCCCAGAACTGGCAGGAAATGACACAGGTCCAGTCTCCCAGAGCGTTCTTATTACTCACCCAAGGATGCCCAGGAGCATCTTTGCTCCTGCCTTGGGCTCTTCGTGAGTCACCAACAATGTCAATAAAATATTATTTTGCTTTTCTGTGCAATAATTCTGGGAGGTTCTTTCCCCTGAAGCATACATCTTCCTGACCACTACACAGGGCACCCCTCTCTCAAAGCCCATTCATCTCCCTCATCATGGGGTCTGACTCATCCTTCTCAATCCCTATCCACTGAAATTCCCTCCCTGGATCAATCAGGGGCTAGATGTTTGCATCTCACTCTTGTGTCTGTTAAAGCAGCAACCTTTACAGTACTTGTCCCTACCCTTGACCACATAGTATTCCCTAAATATGATGTTGATTCAACCACAATCCCCCATTCCAACTAGAACTTTATCTAGAGTTGAAGCTTGAGATCCAGGTGCCTCTCTCTCTAACTAAAAAGTAATATCTCTGCTCACAGGTGGGAGATAATCCAGTGACTCTGCTGAGGGGTAATGGTTGTGTACATAAGGGTAACAGTAACAGTGGAGATGGGGAGAAGGTCTGTAATTTTGGATATAGGTAAGGGGAGAGCCAGAAAGATATGGATTGGGAGGCATGACTGGAAGAGAGGAATCAAGTACAGTCCCCAGGTACATGGCCTGAGCTTTTGGAAGAACAGATTTGCCATATGTTGACATAAAGGAGAATGATGGGAGTAGCACTGTGGGGTACAAACCAAGATTTTAGACTTGATAAAATTTCAATTCAAGCTATGAGATATCTGATTTATCTCCTAAGACTACATGAGATCACCAAGCAGGTTAATGAGAAATGAAGACCAAAGACAGAGATCTGAGACCAAGGACTGTTAAATTGAAAAGCTGAAGACACATAATTTATGGCACACATGACATGGAAACAACATAAGTGTTCATTAATGGAGGAATAGATAAAGAAAATGTTTTCTATCAATAATGGAATATTATTCAGCCTTAAAAAATGAGGAAATCCTACCATTTTCAAGAACATGGATGGTCCTTGAAAGCATTATGCTAAATACACAAAGTCAGATAAAGACAAATGCTGTTTAATCCCACATGTGGAATCTATAAAACAAAAACAGAACAGCAAACTCATAGAAAAAAGATAGCAGATTTGTAGCTACCAGATGTGAAGTTGGTTCAAAGGAAAAAGCTTCCAGTTTTAAGATAAACAAGTACTAGGGATATAATATACAACACAGTGCATCTGTAGAAAGTGAATTATCAATGGTATGCTGGTGGAAAATACTTGACATCTAGTACCCAAGATGCAGAATATATAATGTCGCAGAAATTCCCTCACAGTCAACAGGCAAGAAGGCTAAGTATTTCCTTGCACATGGGTAGACATGATGGAGCGAGTCTATAGATGTTCTTTTCTGCCTACTTTAGTTTTCTCAAGGAGGTAGGGGGTAAAGTAATCACCTGAACATGAAGGTGGTTCAAGAGGAAATTTCAGAGCTGTGAGTAGAGAGAAAGTAATATGAAAGAGTTATGCAGAAGAAGGGGGCAGTGAATAGTCCTGGGAAGTCAGTATGACTGCTTTTTTGAGTAAGAGAGAAACATGTGAATTTAGAGCTAATCAGTCAGAATAGCTTTGGTCACTGGATGCAAATAACTGATTCATTGGAAAAGACCCTGGTGCTGTGAAGGACTGAAGGCAAAAGGAGAAGGGGATACAGAGGATGAGATGGTTGGATGGCATCACCGACTCAATGGACATGAGTTTGAGCAAGCNTGCAAATAACTGATTCATTGGAAAAGACCCTGGTGCTGTGAAGGACTGAAGGCAAAAGGAGAAGGGGATACAGAGGATGAGATGGTTGGATGGCATCACCGACTCAATGGACATGAGTTTGAGCAAGCTCCAAGGGTTGGTGATGGACAGGGAAGACTGCCGTGCTGCAGTTTATGGGGTCACAAAGAGTCAGACATGACTGAATGACTGAACTGAGTCAGAATAGGCTATAATCTGGAATATCCTTATGGGGACATGTGTGAGATGATAGCCTTGCTTATATGTGCTTCCAAAAAACCGGATAATTGAGAAAACAGACTGTGGAAATTGTCACCCATAAAATGTTTATAAACAGTGTGTAATAACATGGAAACTGTTAACACTCTAATGCTTAGTGGAAAGGGAAGACACAAAATCAAGCTAGCTATAGGAGCAAAAATATGGTGCGAAAATTAAAAAAATGAAAATTTTGAAGGAAGTATTCCCAAACCTAATCAGTGACTATTTTGAGGGATAGGATTATATTCCATTTTCCCTACACTTTGCTATACTGAGCTTATTTACCTATATAATGAAAATAACTAACCAAAATATATTTTAAGGAAAACAAATCAAAATGCTCTCAAAGAATTGCTGGACTTAATCTGAAGTTAAAATAGTGCCTACACAGCAAGCATTTTGGTCTAAATTTGTGAATCAGTGTTTATCAAAGATAGTTCTTGACTTGAATTTGAAATATTCTGGGTACTTTTTACCTAAAAATTTATTGAATGAAAAATTCCTTAAATTCTATAATGCTTTACAATTTTCAAAGTTTCACACACACAATTTCATATAATTTCATAATAACCCTTTTTTTTTCTATCCCTATGTTGCCCCTTCCCCCTTCCCTTTTACTGGTAATCACTAGTTTGTCTTCTGTATCTGTGAATCTGCTTCTTTTTTTGTTTTATTCACTAGTTTATTTTTTAGATTCCACATATAAGTGATATCATAGGATATTTGTCTTTCTGTCTGGCCTGCTTCACTTAGTATTGTAATCTCTAAGGGTCCATCCATGTTGCTGCAAATGGCATTACTTCATGCCTTTTTATGGCCAAGTAGTATTCCATTGGGTATATATAGCACATCTTTTTTTATCCACTCATCTGTTGGACACTTATGTTGCTTCCATGTCTTGACTATTGTAAATAATGCTGCTATGAACATGGGGGTGCATCTTTTTGAATTAGTGTTTTCTTTTTTTTTTTCCTGGATATATACCAAGGAGTGGTACTGCTGGGGATTGTGGTAGTTCTATTTTTTAGTTTTTTCTAGAAATCTCCATACTGTTTTCCACAATGGCTGCACCAATTTACATTCCCACCAACAGTGTACAAGGATTCCCTTCTCTCCACATCCTCACCAACTTTGTTATTTGTGGACTTGTTGATAGCCATTTTGGCAGGTGAGGTGATATCTCATGGTTTTAATTACATTTCCCTGATATTTAGGGATGCTGAGCATATTTTCATGTGCTTGTTGGCCATCTGCATTTTCTCTTTGGGAAAAATGTCTATTTGTTTCTTCTGCCCATTTTTTCTTTCTTTCTTTCTTTCTTTTTTTTTTTTTTTTGTGTGTGTGTGTCTGTTTAGTTGTATGAGTAATGGTACATTCATATGAATGTGAAATGACTACTACCATTCATCTACAGAATCCTTTTCATCTTGCAAAATTGAAATTCTATGCTCATTAAACAATAACTCTTTATTCTCTCCTCCCTCCAGCCCCTGGCAACCACCAAATTGATACTTTATGCCTTGTGATCTTGACTGTAAGTGACTCTATAAGTTTCTCACACAAGTAGAATTATACAAATGTTTGTCTTTTTTGTAACTAGCTTATTTCACTTAGTATAATGTCCTCAAGGTTTACCCAAGGTGTAATATATGTCATAATTTCATTCCTTTTAAGGCTGTCTCTTATACACATCTAGATGTGTATAAGAGACAGCACGTGTTCCTGAAACACTCTGAGTACTTTTTAAATAGAAGATTCCTGGGCTTCAACCAAGAACTACTGACACAGAATTTCTGGTTCTGAAGATCAGGAGTCTGTATTTGAAATAAATGTTCACTGCGGGATCCTTTGTCCTTTCCAAGGGAATCCTTTGCTCTGAATCTCTTCCCTCTCCTCAGGAACTTGCCATTGTTGACTATACCTTCTCTCCCTTCAGACTGATGACAGCATGCAAGGCACATAAAACTTGAGAAACCTTATTGAGACCTGGGTTCAATCCCTAGGTTGAAAAGATCCCCTGGAGAAGGAAATAGTTATCCACTCCAGTATTCTTGCCTAGGAAATCTCATGGCCAGAGGAGCCTGGTGGGCTACAGTCCACTGGGGTCACAGAGAATCGGACAAGACTAAGCAACTATCAACTATAAAAGAAATAGTATTTTTTTTTTTTTGCTTCCATACTTCTTAGGACACCTTACACTAGTAATGTCTCTTCTACATTCAGGCCTGTTCTACTTCATAAACCTAACATATAAAGAAGCAAAGTCCATATTAAGAAATCTATCAATATCAAATGTTGAAGTGAATAGGGGGGCACAAGAAGTTGCAAGTACTGCTGACTGGAGTTAAATGGGTATAACTACTTTCAAAACTATATGACATTTTTATGATCCTAACAACTCCCATGGGAGTTCAATAACTCCAGGTTGAAAATGTCTATGCTAGAGAAATGTGACCATACACCCAACATGAGATGTGCACAGGTACGTGAAAAGCAGCATCACTCATATAAGTCAAAAATCTGAAACAATTCAAACATTATCAACAGTTGAAATGATAAATTGTAGGATATACTAGATAATGACATATCACTTAGAAATAAAAATGCACAAAGTAAAGCTGTATAATGAATCACACAAATATAACTTCAAAATCAGATCCATATCATAAGATACTACATACAGAATGAGTTAATTCTTGAATTCCAAAAGTAGGAAATGTTAAATCACAGTATTTAGGGACACAAGCCTAAGTAGTAGAATTGTAAAACAAAGAATGTTATCACAAAAGTCATAATAAAATTATCTGTACAATTTAGATCTTAAGGGAGAAGATCTCAAGAACCATAAAGATATTGGTACTTTGTGTCTATTATTTGGGGCTTGAGCCAGAATAGTAGGCTTAGCCCTAAGCTTATTAATTGGCACCAAGTTAGGTCAACTTAGGCCCTAATGAGTAATTAAAGCTTTAAATAATGCATTGATCAGAAAAAAACTGTGCCCATAGCTTTACTATCTGCTCGTACTTACCGTAATTAGTTGAGTCCAAGAGCATGAATTTAGCAACCTTTCTCAAGCCTATTGAACTCTTTCAAAAACCTAAGCTGTTTTGCTGTCATTTATTCATATATATGGCTATTCATTTATCCTTGGGCTTTTAGAAATAAGAGGACCATTGAGTACTATCCAGAATGATCCCTTTAGTTTGCAGTCAAGGGAATTAAAATAAAATTGGCTTGCCCAAGGTCAAACAGGAACTCTGTGGAAAAGCAAGACCTCTGACAGCAGTGACTTGCAGCTACTGCAAAGACCTATTGATACTAACAACTTAACATCCTTCCCCTGATATCCGTTCCTTCTCCATAGTAATAGAGTTTTTATCTAAGAACATGGCCATTCACATAGAAAGTAAAATTTCCAACCTCCCTTACAGTTAGATGTGATCATATGATGAAGTTCTGGACAAAAGTAAGTACACGGAGATGTCCTATCTTTGTGGTTGCTTCTAAGAACTCCCTACATAAGACAACTTGTCCTATCTTTGTGGCTGCTTCTAAGAACTTCCTACATAAGAAAACTTTGACTTTCTTTGTTCTCATTCTTCTCTGCTCCCTGGTACATTTTCACATATAAAGATACAGGAAGGAAGCATAATGAGCTGGAGGAAGACTAAGTTCCTGAGGACCTCATGGAGCAGAGTTGCCAATCAAGCCAGGCCTGCCTGGCAGTGGAATTTTATGTAGAAATGAAGTTCTGTAGCATTTGTCACACTGGTCCCTGGGTTTCCTATTACTTGCAGTCAACCTATTCCTTCTTGATAAGACACTAAATATATTTTTATGAAATTAAATCAGCTAATTTTTTGGCACATGGGACCATGTTCTGTCTACTATGTCACAAGACACTTTTTCCACTCTAGCTCCTAAAATCCTTGTTATGTCACCTTTGGGTTTTGAACATGTGCTGTGGTTCTGTTGTCAGCAGCAGATATAGAAAGGATAAGATTCTTTAATTTAAAAAGATGGTCCAAACCTTGTTCCCAACTTATAAATAACTTCATTGTGGACATGGAGGGTATGCTGCTGATTCAGAGATAAGAGCTACATTACTCAGATTCAGAAAGTTCCACTGATAGCTCCTCAGATATTGTTTTCAATAAAAGTTGTTCAAGTGAAAATGTATTTTAGAGGCTGCTGCAGTGATGTATCATATGTTTGTCTTCCAGGGGAATGGGGAGGTTGTTCGCTTCTTATATGCTTTAAGATTTTAGAAATAAAAATGCAGTATAAATGTAAAGTGTTATCAGGATTGCTACCAAGTGAAACATGAAGAATGAATGCACATAAACATCTCTCTCGGGCATTGTTGAGTAAATTCAGGCTGAAGAGTAAACCTCAACTGTATAAACTATAAAGGTATTCAAGGATCCTGATGAAAGCTAAGCGACTGGAGAAATACGAGGTACAGCATCAAACAGGGGGACTTCACAGTTTTGAGACACTGGGTGGTCTCCCAATTTTGGAGTCTTTGGGTTTCGTGGACTTCCCTGCAAGACAGCTGGATGTCCCAGTTGAGACAAAGCTCACAATGAGACACAGAAATGCATGCAGGACAGAGATGTGTTTCAAGCACCTCACACCTCAGCTGCTAGTCACTCTGGCCAAGGATTGCAGGGTGATGAAGCTGGGTGAGCTGAGGATGTTGCAGAGAACCAATGCTCAGTGAACCAGCAGCAGGTGTTGTGAGAAGCTGCCTGATGGCTGATTGTCAACAGGACCTTTAAGAAGCAGTGGGGTCTAGAAGACCTGGCTGAACCTGTCAAGGAGGAAGGGGAGACCAACAGTACAGGAAAGCAGGATGGTATGGTGCTGCTGGCCTACATTCCCAATGCTGCTGTTGGAATGACCCCTGTTGTCTTAAAAGGGTCTGACCCAGATGCATGTAGCCATCCTTTGGAGCTTGAAACCTAACTAAAGTCACCAGGTCTCTCATCTTTGCTGAGTCACACACTGCTCCAAAGGCAAGGCCCGTTGATATCCCATCCTCTTCTCCCAAACCCACTGTGCCTTTCCATCCCCCATGCCTGATCTCAGCTTTCTTTTCTACAAAGCCGTTCCTCTGGGCTCTTGATATATTCCACTATAGGTTTAAACTCTGAATTGTGTATTTCCTTTATCTTCCACATTAACAAGAACTCCTGTGACCAGTGAGTCCACTGGTCATTTCAACAGCATCCAGTGCCACTAGGTCACCCAGGAAGATCCGCATCTACCTCTATTTCTAGGGCTATTTTATCCACTAGAAAAATCTCCTACCAGCTACATATGCCCATTCCTGTCATTTGCCTGAATAGTTAAATCCCCACATTTTTCTACCTCTTCAGCTCTGATGGAAGCTAAAATTCACAACTGCCTAGATTTTTGACATCTCAGTTTATTTTGTCTTCTTATCTGTTGTTCACTTTTTCTGATGCAGTCTGTCTCCAGACCTATACTCTCTTTTTTTTTTTGTCATTTATATAGTATCAATGCCATTTGACAATGATGGTTTATTATTTTAATTTACCCTCTTAAATCAATCACTTTACATAAGTTAATGACTTCTTTTTCATGCACTCTACTTATGATGTATTACTTAAAAGATTTTTAAGCAATTTAAAATTGTATCTCTCCCCTCTTCTTCTTTCATCATTTTGGATTCTAATCTCAATTCTTTTTGAGAATTAGTTGAGTTTTGCTTTTCATAATTAATTTCAAATTAATAAAGCCTAGTAAACATCTTTTCTAGCTTAATTGAATTTTCTTTTAAAGCTTTGCTTTGTACAAATCATCTGATCTTATTGTTTATACCCCCATTTTATTTTTTTTGTTTGTTTCTTTGTTCATTTTATTTTATTTTATTTATTTTTTTAATTTTTATTTTTACTTTATTTTACTTTACAGTACTGTATTGGTTTTGGTATACATTGACATGAATCTGTCATGGGTGTACATGAATCCCCAAACATGAACCACCCCCAACTCCCATCCCACATCATCCCTCTGGATCATCCCCATACACCAGCCCAAACATCCTGCATCGAACATAGACTGGCAATTCGCTTCTTACATGATAGTATACATATTTCAATACTATTCTCCCAAATCATCCTGAAATCCCTAAGCTCTTGAACTTGAATCCAGTTTACAACAGAATTTACTTTTACCCAAACATCTCTAAGATTGACACTTATTTTAGTGGAGAGAACATTATGTAGAGGCTGATGCCATAAATACATCTTCATGTTAAATAATGTGTCTCATAACCTGATCTCTTCACAAGAATCTTTTTTTACATCAAATCTCAATGGAAAGAACAATTATAAATGTTTCTGATTTCAGGACCCCAAATGATAAAGAGCCTCACACCCTGCCAAGGTTACTGAAACTCCAAAAGATGCCATCTGGGAACTCTGAGGGTTTTAGATATAATATGTGTTATCTTCCTGTGCTAAGGGAATCACAGTTGGTACTGGCATGGCTGTTAGAGCAGACTAGAGAATTCCTGAGCAACCAGTATCTACTACTGAAGATGTAGTCTCCAGGGACTTGCATAGATATTGCTAAAGATCTTAGTTCAAATCTTTCTGTTATACTTGAATCTGTCTTGAATCCTGCTTACATGACCAAGATTCCAGTCTGCCTCAGAGATCATCCTTAAATTGGATCAGCCACTAATTCCTTTAGCCATTAACTTGAGGCCGTCACACCTTGTAGGTTGCTCACATGTAGGACTTAGCCATAATCTGCCAGCTCATAGGAGAGAGGAGCAAAAGCCAAAGAGGCAGTAGAGAAGTTAGTTCACTATGACTATGTCCACAACATCATGTTCTATCAAGCTACCACAGAGAAGGAGATGTAAAGGGAAGTAGGTTTGAGATACTAATAATTCTAATCACTAAAAATTGAGACTTAAAAGCTAGGGAAAGCCAAATGAAAATCACCAAGGGAGTTTACTGATTAAATCTTTTTAAATGGTACTTAATTCTATTTTTTAATAGCAGCTCATCAGAATTACCTGTGAGATTTTTAAGAATACAAGTTGATGGCTTACATCCAACCCTTAGGGGGAGTCTCTTCCATTAGGTCAAGTTCAGAGGTTTGGAGTCAAGTTCTGAAGTGGGGGCAGTGTGGTAGAGTACTAAGATGACAGGGATTGGAATCAGACACATCTGCCTTTGAACAACAGGTTGGTTATCTAGTACATGATGTGATCTTGGATAAGTCATTAGATTTCAATAAACTTTAAATACATCATCTGTACAATTACAAATATTACTACCTACTTTATAGGACAAAGAAGAGACACAGCAGCTTAAATAAAACAGAAGTATATTTCTTTCTCCTGTTTATTTCTATGGCCATCCAAGGCTGATGGAACAGTTCNTTTATCCACTAGAAAAATCTCCTACCAGCTACATATGCCCATTCCTGTCATTTGCCTGAATAGTTAAATCCCCACATTTTTCTACCTCTTCAGCTCTGATGGAAGCTAAAATTCACAACTGCCTAGATTTTTGACATCTCAGTTTATTTTGTCTTCTTATCTGTTGTTCACTTTTTCTGATGCAGTCTGTCTCCAGACCTATACTCTCTTTTTTTTTTTGTCATTTATATAGTATCAATGCCATTTGACAATGATGGTTTATTATTTTAATTTACCCTCTTAAATCAATCACTTTACATAAGTTAATGACTTCTTTTTCATGCACTCTACTTATGATGTATTACTTAAAAGATTTTTAAGCAATTTAAAATTGTATCTCTCCCCTCTTCTTCTTTCATCATTTTGGATTCTAATCTCAATTCTTTTTGAGAATTAGTTGAGTTTTGCTTTTCATAATTAATTTCAAATTAATAAAGCCTAGTAAACATCTTTTCTAGCTTAATTGAATTTTCTTTTAAAGCTTTGCTTTGTACAAATCATCTGATCTTATTGTTTATACCCCCATTTTATTTTTTTTTTGTTTGTTTCTTTGTTCATTTTATTTTATTTTATTTATTTTTTTAATTTTTATTTTTACTTTATTTTACTTTACAGTACTGTATTGGTTTTGGTATACATTGACATGAATCTGTCATGGGTGTACATGAATCCCCAAACATGAACCACCCCCAACTCCCATCCCACATCATCCCTCTGGATCATCCCCATACACCAGCCCAAACATCCTGCATCGAACATAGACTGGCAATTCGCTTCTTACATGATAGTATACATATTTCAATACTATTCTCCCAAATCATCCTGAAATCCCTAAGCTCTTGAACTTGAATCCAGTTTACAACAGAATTTACTTTTACCCAAACATCTCTAAGATTGACACTTATTTTAGTGGAGAGAACATTATGTAGAGGCTGATGCCATAAATACATCTTCATGTTAAATAATGTGTCTCATAACCTGATCTCTTCACAAGAATCTTTTTTTACATCAAATCTCAATGGAAAGAACAATTATAAATGTTTCTGATTTCAGGACCCCAAATGATAAAGAGCCTCACACCCTGCCAAGGTTACTGAAACTCCAAAAGATGCCATCTGGGAACTCTGAGGGTTTTAGATATAATATGTGTTATCTTCCTGTGCTAAGGGAATCACAGTTGGTACTGGCATGGCTGTTAGAGCAGACTAGAGAATTCCTGAGCGACCAGTATCTACTACTGAAGATGTAGTCTCCAGGGACTTGCATAGATATTGCTAAAGATCTTAGTTCAAATCTTTCTGTTATACTTGAATCTGTCTTGAATCCTGCTTACATGACCAAGATTCCAGTCTGCCTCAGAGATCATCCTTAAATTGGATCAGCCACTAATTCCTTTAGCCATTAACTTGAGGCCGTCACACCTTGTAGGTTGCTCACATGTAGGACTTAGCCATAATCTGCCAGCTCATAGGAGAGAGGAGCAAAAGCCAAAGAGGCAGTAGAGAAGTTAGTTCACTATGACTATGTCCACAACATCATGTTCTATCAAGCTACCACAGAGAAGGAGATGTAAAGGGAAGTAGGTTTGAGATACTAATAATTCTAATCACTAAAAATTGAGACTTAAAAGCTAGGGAAAGCCAAATGAAAATCACCAAGGGAGTTTACTGATTAAATCTTTTTAAATGGTACTTAATTCTATTTTTTAATAGCAGCTCATCAGAATTACCTGTGAGATTTTTAAGAATACAAGTTGATGGCTTACATCCAACCCTTAGGGGGAGTCTCTTCCATTAGGTCAAGTTCAGAGGTTTGGAGTCAAGTTCTGAAGTGGGGGCAGTGTGGTAGAGTACTAAGATGACAGGGATTGGAATCAGACACATCTGCCTTTGAACAACAGGTTGGTTATCTAGTACATGATGTGATCTTGGATAAGTCATTAGATTTCAATAAACTTTAAATACATCATCTGTACAATTACAAATATTACTACCTACTTTATAGGACAAAGAAGAGACACAGCAGCTTAAATAAAACAGAAGTATATTTCTTTCTCCTGTTTATTTCTATGGCCATCCAAGGCTGATGGAACAGTTCTGAGCCACAAAACTATTCAAGAACCCAGATACTGGAAGCATTTACTAATGTCCACTGGACGACTGTTTCTTAACCTGAGTGATACTGACATATAGGGCAGAGGTAATGAGGGGCCATCCTGTGCCTTGGAGGATGTTTAGCCCCTTCTGGTCTCTACCTACTAGATGCCAAGATCCAATCACCCTTCAGTTGTGATACCCAAAGGTGTCCCTAGATATTGCCAAATGTCCCCTTGAGAGCAAACATCCCTGACTGAAAAATATTGCATGAGAGTAATGTTTCTGGTCATGTCTGGCTGAAGCCATGAATCTGTGTTCTGGCACAAAGGAAAGGGAAAGAGAACTCAGGCAAATATGCACACTGTTTCAATAGAGGCCAGGAAATATTGTTATTAGATGAGATATAATAATAGAGGAAGAAGGGGAGAAGAAATTTTGGTAGGTGGCAGGGGTGACTAGCAGACTGCTCCAGGTATATAGTGAAACTAAGAGTACTGTGCTACCCTCCGTCCTTCATAGCTATCATGCCTTTTAAGGAGGCCACATGTTAAATTACCCTCACTCACCAATATTTCATGTATCAAGTGGTTACTAAAATAGCACAGAAACTTATAGAAGAGCTGTGAGTAGCTAGATAAGGCACTGATTTTCAATTCACTTCTTCTTTAGAAGGAAAATATTAGTTATAGATATAATGAATAAAGAAAGAACATAGGGAGGAAAGAGAGACCAGGACCAACCAAGGAGGCAACCACAGTATAATTCAAGACAGAACATCTTTCATAATTATATTTTATAACTTCAATTTTCCCTAGATTATTTTCTTCAGTGTTATGCTATATCTAAGTAATTTAAACCATACCATGCTCCAAAAATATTTAGCCTTTTCCTTGCAGATTCTATTGAAAATTTCTGATCAAATTGCCAATCTGCACTATTAAACCACATTTACTTAAAATATATGTCAAGACACAATTCATTATCTCTTGATTAAATCTGCAATAACTACTGTTATTTATATTTAAAATCCCCAAAGATAATTTTCCAATAAATGTACAGTATACAGGACATACTTGCATGGAAAAATAGCAAGTTCACAGGCTATTTATAGAGGCTTTAAGATAGGAAATCTCCTCCATATTTCTGTCCCAGCCTATCCCTCCCTGCTCCCATCTCCGCTAAACAGCAAAGTAATTCTAATTGGATGAACGGATGTACTTCAGTAACCTTCTAGTATAATAAGTACTAGAGACTCTGCACTAACTGCTACCACTTTGAGTAATGTTAAAAACCAGCACAGTAATGTATTAATACAATGATAGCTTTTCACTGTTGCTGTTATACAGTTGAAGAAATTAACTCATATAACATCAGGTAGGGCACAGGCATGTAATGCCATGAAAGCAGCAACATGCATGTAATGTCAGTTTGCCTGGAGGGTCTCTGGAATGTTTCCAGGAAAAGCAAAAGGGCACTGCTGACCCTGGAATCAGCACATACAATGACAGTGGAGTGACGGTCCAACACAACATGTGCAATATGAAGGCAGTGGGTGTGGAAGAGTGGAAAGCTGAAATTCAGCCTATGTTCTGCTCATCATGGATTCTCCTTTAGGGCTGGATATGCCCAGCATGTGACATCTTTCTCTTAGTTTGTTAGACAAGGGAGCATGCAGTTTTCTTTTTCAAACAAAAGCCTTGTGAACGCTTCTGCATAATGTATTATATACAATGCATAATGCTCTAGAGGTATGAAACCATCTAATACATTTCAGGAATAGTTATTAAACTGGCAGAGTAGAGAGAGAGTGTGAGGAAGGAGGAGACAAAGCTGGCAAGGCAGTTTGCGGTCATATTTGAAGAACAGATTTTTATCACACAGGTCAAGGCGTCCCATGGAGGGACTTTTAAACAGAATGCTAAAATGATGAGCTTTCCATCCTGGCTGTACTACTTTCTACTGCTAAGACTCTGCTTTAAAGCAGGGAGGGTGATAGGATGCATTTCATAGGGTTTGGGGGAATAACAACGTGACTGTGTTCAAAACTGTTAAAAGCAGTGTCTGGAACTCAGTAAAGGCTCACAGAAATGGTAGCAAAATAAATTTTTAGCATTTCTGAAGATGTGTTTGATGACAGTACAAAAGACAGATTAAAATTGTGTAAAGCCAGACAGAAGCAGTGATGAAGTAAGGGTAGTAAGTGTGGAGAGGGGAGAAAGTGGTCAGTGGGTTGGAGAGAGATTAGGAAACCTACATGAGTGAATGATGTTAACAAATCCCATCTAAATGCCAAAAGTAGTACTCCATAAAATGCAATAGCCATCCATGATTGAAAAACATCTTTGCTTAATTGGTATACAGAGCCAAACTGAACAAGGCCTTAAAAGTCAGATTAAAGAGGTGGACATGCATCCTGAAGATCAGTATTTTCAAAAGTGTAGTTTTAAATCACCAGCATCAAAAATCAGCAGAGTCTTAAAATATAGATAACTAATAAGGACCCCTGGTAGCTCAGCTGGTAAAGAATCCACCTGCAATGCAGGAGACCCCGGTTCAATTCCTGGGTTGGGAAGATCTGCTGGAAAAGGGATAGGCTACCCACTCCAATATTCTTGGGCTTCCCTGGTGGCTCAGCTGGTAAAGAATCTGCCTGCCATGCAAAAGACCCCGGTTTGATTCCTGAGTCAGGAAGATCCACTGAAGAAAGGATAGGCTACCCACTCCAGTATTCTTGGGCTTCCCTGGTGGCTTAGCTGGTAAAGAATCCACCTGCAAAGCAGGAGACTTGGGTTTGATCCCTGGATTGGGAAGATCCCCCTGGAGAAGGGAAAGGCTACCCACCCCAGTATTCTGGCCTGTCGAATTCCATGGACTCTATAGTCCATGGGGTCACAAAGAGTAGGACACAACCGAGCCACTTTCACTTTTCACTAAGAAACTACTGTACAGCACAGAGAACTCTACTCAATACTCTGTAATAGCCTATATGGGAAAAGAATCTAAGAAAAAATGAGTATATGTATAACTGATTCACTTTGCTGTGCACCTAAAACTAACACAATGTTATCAACTATACTGCAATAAAAATTAATTTTAAAAATCACCAGGGTACATAGCAAACATGCAGATTCCTCAGTTTCACTCTAGGTCTTCAGAATTGGAGTCTTTGTTATGTTTCTGCTTATCAAAAAGCACCCACAGGTGGTCCCAAACCACAACAAAGCTTGACCATTAGGGGAGATATTCATGCTTCCTAAGCAAGGAGGTAATATTTTCATTTGTTTTAGAAAGGTTACCATGGTGACAGACTGAGGAGGGAAGAGAGTGAAGGATGGGAGGAATGCTGGAATAATTAAGGGTAAAATCTGCCATTACCAGTATACTGCATTCCTAAAGACAGCCTCTAAGAGTCACACTGACATTTCTAATGCAGAGTTATGATTCTAATGATGGAACTTGATTCACAAAATTCACTGTGAACATCGGTGGGGTTTCTACAGCCTTTTTCTTAGGACATCTGGGAATGCAAGAATGAAGCTATAGACACATACCATCCAAGCATGTTTTTATTTTTCCTGCAAATATGGGTCATCTTTCACCTAAAAAGAGCAAATCATTATGTTTGAAGCATCACCTGAGTTAGCCAGTAGGCATTCCATGCCAAAATATGATGCCAACCACAATCAAAATACTTCCTAACCCTTTCCTGCCTCACACAGTTAAAAATGCTAATATTCACAAATATCTGTATCTCCTTTTAAGAACTAAACCAATTGTTCCTGGCCAATGTGATCAAGAGGAATTCCTAGAAAATGCTAGGGCTGCAGAAAGTGAATGTTGTAGTTTATAACCCTAAAGCAAATGGGGTCCCTGTTGTTTCCCTTTGTTTATCAGTCTGAGTGTTGCAGAGTTGTTAAGAGCCTCGTAGTCAGGAGACCTGATTTTGGCTCCATGCTGTGACTTCAGGCAAGTCACTCAAAATCTTCTAGTCTCAGTTTCTCATTGTAAATTGCAGATAATTTTATAACAGAAAAAAATTTGTAAACACTCAAAATGGAATATCAATGACACCTCCCTTTTGTGGATTACATGATATAATCCAGACAAAATGTCAGTGCTCAAAGTAATTAAACATAAATTAGTCTATAAGATTATTAAAATCTGTGTCTATATAGTACCTAGCAGATGGATGGCATGAGGTAAGAATGCACTATTTAGTTGTTCTTATTACTGATCCAATTACTCCCAATAAGTATACTACTAGCAACAGTGACCATTAACACTACATGGGGCTTAGCTTCCTGTAGAGCATTGCATTTCTATAAACATATCTTCCTGCCTTGAAAAGTGCTAGGAAGCCTTCAGCATTTGGCAAATACTCTTTCTTGCGATAGCTAACTCCATCGATGGATCCCCTGAGCTATGAGACTTAGAGGGAAGGAAAAGAAAATACTGCTGTTTGATTTGGAACTTATTGAAAGTCTCCTGTGTTCCAGGTTCAATGCAGAAGATACACATGGGTAGAGACACATTTGCTTTGCTAAAGGCACTCAGTTAAAAGCAAAGACAGACTTATGTGGGATCTGGGATCCATAGAAGATCAGGGGCATCAACCAACATTCTGAAATTTCAGAAAAAAAGGCTGCATTCATATGTGTTCATTTATTCTTTCATATTTACTATGAGTTAGGCCCTGTTTAGGAATCAGTGAACTAAAATGTACAGAAATGGGCAAATTTAATTGAGATGACTACTATATCTACTACTGTGGGCAAGAATCCCATAGAAAAAATGGAATAGTGCTCATAATCAACAAAAGAGTTTGAAAGTTTGAAATGCAGTACTTGGGTGAAATCTCAAAAATGACAGAATGATCTCAGGTTGATTCCAAGGCAAGTCATTCAGCATCACAGTAATTCAAGTCTATTTCCCATTAAGACCTACAAGACCTTCTAGAAGGCCAAAAAATGATGTTCTATTCACCATTGGGGATTGGAATGCAAAACAGGAAGTCAAGAGATACCTCTAATAACAGCCAAATTTGGCCTTGGAGAACAAAATGAAGCTGGGCAAAAGCTAATTTAATTCCATGAAGAGAACACACTGGTCATAGCAAACACCCTTTTTCAACAACACAAGAGACAACTTTACATGTGGACATCACCAGATGGTCAATACCAAAATCAAATTGATTACATTCTTTGTAGCTGAAGATAGAGAAGCTGTATACAGTGAGCCAAAAAAAAAAAAAAAAATGTTTTCAGCTCTGGATCTTTCTTCATCTCTGCAATGCATCCCATAATATATCAGTTTCCTGTGCTTCTGGCTAATTTAAACTTTATGCTTTGTTCTTCCTTATTCTCTTGCCTTGTTTGAAACTGATAACCTTATTCCATACCACTTGCTTTATGGTGTTGCTCTAGGAATTACCCCACACCCTGATCCTTAGTTGCCCTTTGACTTCATTCCAAGTCTGAGGATGGTTGGCCAAGCCTTCCAGCCTCCGGCCTCTGCTTGAATGCTCTCCATGACAGGGAATTTACTACTGCCCATCAGCAGATTGCATTATATGAAGCCATATAAAGTAATGGAAAGCCTGCAGATTTTGGAGTAAAATAAATACAGTTCATCCCAGCTTGGTTACTTAGCCTGGGCAAGCCACTTTCATCTGTTAAACAAATACTCATTTGAGGAATTAAATGTGATGACATTGGGCAGCATGGTGTCCCTTTCCCATAGGAAGTGCAAGGATCATAGCAGTGGTTCCCAGTCTATCATTTCCTGTCCGTTGGTCTCGGGAATGTGTTCCTGAGTGCGTGTCAAATCTCACTGTCACATTGTGGTTTTTCAGAAGTAAGACCCATGTTCCTATCTCCCCGTGTGTTTTCTAGACTCGATGGAATCAGTCACTTCAAGTGAAGAGAGACCCCATATGGGCATTAACTCCAGTCATACCTGGGTTTCAGACAAGATGAGGAGGTGTTTATGCAGTCATGATTAAAAAAAAAAAAAAAAACTAGAGTTGACTGTGACTCAGATCTTCAGCTTCTCATAGCAAAATTCAGGCTTAAACTAAAGAAGGTAGGGAAAATCACCAGCCAGGTATGACTTAAATTAAATCCTCTATGAATATGTAGTGGAGGGGTCAAATAATTCAAGGGATTAGAACTTGTAAACAGTGTGCTTGAAGAACTATGGATGGAGGTCTGTAATATTGTACAGGAGGCAGCCAACAAAACCATCCCAAAGAGAAAGAAAAGGAAGAATGCAAAGTGGTTATCTGAGGAGTCTTTGCAAATAGCTGAAGAAAAAAGAGAAGTGAAAAACAAAGGAGAAAGGGAAAGTCATGTCCAATGAAATGCAGAGTTCCAAAGAACAGAAAAGAGAGACAAGAAGACCTTATTCAATGAATGTAAAAATATAGGAACATCACAGAAGGGGAAAGACTAGAGATCTCTTCATGAAAATTGGAAATATCAAGGGAACATTTCACCCAAAAATGGGCACAAAAAGGACAGAAATGGTAGAGACCTAGTAGACGCAGAAGAGACCAAGAAGAGATAGAATACATGGAAGAACTGTACAAAAAAAAAATCTTAATGAACTGGATAACTACCATGGTGTCATCTGTCACCCTTAGCCAGACATTCTGGAGTGTGAAGTCAAGTAGGCCTTAGAAAGCACTGCTGTGAATAAAGCTAGTGGTTAAGATGAAATTCCAGTAGAGCTATTCAAAATCCTAAAAACTGATGTCATCAAGGTATTGCATTCAATATGTTAGTAAATCTAGAAGACTCAGCAGTGGCCACAAGACTGGAAAAGATCAATCTTCATCCCAATTCCCCAAAAGGGTAGTACTAAAGAATATGCTGAACATTGAACAGCTGCACTCATCTCCCATGCTAGTAAGGTCATGCTTAAAATCTTGCATACTAGGCTTCAGCATTATGCAAACCAAGAACTTCCAGATGTTCAAGCTGGGTTTGGAAAAGGAAAAGGAACCAGAGATCAAATTACCAACATTCGCTGGATCATAGAGAAAGCAAGGGAATTCTAGAAAAAAACAACTATATCTGTTTCATCGACTATGCTAAAAGCCTTTGACTGTGTGGATCATAACTAGCTGTGAAAGTCTCGTAAAGAGAGGGGAGTACCAGACCATCTTACCTGTCTCCTGAGAAACCTGTATGCGGGTCAAAAGCAACAGTTAGAACCCTGTATGGAACAACTGATTAGTTTGGGATTGAGAAAGGAGTATGACAGGGCTGTCTGTTGTCATCCTCTTTATTTAACCTATATTCTGAGTACATCGTGAGAAATGCCAGGCTGGATGAGCTACAAGCTGGAATTAAGATAGGTGGGAGAAGCATTAACAACCTCAGAAATGTGGATGATACCACTCTAATGGCAGAAAGTGAATAGGAATGAGCCTCTTTATGAGGGTAAAGGAGGCAAGTGAAAGAGCCAGCTTGAAACTAAATATTAAAAAAAAAAAAAACAAAACACTAAGATTATGGCATCCGGCACCATTACTTCACAGCAAATGGAAGGGGAATAGGTGGAAGTAATGACAGATTTCCTCTTTTGGGGCTTTAACATCAGTACAGATGGTGACTGCAGCCATGAAATCAGAAGATGATTGCTTCTGGGCAGGAAAGCAATGACAAACCTAGACAGTGTGTTGAAAAGCAGAGACATTACCCTGCCAACAAAGGTCCGTATAGTCAAGGCTATGGTCTTCGCAATGGTTGCATACAGTTTTTAGAGCTGGACCATAAAGAAGGCAGAGTGTCAAAGAATTGATGCCTTCAAACTGTGGTGCTGGGGAAGATTCCCGAGATTCCCTTGGACAGCAAGATCAAACCAGTCAATTGTAAGGGAGATCAATGCTAAATACTCATTTCAAGGACTGATGCTGAAGCTCCAGTATCTTGGTCATCTGATGAAAACAGCCAACTCATTGGAAAAGTCCGTGATGCTGGAAAAGATTGTAGGCAGAAGGAGAAGAGGGTGACAGAGGATGAGATGGCTGGATGGCATCACAATGCAATAGACATGAACTTGAGCAAACTCTGGGAAACGGTGAGGGACAGGAAAGCCTGGTGTGCTGCAGGCCATGGAGTTGCCAAGAGTCTGACATGACTGGGCTACTGAACAACAAGGCCCTGTTTAAGTTAATTATATTAACTCATTTCAAACTGACAAAAACTCTACCAAGTGTTTCCTATTCTCATTATACACATATTGCAGATGAGAGACCTGAAGCACAGAGAGGTTAAGTAAATTTTCCAAGATCACACAGTCACAAAGTGGCAGCGTTTTGATTCAAACTCAAGCAGTATCTTCAGAGTCTATATGCATAAATGATTGCTATATGCTGCTACTTGTCCTATGGCTTGAATCTAGAGCTTTGACTAGGTGTTTTAAAGCTTACCTGATAAGCTTTAAATAAGATTAAGAACTCAGTCCTGGGAAAAGAAAACACAGAAACTGGTAAGTACAGCAACGTGACACACTCTATTATAAAGATTTATGGCAGGTGCTGTGTGAGAGAACACAGTTAGAAAATACCCAAGTATCACTGAATGATTTTGTCCTTGTGGTTTAGATAACAGGGCAGTGCAAACATGGTTGTCATTTGATCTTGATTTTCTAAATGTAAGTGATGTTCACAGACCATTGTGGTGTTAGTAGTTTAACACTGGAATGGCTAGAATCGGGACACCTGTGGTATTAGAGAGTAAAGTGAGCTATCAAACCACATGATCATCTTTGGTCTCAGGTTTAATCCTGACAGCAGGCCAAGAAGCCTCTCATAACCCAGGGTCTTGGCACATGCCAACCCCTTATTATGTATGGTCGTTGCTGTATCAGACATTTTCATCAGTGTATATTTATTCTGTCCTTGCATTCTACACAATTGCTTCAAATTTCCACATTTGGGCTGTAAAGAATCCCCAAATACAAAAATAAGGCAAAGGTGTTTGCAAGGATTTTGTCGCTTAATTATGATGCTCACCCCAAATCAGGGTATAGTTTACATTCCAAATTAGCCTTTGTCATGTATAAACAGAAATATACCCTGATTCTTAAATTTGGTAGCTCAGTGAAATAACTGTGTGTTCATGAAAGAACAGAAAGATTAACCTTATTTCCAACTGAAATCAATAAATGAGTAGATATTACTATGAACTTGCAAATTTTTGTCTATTTGTCATTCTTAGATCTTACTTGGTAATAAATAATTTCAAAGGCCGTGTTACAAAGTGCAGAGAGTTATCACTTTTAAAACACATATCCAACAAAAACTTACTTTATAGCATAGGGAACTCTGCTTGATATTCTGCAATAACCTAAATGGGAAAAAAATTGAAACAGAATAGATACATGTGTCTGTATAACTGCATGACTGTGCTGTACACCTGAAACTAACACAACACTGCTAATCAATGTACTCTTATATAAAATGAAATTATAAATAAATAAAAATACCTCAAGTACTTAAAACCAAAAAAAAGAGTAGAGAGAGTTTGGTAGATTCCTCAATCTAGAAATATGTTATCAAATAGAATGTTTAGGCTTAGGATTAATACAGGTCTTATATTCTGGTACTTCCCTGTAACTCAGATGGTAAAAAATCTGCCTGCAATGCAGGAGAACTGGGTTCAATCCCTCTGTCAGGACGATCCCCCGGAGAAGGAAATGGCTTGGAGAATTCCATGGATGGCAGAGCCTGGTGGGCTACAGTCCATGGGGTCACAAAGACTCAGACAAGACTGTGCAACTCACATATATTCTGGCACACAGTTCACTCATTCAAAAAAGGCATATCCTAAGTATCTCATGTTTAGGGAATTAAGAATAGAGAAGACCCTGTAAGTCTCAGACACTCACAATCAAGATGTCCTGGCAAGAAGCAGTTAAACTAAAACACTTCAAGACTCAGCTAATAAGGCATGTGATTAAATGTAGCAAGCAAGTGTAAGAGCCACAAATGAGTGATCTGGGTTTTCAGAGAGTGTGGAAGTATTCAAGCAACACTGAGCAGAAGAGGTAGAATTTGACTCAACACTGATAAGAGGTGGGATCCAGACATGGAGAGAGCACAGGGGCAAATTATTAATATATTCTAAGTGTGGGGTCAAGGCACAGAGCTACCCCTGTGTTCTCAGTTGACCCTTTCACACACAACCATGGCTAGAGGCAGGCATCCAACAAGAACAACCCTGAACTCTTACACAATAATTACTATGTGCAAAGCATTTTTCAAGGTACTTTATATGCATGAACTCACTGAATTTGAATGTTCTGATGAGGTTTTCCCCACTTTACTGATTAAGAAACTGATAGACATAGAGGCTTAGTACTTGTTCAACTCACAACTAGAAGCTGGTGGAGGCGGGAAGGGAGCCCATGTAGTCTGCTCCTAACCATGACCCTGGTACCTCTCAAACATTTTCATCTCAGGATATCTTATAATCTTAAAAATTACTACACATGCCAAAGACCTCTTGTAATCATGAGTTATACCTATCAAAATGTTCTGTATAAAGAACTAAAATCGATTTTTAAAGGTTAGTGTATTTATATATTAATCCATTTAACTAACAGATTGTGAGAGTTGAGAACAGATTCTTGGTTATCAGGAACTATGGTGGGGGATGGGTGAGTGTGGCTAATAAGGGGCCATAACCTCCCAAAGATGAAATTGTTCCCTCTGTTCTTGATTGGATCAAGGTCAATACCTGGCTGTGCTATAGTATTGCAATTTTACAAGATGTTGCCCTTGGGGCAAACTTGGCAAAGAATAAATGTGATCTCTCTTTATTATTTCTTACCACTGCACGTGAATCAATAATAAATTATTTAAAAACAAAAAAGCTTAATTAATAAAGAAATACTGATTGGGGGCAGGAGGAGAAGGGGACGACAGAGGATGACATGGCTGGATGACATCACTGACTCGATGGACATGAGTCTGAGTGAACTCCGGGAGATGGTGATGAACAGGGAGGCCTGGCATGCTGCAATTCATGGGGTCACAAAGAGTCGGACACGACTGAGTGACTGAACCGAACTGAACTGAAAACCATTACATACAAACACAATATTTTTTATGGAATAATTCAATTTTCCAGAAATACATGTGTGAGGAGGGTAACAGGGCTTTAGAGTATTAGAAATCTCATGAAGGGTGGACTTCCATATCTGTTTCTGCATTCAGCCCATTGCAAAATCACCTGTTGTGTAGCCTTTGAAAGAGTCCACTATATACTCATGAAAGAAAGAGGACACCAGATTTAGAGAATAAACATATGGACCCCAAGGGGGAAACGTAGGGGGTGAGTTGAAACAGGAGATAAGGATTGACATATATACACAACTATATATAAAATAGATAACAGGGAACTCTCCTCAGTGCTCCATGGTGATCTAAATAAGGAAATCCAAAATAAAAAGGGGATATATATACTGGGTTGGAAAGTCCAATATAAGTATAACTAACTGATTCACTTTGTGGTAAAACAGAAAGTAATGACATTGTAAAACAACTATATTTCAATAAAAATAAATAAATTTTTTTTAAAAAGAGAATGTAAAAGGCAAAAACTATTTTAGTGTTATGAAAAATTTCTACTTCACTGATACCCTAAAAAGACCTCAGGGGCTCCCAGGAGTCCCTTGGATACATTTGAAAATCAATGCCCTATGATATCCTGTCTCTTTACTTTGAATGTTTAATGCTGGCATCATATTAATTGTGCTAAGATATCAGATTCAGCTCCAAGTCAATTATTCCTACATCCCTCCCCAAATCAGCAGTGAGATGCTTGAATCCAGAGCTTCTTTGGCAACCTCAAGGATCTAAAAGCTCCCCAATGAGCACAGAGTGAGCAAAAACAAACTGTTCCCACTGCTGCAATGTGCTTGCTCCCTCTCTTCCAAAGACTGCTGGCTGCCTGACTTCAAAGGGAACACTGTGTGAGGAGACCATCTGCGGGGAGAAGATAGCAAGGCGACGAGACAACCATCGACTTGAAATTTTTGTGTTAAATGCACAGATGCTCGGGCACTGGGACCTGGTGTCACTGGAAGAGAGAAAAGAAAAAGCCTGACAGCTGGCAGGGATGCTCCACAGCCCCACAGGGCTCTCTCCCGCTGCCCTTGACCTCAATGCTCTGGCACCATGCCAGGGGGCTAGGGTGAAGAGAGAACTTGGAACTTCAAGATTAGCATGTTGATCTGATCTAACCCTCACTTAGATCTAAGCCATGGAGTCCAAGTCGCAAATATTAATAGATGGTCACATCTAAGCTGAGGAAGTTGTTCTTCGACTCTGGTAGATTCCAACAGCAGGGGACTAAAATTGAATGATGGCTTGAAGGGGCTTAGTGAGCAGACCAGATTTGAAACAAAACTGGATAAAGTGAACACTAAATTCTCTATGTTAAACATTCAACAGAGCTACTGGGAACAATTCCAACAAGTTGTGTAAGAAATTTAAAGATGTGAGGAAGGCATTCTCGAAAGTCTAACTTTGGGGATAGAATTAAATGAAAACAGATAAGAATGAATTCTGCCTTCGCCCTTTACAGTCCGAACAATTTCCCAAATTGATTTTATCTTTCTGAAACAGATATATCTATACTTGTGGATTTTTGTTTAACCTAGTATCAGCCTTGATGGGGGGTGTAATATCTGCCAGACACATTGTGATGTACTATGTTGTGTTATCTCAACTTTTCATAAAATCCCAGAACAGCAATCTCATTATCCCTATTCTGTGGCTTCAAGAATGGAGGCTCAGAGCCATTATCTGCCTTGACCTAGATCACACAGAGAGGAACTGAGATTCCACATTCAAGCCAGGTTTCTTAGCTCCAAAGCCACAGTCTCATGTGCCTACCTCCTCATCTCCATGCATTTGATTCTCAAGTGAGTTTTATGAAAGTGTGTTAATTTATGCTAAAATTCCTACCCCTTCTTGGTTGTAGAGTTATAGACTATGACTGGAAAAATAACATTCTTAGGCATTTTTAATGCCTTATGATCTCAGATTTGACCTAGGTTTATTTGAACTTCCCAATGTTTATCCACAGGGGTTCTTCAGCAGCATTTGGGGAAGGCCTGGCAAACAGAATTCACCAAAGAGAATCATTGCCAGAAACTTTTAAACATGCAAATGACAGTCACTCTGCCTAGTTTTCTAAGCCAATCTAGGAATTAACATGGTTAGGAGAAGTATATCCCTCAAAGGAAGATAATTCCAGGACCTGGGCAATGTGGGAGCTTCCCAGCTGCCATAACAAGGCTAGGTGGTTCAAAATAATAGATAATCATTCTGTCATAGGTTTGAGAGAAGGCTTTAGGGAAATACTCCTGCCTCTTCCTAGTTCTCATGGTTGCCACCAGTCAATCTGGCCTTCCTTGGCTTGCAGAACTCCCATCTCTGCCTTAGTTGTCACACAAGCAACTTTCCTCCTTTGTGTGTGTGTATGTGCGTGTGTATGTGTGTGTGTATGTGTGTGTGTGTGTTCAACTTTCCCTCTTCTTATAAGGATACCAGTCTCCGAACTAGAACCACCCTAATCTTTGACCCCCTGAGGCAAAGAGCTGACTCATTGGAAAAGACCCTAATGCTGGGAAAGATTGAAGGCAAGAGGAGAAGAGGACAACAGAGGATGAGATGGCTGGATGGTATCACTGACTCAGTGGACATGAGTTTGAGCAAACTCTGGGAGATAATGAAGGACTGGGAAGCCTGGCATGTGACAGTCCATGGGGTCACAAAGAGTGGGACATGACTCAGCAACTAAACAATAAAAACAATCCAGTATGACCTCACTTTAACTTATTATATCTGCCACAATCTTATTGCCAAATAAGGTCCCATTCTGAGGTTCCAAGTGAATGAATTTTTGAAGAATGCTATTCAATCCACCACAAGCAGTTAGTTCATATGATTAAAGAAAAGAGTCTCAAGTTCGAGATTTGTATAGCATTTGTTTTTTTGTTTTTTTGTTTTTTTTTTTGGAAGGCCAAGGAGTGGGCTTGAAGACTCTTACTGCCATTTCCCACATATCTTTGGCCACAGAGGAAACTAGTTGCTTAGTAGGCCCCTGGATCAATTTATGTCACATTAAGATCATCACCCTGCAAACACTGTTTTCTTCTTGGGCACATGTCTTTATCTGAAACAGTTTGATTTTTGGCTCATTGGTTTCTCTCTCCACACTAGACTGTAAGTCCTCTAAAGGCAAGGAAACTATCACTCAAATTCCCACTATAAACCTAGTACCTGGCATGTAGGCATCCAGTAAATGTTTGGTGGATGATTGGATGAATATGTAGATGAATTCTGAGTTTCAGTAGCTGACTTAGGTTAGAATTTTTGCCTATGCTGTTTATTCTATCTCCATTCATTCATACATTGAACATGTACTAAGTGCATACTATTTGCCAGGCACTATATTCAGCATTGAGGATACAACTGCAAACAAAAGCAGCTTATAGTCTCAGACCTCCTAGAACTTTAAACAAGAAATCTTCAAACCACCTACAATAGAGCAAGAAGTATGTTTTGGTGCCATGGATTCAAACATAATAACAAGTTGGTGTCATGGATCCATGCATAATCACAAGTCTTAGTCCTGTTCCTTCTACTGCTTACAGACAACCTTTGTATGCCAGATGAAAATCAGAGTTAAAAGTTATATTTTATGAAATCATGCCTCCATTTAGAAAGCATAAAGGAAAATACAGTCTTTATTAGTTGGTGAAAATGAGACTGTTACTGAATTAGTTGCAGTGTTGTCTTGAAACTTTCATAAGAGCAGCTGGCTTCCATCGAAGGGAAGGGAAGGGGTGGGATTCTGGGCAAGAGCCTTGGTAACAGCACTAGGAGTCAAAATTTTGACCATGCAGAAGGGAAAAGGGGAGATATTTCAGGACAAGTCTGACTTGAGCTTTGGGATAAAAACCATACTGAGAAATAAACTTGAGTAAATCAATACAGTGAGTTTACCTTGACTGGGAAAAATGATATTCAAAAAGGCACTTATTCCACAGAGATTCCATAATGGCTTGCTGGATAGAGCAATGACACAATCAAGATCCTCAATGATCCTGACTCCCCAGAATGTTAGGGTGAATAAAATCAACAAGATAAACTCTAAGAAAAATAAATCAAAGCCTTACCTTTAGATGCTTGGTATGAAATAGATTTTGGTAAATTACAATATGGCAGAATGGGGGAGACTCCTTGCCTGACAGTAGTCTTCCGGAAAAATACCAGAGATGTTACGTGATCACAGGGTCAATCAGAACATCCAGTAATGTTCTCTGTTTAAATTCAGTGTGAACATCCACACAATGGAAAATAAAGTCCCAGATTACCCAAATAATAATCTCACTGCTCTTAGGACTAGTAAGGTCACAGTTACAATACTGTGGCTAAATCAGAGTGCTGCCTTTTAGGAGAGGCATATACATATTGTAAGGCTTCCCAGAAGGTGCTAGTTGTAAAGAACCTACCTGTCAATGCAGGAGATTTAAGAGATGCAAGTTCAATTCCTGGGTCAGGAAGATCCCCTTGAAAAGGGCATGGCAATCCACTCCAGTATTGTTTGGAGAGTCCCATGGCAGAGGAGCCTGATGGACTATAGTCCATGCGGTTGCAAAGAGTCTGATACGACTGAGTGATTAAGGATGCACATATACATACATACTGCAGTTCACTTAAATGAGAAAAACTAGGATCCTACTGCAGGGGAGCAAAATTTGCCACCCCAACTTGGGTCTCTTTAGCCTGAGCATTATTTTAGACTGTGACCTCCCCTCTAACTGCCTGAAGAGTGTAGACAGAGGGCCTGTTCCAGGAAGGGAGCTGTCACCACAAACAACACTCATATGAACTGTATGAACTCCAGTTGGTTCAGAAGGAAGCAACGCTGCCTCATTTTAGAATTTTATTCCCCAGAAATGTCAAAAAACAAATTTCTAATATTTAAGCCATCCAATTTGTAATGTTTTATGCTAATCCTAGCAAACTAATACATGCAGAAATATTTAATTTGGGAACAAATCTAATTAATCACTATAATATTTCATAAAAATCCACAGAGCTAATGTTGGATAAGATAAAATGATAGCACTCAAGAAAAAAATTTGGTCTTTCAGATGCTTACATGACATTCCAGTCAAAGGCAACATGTCAATGATGAAGTATTGACCTCTAACCTCAGATTCAGCATGGCTTACAGCAAAAAGCAGGATACACTTTGGGGTGTAACCAATCTGGGCCCCAATCCAATACTAACTGTATGACCATGGGAAGGTTACTGAACTTCTATGGGCCTCCATTTTCTCCCTTGTAATGTAAGGATAATAATACATACTTCAATGTAGTTTTTTTTTTTTTTCCTTCAAGGTAGAAGTCATCACAAATTTATTATTTACACAGTTGTTAAGGACACAAATATAATGGTCATACAAAGTTTCAGTTCAGAGACTGGCCACAATACACAGGTGAATACAGACATTCCAACTACATTTCCGACAATTCATGGTAGGGAGTTAAATACAGTGGAGGCAGTGGGGAGAGGGCAGGGATGACAACTGTCCACAACCATGCTGCCGAGGACTTGGGGTTGGTGTAAAGATTATTTGTTTTAAATGGAAGGTATAACTTTTAGATTTATATTCAGCATAAAATTTGGAGAAGTATTACTGAATTTTAGTTACTGAATTTTGGAAGAGGGGCTTTTATAATACAGTTTGATCAGCACACATTAACTGGAAGGGCAAGAGCCATAAGGTTAGGGTGAACTTTTGTTTACCCAGAGTTAGCTTGAGGAAACAGGAAATGGTTGCTGCTATTTGCACCCTTTCTTTCACCATGAATTAAATATTATTTGTAATTCAAGTAGGACAAGCATCTCCAATATGTTGGATCAAGTGTCTGTGTAAGTGTGTGTGAATATGTGGGTATATATAGAGTATGTATGTAGTTATCCTGAGTTCCAATAAGTCTCTGTTGTTCATCACAAGTTTTGGGCAAGTCACTTGACTTTTTAACTTAAAAATTCTCAATTTTATCAACAATAAAATTAATTGATCTAATTATTATCAGTTACCTAAATATTTCTCAGATTCCTTCTTTTCTTAAACATTCCATGATGATATGACTTAGATGAATATGGTGTCTTGAAATGACAAGATTCTAGCTTTTTTAAATCCAGATGAGAATTGCCATTTTAAAGACATAGTACTGTATTTTTACTGTTACTTTCCTCTTTCTCTAGAAATGGTAGTACGGATTCACCTTTAAGAGATGGTAACCCCTTTGTTCTGGGGTTGCAGGGAAAGTTGATGTTTCTTTTATTTTCTTTTATTTTTTTTGGCTGCTAGGTGTATTTTTATTATTAAATTTATTTTTTATTGAGGTAACATTGGTTTATAATGTTACATATGTTTCACATGCGCAAAATTATACTTTTTACTTCTGTAGATGTTAATGCTACAGTGCGCTCACCACNTTTATTTTCTTTTATTTTTTTTGGCTGCTAGGTGTATTTTTATTATTAAATTTATTTTTTATTGAGGTAACATTGGTTTATAATGTTACATATGTTTCACATGCGCAAAATTATACTTTTTACTTCTGTAGATGTTAATGCTACAGTGCGCTCACCACCAATTTAATTTCCATCCATCCCATCACCACACATTTGATGTTTCTTTTAGTTTTACAAGTCTAGGTTTGATACAGGGTGCAGGATGCTTGGGACTGGTGCACTGGGTTGACCCAGAGGGATGGTGTGGAGGGGAGAGTGGGGAGGGGGGTCCGGGATTGGGAACACATGTACACCCATGGCGGATTCATGTTGATGTGTGGCAAAACAAATAGAATATTGTAAAGTAAAAATGATAATAATAATAATAATAAAGTAAACTACATTTCATTCTAAAATGGAAAACTTTAAACAAGTGAAAGCTAAGTGTTTGAATAATAATGTAATAGCAGAATAACATATCTGCAGAGAGTAAAACAAAGTTTATCTAATCTTTAGAACTTGAGATCTGTATGCTAGAGTAGATAAACTTCTTATGAGACCTGGAGGAAAATTTTGGCAGCTCAAGGCCTAACAGGAGAAGAGGAACACAGTTGACCTTGGCTGAATTCTGTGTGTGGATACATCTAATTTGCAATTTTAAGATTGCTTTATGCATAGTAATTCATGTGTCATATCCAGATCTGCAACAAATCTTATTAAATATTATAATCTGGTCTTATCTGAAACAGTGCAAAATTAAGACAAGGATCTCTGTCCATACAAGTGTCATGTCAGTAAAAGGAACAACAGAAAATGCCAGAAAGAGCACTGTAATCAGACAGCTAAAAGTAATATGCAAAGTAAAGCTAAGTAAATTATGACAAAGAAAATCCTAGGTCCAGGAAGTATCTATGGTAAATTTTACCAAAACTAACATAATTAATACTAATCCTTCAAAAAATATGACATTATAGAACCTTTGTTAATTCATTCTGTAAGTCCAGCATTACAGCAGCTGTGGCTGCTATAAGAAAAATACCACAGATGGGGTAAATTTTATTCAACAGAAATTTCTCATAGCTCTAGAGTCAGGAAGTCCAAGATCAGGGTGCCAACACAGTTGGTTACTTCTAGTGAGATCATTCTTTTGGGTTACAAACCACCAGCTTCTCACTGTATCTTCATTTGGCAGAGAGTAGAGAGACCAAGCAAGGTCTCTAGTGATTCTTACAAGGGCATCAATACCATTTATGAGGCCCCCATCCTCATGACTTCATCTAATTTTAATTATCTCCAAAAGTTTCTACCTCTTAATGCCATCACATGAAGGAGTGATGTTTCAATACAAGACTTTTGGACTTAACATTTAGTCAGTGATGTGATCACTAATCTAGAGCTAGACATCTTAGAATGTGAAGGCAAGTGGGCCTTAGAAAGCTTCACTATGAACAAAACTAGTGGAGGTGACGGAATTCCAGTTGAGCTATTTCAAATCCTGAAAGATGATGCTGTTAAACTGCTGCACTCAATATGCCAGCAAATTTGGAAAACTCAGCAGTGACCACAGGACTGGAAAACACCAGTTTTCATTCCCATCCCAAAGAAAGGCAATAAAAAAGAATGCTCAAACTACCACACAATTGCACTCATCTCACATGCTAGTAAAGTAATGCTCAAAATTCTCCAAGCCAGGCTTCAGCAGTACGTGAACCATGAACTCCCTGATGTTCAAGCTGGTTTTAGAAAAAGCAGAGGAACCAGAGATCAAATTGCCAACATCTGCTGGATCATGGAAAAAGCAAGAGAGTTCCAGAAAAACATCTATTTCTGCTTTACTGACTATGCCAAAGCCTTTGATTGTGTGGATCACAATCAACTGTGGAAANAAGGCTGAGCACCGAAGAATTGATGCTTTTGAACTGTGGTGTTGGAGAAGACTCTTGAGAGTCCCTTGGACTGCAAGGAGATCCAACCAGTCCATTCTGAAGGAGATCAACCCTGGGATTTCTTTGGAAGGAATAATGCTAAAGCTGAAACTCTAGTACTTTGGCCACCTCATGAGAAGAGTTGGCTCATTGGAAGAGACTCTGACGCTGGGAGGGATTGGGGGCAGGAGGAGAAGGGGACGACCGAAGATGAGATGGCTGAATGGCATCACGGACTCGAAGGACATGAGTCTGAGTGAACTCCAGGTGATGGTGATGAACAGGGAGGCCTGGCGTGCTGCAATTCATGGTGTCCCAAAGAGTCAGACACGACTGAGTGACTGAACTGAACTGAACTGAATGCCGTCACATGAAGGGGTGATGTTTCAATACAACACTTTTGGACTTAACATTTAGTCAGTAACACACAAAAATCAGATACAGACATCACAAGAAAACAAAACTTCAGAACAATATCCTTTTTGAATATATGGTAAAAAAGAAAAATCAAACCGTCAATAGCCATAAACCAAACTGAGCAACAATTAAGAATTATATACCATGACCAAGTGAGATTTAACCCAGTAATGGAAGAATTTTACTCTCCATAAATTAGTGTAATACAGCATACTAAGAGAAGAACAATAACTGTATGATAATTTCAATAGATGTAGGAAAAATACTTAACAAAAGCCATTGTTTCTCCATAATAAAATACTACACAAAATAGAAATAGAAAAGAACATACTCAATCTAATAAAGGTCATTGACCAAAAATAAATAAATAAATAAATAACAACACACTAATTGTGGAAGAAGAAAAGCTTTCTCCCTCTGATTAGTAACAAGATAAATATGTTTGTTCTCACCATTTCTCTTCAGCACAGTATTGGAGGTTATAGCCAGGGAAATTAAGGAAGGAAAAGAAGGTAAAGGCGTCTATATTTGAAAGGAGCAATTAAAATTATATTTTCAAATGGCATATACTTGTAAACATATAGAAAATCATTAGAGAAAAAAGTTAAAGCTAACAAAAAAAATCAACAAGATTGCAAGAAACAAGATCAATATAGAAAAATCAAATGTATTTCTATAAGCTGGTAAAAAATACAAAAATTAAATTAATAATTCCATTTTAATAGTATAAAACAGAATGCTTAAAAATTTAACAAAATAAGTGCAGGACAAATCACTGAAAATTGTAAATCACTGAAAGAAAATGAAGACAGAAGAAAATATTTTATGTTCATGGATCAGAAGACTGTATTTCATTAAGACATCAATACTTCCCCAACTGATCTACAGATTTAACAAAATCCTTATCAAAATCTAAGGTAGATTCTTTGTAGAAAGTGACAAACTGATCGTAAAATTCACATGGAAATGCAAGAAACTCAGAATGGCCAAACAATCTTTAAAAAAGAACAAATGAGAGAACTCACACTTTCCAATTTTGAACCATCCAACACAAAACTATAGCAATCAATATACTATAATATTTGTGTAAAGACATGTATCCATATCTAGGTAGGCAGGTAGATATAAATATAAACTGATCAATGTAATACAATTATAGCCCAGAAATAAACTGTTACATTTATGCTAAACTGATTTACAACAATATCAAGAAAATTCAATGGGGAAAGAGTAACTGCATCAAAAAATAATAATGAGGTGATGAGTGGATATGGACATGAAAAAGAATGAAGTTGGACTTCACCATTACCTCACACCATACACAAAAATCTAACTCAAAATGTACCTAAAACGTTACAAGCAACAAATCTACAAAACTCTTAGAAGTAAGCATAGGTCTAAACTTTCATGACCCTAGATTAGGCAGTGACTTATTAGCTATGATCCCAAAAGTACAGTCAAAAAAATCAAATAGAATGACATCTGAAAGTTATTAATAAAAAGATGCTCCCTTCCAAGAAGACTATCAAGAAAGTGAAAAGCAAACTTACAGAATGAGTGAAATATTTGGAAAAAACAACAACTGAAGAGTGTATAGTGCCCAGAATATATGAAAAACTCATGGCTTGACAGTGAAATTACAAATAACTAATGAGACAATAAGTATTTCATAGACACTTTTTCCCCAAGATAGCCAATAAACCCATGAAAAGATATTCCAGATAATTCAGTTCCGTTCAGTTCAGTCACTCAGTTGTGTCTGACTCTTTGTGACCCCATGAGCTACAGCACTCCAGGCCTCCCTGTCCATAACCCTCTCCCAGAGTCCAGCCAAATTCGTGTTCATTGAGTTGGTGATGCCATCCAACAATCTCATCCTCTGTTGCCCCTTTTCCTCCTGTCCGCAAACTTTCTCATCATCAGGGTCTTTTCAAATGAGTCAGCTCTTCACATCAGGTGGCCAAAGTATTGGAGTTTCAGCTACAACATCAGTCCTTCCAATGAACACCCAGGACTGATCTCCTTTAGGATGGACTGGTTGGATTTCCTTGCAGTTCAAAGGACTCTCAAGAGTCTTTTCCAACATCACAGTTCAAAAGCATCAACTCTTCAGTGCTCAGCTCTCTTTATAGTCCTTCTCTCACATCCATTCATGACCACTGGAAAAACCATAACCTTGACTAGTCAGAGCTTTGTTGGCAAAGTAATGTCTCTGCTTTTTAATATGCTGTCTAGGTTGGTCATAACTTTTTTTTCTTCCCAAGGAGTAAGTGTCTTAATTTCATGGCTGCACTCACAACCTGCAGTGATTTTGGAGCCCCCCAAAATAAAGTCAGCCACTGTTTCCACTGTTTCCCCATCTATTTCACATGAAGTGATTAGACTGGATGCTATGATCTTAGTTTTCTGAATGTTGAGATTTAAGCCAACTTTTTCCCTCTCCTCTTTCACTTTCTTCAAGAGGCTCTAGAGTTCTTCTTCACTTTCTGCCATAAGGGTGGTGTCATCTGCATATCTGAGGTTATTGATATTTCTCCCTGTATT
The DNA here is from genome assembly GCA_006410675.1 of Oreotragus oreotragus. NCBI lineage: Eukaryota > Metazoa > Chordata > Mammalia > Artiodactyla > Bovidae > Oreotragus > Oreotragus oreotragus. Next base: position 193,439 of record SJYX01012248.1, on the reverse strand, counting down.
GGAGGTTATAGCCAGGGAAATTAAGGAAGGAAAAGAAGGTAAAGGCGTCTATATTTGAAAGGAGCAATTAAAATTATATTTTCAAATGGCATATACTTGTAAACATATAGAAAATCATTAGAGAAAAAAGTTAAAGCTAACAAAAAAAATCAACAAGATTGCAAGAAACAAGATCAATATAGAAAAATCAAATGTATTTCTATAAGCTGGTAAAAAATACAAAAATTAAATTAATAATTCCATTTTAATAGTATAAAACAGAATGCTTAAAAATTTAACAAAATAAGTGCAGGACAAATCACTGAAAATTGTAAATCACTGAAAGAAAATGAAGACAGAAGAAAATATTTTATGTTCATGGATCAGAAGACTGTATTTCATTAAGACATCAATACTTCCCCAACTGATCTACAGATTTAACAAAATCCTTATCAAAATCTAAGGTAGATTCTTTGTAGAAAGTGACAAACTGATCGTAAAATTCACATGGAAATGCAAGAAACTCAGAATGGCCAAACAATCTTTAAAAAAGAACAAATGAGAGAACTCACACTTTCCAATTTTGAACCATCCAACACAAAACTATAGCAATCAATATACTATAATATTTGTGTAAAGACATGTATCCATATCTAGGTAGGCAGGTAGATATAAATATAAACTGATCAATGTAATACAATTATAGCCCAGAAATAAACTGTTACATTTATGCTAAACTGATTTACAACAATATCAAGAAAATTCAATGGGGAAAGAGTAACTGCATCAAAAAATAATAATGAGGTGATGAGTGGATATGGACATGAAAAAGAATGAAGTTGGACTTCACCATTACCTCACACCATACACAAAAATCTAACTCAAAATGTACCTAAAACGTTACAAGCAACAAATCTACAAAACTCTTAGAAGTAAGCATAGGTCTAAACTTTCATGACCCTAGATTAGGCAGTGACTTATTAGCTATGATCCCAAAAGTACAGTCAAAAAAATCAAATAGAATGACATCTGAAAGTTATTAATAAAAAGATGCTCCCTTCCAAGAAGACTATCAAGAAAGTGAAAAGCAAACTTACAGAATGAGTGAAATATTTGGAAAAAACAACAACTGAAGAGTGTATAGTGCCCAGAATATATGAAAAACTCATGGCTTGACAGTGAAATTACAAATAACTAATGAGACAATAAGTATTTCATAGACACTTTTTCCCCAAGATAGCCAATAAACCCATGAAAAGATATTCCAGATAATTCAGTTCCGTCTAGTTCAGTCACTCAGTTGTGTCTGACTCTTTGTGACCCCATGAGCTACAGCACTCCAGGCCTCCCTGTCCATAACCCTCTCCCAGAGTCCAGCCAAATTCGTGTTCATTGAGTTGGTGATGCCATCCAACAATCTCATCCTCTGTTGCCCCTTTTCCTCCTGTCCGCAAACTTTCTCATCATCAGGGTCTTTTCAAATGAGTCAGCTCTTCACATCAGGTGGCCAAAGTATTGGAGTTTCAGCTACAACATCAGTCCTTCCAATGAACACCCAGGACTGATCTCCTTTAGGATGGACTGGTTGGATTTCCTTGCAGTTCAAAGGACTCTCAAGAGTCTTTTCCAACATCACAGTTCAAAAGCATCAACTCTTCAGTGCTCAGCTCTCTTTATAGTCCTTCTCTCACATCCATTCATGACCACTGGAAAAACCATAACCTTGACTAGTCAGAGCTTTGTTGGCAAAGTAATGTCTCTGCTTTTTAATATGCTGTCTAGGTTGGTCATAACTTTTTTTTCTTCCCAAGGAGTAAGTGTCTTAATTTCATGGCTGCACTCACAACCTGCAGTGATTTTGGAGCCCCCCAAAATAAAGTCAGCCACTGTTTCCACTGTTTCCCCATCTATTTCACATGAAGTGATTAGACTGGATGCTATGATCTTAGTTTTCTGAATGTTGAGATTTAAGCCAACTTTTTCCCTCTCCTCTTTCACTTTCTTCAAGAGGCTCTAGAGTTCTTCTTCACTTTCTGCCATAAGGGTGGTGTCATCTGCATATCTGAGGTTATTGATATTTCTCCCAGCAACCTCGATTCCAGCTTGTGCTTCTTCTAGCCCAGCGTTTCTCATGATGTACTCTGCATATAAGTTAAATAAGCAGGATGACAATATACAGCCTTGATGTACTCCTTGTCCTATTTGGAACCAGTCTGTTGCTCCATGTCCAGTTTTAACCATTGCTTCCTGACCTGCATACAGGTTTCTCAAGAGGCAGGTAAGGTGGTCTGGTATTCCCATCTCTTGAAATATTTTCCACAGTTTGTTGTGATCCACACAATCAAAGGCTTTGGCATAGTCAATAAAGCAGAAATAGATATTTTTCTGGAACTCTCTTGCTTTTTCCATGATCCAGCGGATGTTGGCAATTTGATCTCTGGTTCCTCTGCCTTTTCTAAAACCAGCTTGAACATCTGGAAGTTCACGGTTCATGTATTGCTGAAACCTGACTTGGAGAATTTTGAGCATTACTTTACTATCATGTGAGATAAGTGCAATTGTGCGGTAGTTTGAGCATTCTTTGGCATTGCCTTTCTTTGAGACTGGAATGAAAATTGACCTTTTCCAGTCCTGTGGCCAGATCATTAGCCATTAGACAAATGGCCATTAGACAAATGCACATCAAAAATTCAGTGAGATACCACATCACATCTACTAGCATGGCTATAATCTGCTTCCTCTCTACAGACTACATGGTAAATTTTAACAGTAGAGAATTGGGACATATTATCAAGAACTCTGGGTGTTTTCTTCACTGGCCAATGAGAGCCAGGGAGCAGGCATAGACGTCTGAACCAGCAGCAGCACAGACTGTGTGCTTATCTTATTAAAATACTTCCTAAGGATAGATTAGAGAGTAAAAGTGAAGAACTAAAGAGCCTCTTGATGAAAGTGAAAGAGGAGAGTGAAAATGTTGGCTTAAAACTCAACTTTTAAAAACTAAGATCATGACATCCGATCCCATCACTTCATGGCAAATAGATGGGTAAACAATGAAAACAGTGACAGACTTTATTTTGGGAGGCTCCAAAATCACTGCAGATGGTGACTGCCACCATGAAATTAAAAGGCGCTTGCTACTTGGAAGAAAAGCTACAGACAAACTAGATAGCATATTAAAAAACAGAGACATTACTTTGTGACAAAGTCTGTCTAGTCAAAGCGATAGTTTTCCCAGTAGTCATGTATGGATGTGAGAGTTGGACTATAAAGGAATCTGAAGATTTGATGCTTTTGAACTGTAGTGTTGGAGAAGACTCTTGAGAGTCCCTTGGACAGCAAGAAGATCCAACCAGTCCATCCTAAAGGAAATCAGTTCTGAATATTCATTGGAAGGATTGATGCTGAAGCTGAAACTCCAATACTTTAGCCACCTGATGCAAATAACTGACTCACGGGAAAAGTCTCTGATGCTGGGAAAGATTGAAGGCATCAGAAGGGGCAACAGAGGATGAGATGCTTGGAAGGCATTACCGACTCGATGGACATGAGTTTGAGCAAGTTCTGGGAGTTGATGATGGACAGGGAAGCCTGATATGGGGTCTCAAAGAGTCAGACATGACTAAGCAACTGAACTGAACTGATGCCTCTGAGGTCCCAACTTTTAATGTCCGCTAAGTGTATAGCCTTCTTATTACAAATGAAAAGGGATGAAGAGTAAGGAATAGGCAAATTACTTTGTAACCACACTGCAGATGTTTTATTTCCAAGCACATCCCTTTACCAGACATTCAGGAATTGGCACATTATTTACAAATTTAGCTCACCAGTCCTCTAAAAACTCAATGCTAGACTCCATCCACCCACTTCCATTATGAATGTAGTGCTATCCCTTGAATTCAAACTGCTTGATTAAAATAAATAACCTCCATCAATTTTATATTTAAGGAGTAGATGATTTTACTACTCCAGGAAACATTCTAGTTACCAAAGAATGAAGATTTTGACTTCATTTTTCACCTGTTTGACCTTTAGGGGTATTGACCTACGAAAGGGAATTTTTCTCAGAGATTCTTCATTAAGAGTTTCAAGCAAAGAGATCCACGAAGGAAAAAAAATATTAAAGAACTATGCTATTGTTCAGAGTTATTAATGAAAAGTTTGGGGATTATTAAATTTAAAATCTCAGCTTATGATAAAGAAATATATACCCATTGTTTACAGGAGTTAGAAATTTTGCCAAGTGACTGAATCTGTGACAAAAAGATTAGAAAGATCTAAAATATGACTACATATCTAAGCTATGGAGGGCCATTACAAAACTCACATGCCACACTCCCTTTCTTTTATATGAACAACAAAACTTAAGCCTGTGTATAAAATTTAAGATTAGGAAATCTCCAAATGATTTATTTGATATCAGTGATCATGAGAAATATCATTAAATATCGTGGTATCACTGAAATATCCACACGGAAGTTGCTGAAATGAGTCTTGGTGACACAAAGCTAAGAGGCTATTTGCTACCCTTACTACCAGCTGTATATTTCAGCAATTAAACTAACTGGCTAAATAAGCATTACCATACAGCTGCAAAACCTTAAAGAAACTGTAGATAAGCTATTAAACTATGATTTATGAAGTTAGCTTTTGTTCAACCAAGTGATTAGAATTTAATAAGTTAGCCTACTTAGCTCTGAATAGGATAGAACAATTCAGAAGAAAAAAATGCATGAGGAAATAAGATTATAAGAAGATTTGTGTGTCATATCTTAATAAGCCATTTATTCAGTTATCAACCAATTCTTCAAAGTTCAGTAACAGGCACATTAGGGAATATAAAGTGTTAAATATGGCCCTACCCTCAGAAGGCTTGAAAAGCAAAGTGAAAGTCGCTCAGTTGTGTCTGACTCTTTTCGACACCATGGACTATGTAGTCCATGGAATTCTCTACGTCAGAATACTGGAGTGGGTAGCCTTTCTCTTCTCCAGGGGATTTACACAACCCAGGGATCGAACTTAGGCCTCCCTCATTGTAGGAGGCTTACTTAGTCTAATATGAGAACCAGATTAGTACACAAATACTCACATTACAGGGCATCATGGTGTCACAAATACAACACTATGGGAATCAGATTTGGGCACAAATACTTCCAGTTAGGGAGCTAAGAAAAGATTTCAGATAAAAGTAGAATTAGTAGGGCTTTAATGGTGTACAGTGTTTGGATATGAAGGAGAGCAGAATTGAACCAAAATGTACAGGGAATAGAATGTCATTCAATTTGATTAAAGTGTCTTAAGTGTGAGATAAACTAAGGTGAAGTAGGAAATATAGCAACAAATAATAAATATCAGCATTATGATATCTGTTTTAATTGGACAAAATTAGCCAAATATTGACCATGGGTCCACTGTATGTCAGACATAGAGAATTATGGGAAAGAGATACATGGAAGGCAACTGTAACAGTCAACTTGTAAGTAATGAGGGCCAGGATCGAGAAAGCAAAGTTACCTGGATCAGGTACCTCACCTGTCTCACTTGTACTTTTATATCCTCTGTTCCTAGAACAGTGCACACAAGTGGACATTGGGTAGACAGAGTTGGTAGTCAATGTGTTCAGTTGCTTCAGTCGTGTCTGATTCTTTGTGACCTCATGGACTGTTGCCCACCAGAATCCTCTGTCCATGGAATTCTCCAAGCCAGAATACTCCAGGGGATTGTTATGCCCTCCTCCAGAGGATCTTTCCAACCCAGGGATTGAACCTGTGTCTCTTGCATCTCCTGCACTGGCAGGCAGGTTCTTTACCACTAGCATCACCTGGGAAGGTAGTCAATAAACCCTCATAAACAAGCAAATAAAAAATGAAATAAAGCAAACCATCCACAGAGGTTTATGTCTAGGTGAATGGGGGACTGAAGAGTCCTTTAATAAAAAATTAGAAACTTATTTGAATAAAAAGTACAAAAGTTATAGATGTGGTATCTTCAAGGGACACATGATGAAAATCCTAATTTCTTGCCCACTCATCAAGGGTTCATGCACCTTGTACTCAGGATTTAGATGAATACTGTTTTGCAACTGCCTTGTATCTTTATCAATGAAAAATGACTCAAGAATAATAAAAATCATCTCTTCATAGGTAGGTGTCAAAAGCAAGGGTGATCATTGTCAGTGAGAAGGCCAGCTACAGAGAAGTAATTATACTGTAAATCGGGAGAAATGTGAAATGGCATTGAAAATTGATTTGTGAATAAAAATTAAATTCAACAATGACAAGAGAAGAAAACTTAATCTATGTGCTAACCAAGAGATAACAGAACCATATGCTTGCTGCCTCACAGGGCCAATCCCATAAAGATATTGACTAGGGGAACCAGGTTACAACAACACGAGGCCAAATATTTGCTTTGACTCCGTTCCAGGATGTCGGCCTTTATGAAGGTGTCATTTTAAGGATAAATGTGAAATTTAAATAGGACAATGGGGGATAGCTGTGTTGACACAAGACAAGTACAGTTCCTTAGTATGTTGAATATAATAGAAGCAGCATCCCAAATCCATTCATTTTAGTGTTCTAAATCCATGACACAATGGATAGATGTACTGACTGTCTTTTGCTGTTGTTGTTCAGTTGTGTCTGACTCTTTGTGACCCCATGGATTGTAGCCCTCCAGACTCCTCTGTCTATGGGATTCTCCAGGCAAGAATACTGGAGTGGGTAGCCACTCCCTTCCCCAGGGGATCTTCCCAACCCAGGGAACAAATCTGTATCTCCTGCACCAACAGACAGAGCCTTTACCACTGAGACACCAAGGAAGCCCTCTTTTAGCCAATCATAAAAGAAATATGAGTTTCCATCAACACTTTACTTAGTTATTTTTGCTCTTTAATATAGGAAGTATTTAGTTAATAAGAGGGTAAGGTGAACATAGGAAAAAAATATGATGAATCTTTGCTGATAGGAAAATTTTAAGTTACTTTGTGTATTTCAACAGGGCAAAATAAATCTTAATCTTCATGTACCTAACACAATAGATAATAAGTAGGGCTCTTTTTTTCACTTCAGAATGGAAGAAGAACATAAAACTAGGGGGAGCACAGTTCAGTTCAGTTCACTTGTTTAGTCGTGTCCGACTCTTTGTGACTCAATGGATTGCAGCATTCCAGACATCCCTGTCCATCACCAACTTCTGGAGTTTAACCAAACTCATGTCCATTGAGTTGGTGATACCATCCAATCATCACATCTTCTATTGTCCCCTTCTCTTCCTGTTCTCAATCTTTCCCAGCAGCAGGGTCTTTTCAAATGAGTCAGCTCTTTGCATAAGGTGGCCAAAGTATTGGAGTTTCAGCTTCATCATCTTCCTTCCTTCCTTCCATCACCTTCCAGTGAACACCTAGGACTGATCTCCTTTAGGATAAAATGGTTGGATATCCTTACAGTCCAAGGGACTCTCAAGAGTCTTTTCCAACACCACAGTTCAAAAGTATCAATTCTTCAGTGTCCAGCTTTCTTTATAGTCTAACTCTCACATCCATACATAACCACTGGAAAAACCATAGCCTTTACTAGATGGACCTTGGTTGACAAAGTAATGTCTTTGCTTTTGAATATACTGTTTACGTTGGTCATAACTTTCCTTCCAAGGAGTAAGTGTCTTTTAATTTCATGGCTGCAATCACCATCTGCAGTGATTTTGCAGTCCAAAAAATAAAGTCA